>JANBXA010000044.1:7700000-8045000 GCA_030556225.1 Cricetiscus sungorus
ACCAGGTCTTCAAAAACAAAACACCAACCAAACAAAAAAACCCTGCATTGTAGCCACTGATTAGCACTTAAAACCTAGTGTATCCCCTATCTCCCCCAGATATAGTGGGTTTCAGAGATTTGGACTATGTCAGGCTGTTTGGTGTGTTGACACATATCTGCCATCCCAGCTACTCAGCTGGCACAGGAAGGAGGATCCAAAATTCAAAGCCTAGTCTGGTATGGTGGCACACACCTTTAATTTCAGCATTCAGGAGGCAGAGGCAGGCAGATCCCTGTGAATTCAAGACCAGCCTGGTCTACAGACTGAGATCCTGTGTGAAAAACAAAAACAGAAAGGAAGGGGGGGGGGAGGGAGAAAGGAAGGAAGGAAGACAGACAGACAGACAGACAGACAGACAGACAGACAGATAGACAGAAGAGTTTAAGGCATGCCTGAGCTACATAACGAGACCATTTCAAAAAGGACATTTTAAGCCAGGTGGTGGTGTCACACGCCTTTAATCCCAGCACTCAGGAGGCAGAGGCATGTTCAAGACCAGCCTGGTCTACAAGGCGAGTTCCAGGATAGCCGGGGCTACATAGAAAGGCCCTGTCTTGGAAAACCAAAACCAAACCAAACAGAACAACAACAAAACAAAAACAATGACAACAAAAGTTCTCCAAAGGTGTTGGGCCTGGGGAGGTGTCTCAGTTGCTCAGTTCGTGTTAGTTAGCCTTGCAAGCATGAAGACCTGAATTCAGATCCCCAGAACCTAAGTAAAAGGGCACAATATGCCTGATGGGGGATGGGAGGCAAAGACAAGAAGATCACTGTAAGCTCCTGGCCAGCCAGCCTAGCCTGTGTGGTGAAGACCCAGGCCAGTGAGAGATCCTATCTCAAACAAAAGGTGGAAGTTACCTAAGGACCAACCCTAGTGGTTGTCCTTTGACCTCTGTATATGTGCCATGAATGTGTGCACCCACACCTATCCACACACAGACAAACAAAAGAAATACATCAAAATGACGTCAGGCAGCTCTGGGTTCAGTCCCCAGGATTACATGACAAACAAGCAAACACACTCTTCCTTGCATGTGGGACAGTGTCGCCTCCCATCTGTGGGACTCAGATCCCCAGAAGCTGAGCCCTGCCCTAGAGATGAAAGGAAGGGGTGGCCCCCTGAACTTGTCCAAGGCATAAGGGAAGAAAGTGAAAATCAAAGGGGCAGGTGTCCCTTAGAACTCAGAACACAGGGCTTGTTTGAACAGATAGGGTCTCACCCATGGGAAGTGACATCCATCACGGTCCCCCAGCCCTGACTGCTGAGTCCACTTTAAGTGAAAGAATGACTTTGCTGGCCACTGAGACACCATATTTCATCTGCCGACATAATGGAGGGCATAAGTAATGCCTGCTGACAAGAAGCAACCTGAAGGGAGGGGGGATGGACACCGGGTACAGCTGAGGCTGTCTTGCGATTGTCATGTCCCTCCCAGGAGCTATTTGTCAGCCTGGTCCTAGGGGTGGTGTCGCAGATGGCTCTGGGCCAGTGTGGGTGATATGTCAACAGTGGGAGATAGTGCTACAGTCACGTCGAGGGGCAGGATGATTTCAGCAAGAGTTTGGCTTCCTCCTGCATCCACTATGGTCCACACTCCAGGATGGCAGCCTCAGAGACCTGACAGAGGTCCCCTAGCTGGTACTCTGGCTTTCCCCCAGCCTCCTCCACTCTCCTGGGCGGTGGGCATTTAGACTCAGGCCTCCCAGACATCGCACTGGGAGCTCCACTTAGTAACTGTCTTTCTTTCCTTGCCTAGGAGGGGGCCCCATGAGTCTACCACTTCTGTCAACAGTTGGGGACCAAATGTTGATTCTGTTGGGACATTTCATACTATAAGGTGGGGTGAAGCACTGTCACTGCCTTGTCTCTCCCTGGAGGACAAAGTAGCCTAGAAACACTGCCTTGATAGCACCCAAGGTGAGTGCTGATGTGATGGAGACTCATTCTCACTGTGTCAGAAGCACAGATAGTTTTTGAGGGCTGTGGTGCCTGGTCCCCATATACATCATACACACACCAAATAAATACATATAAAAAAAACCCAAATAATTGCTTTGTGCTATATTTGTCTTTGGGATTTTCAGACCAGCCCTCACAAAGGCTCCAGGAGTCTGTTTAGCTTCAAAAATGCCCTTCCCTGGCCAGAGGACCCCTAATGAGCAATTCACTTAAGCCCCACAGACACAGGCAGTCATGAGACTTGTGCCACCTAGTGGCTGTGAGAACAGCAAGCCAGTCCATTGCTTTTTTTTTTTTTTTTTTTCAAATTTATTTTTACTGTATGTGCATGTTTGTTGGGCACCCCTGGAATTGAAATTACAGACAGTTGTGAGCTGCCATGTGGGTGTTGGGAGTTGAACCTAGGTCCTCTGGAAGAGTAGTGGGTGCTCTTAACCACTGAGCCCTCTCTCCAACTCAGTCCATTGTTCTTGAGACAGTCTGACATGGGGCACTTCCGTTCACAGGCTGTCTCCTGCAGTGTATCTAGTGACTGGGGTGACTCCTCTGACTTCAGGAGTCAGCCACAGCCAATAGGGAGGGCTGCCTGCACAGAACCTTGAGGATGGGCTATGATGAGCATGTATGTCCCCTAGCCTGGGATGTCTCAATTTCCAGATGTTAGTGTGTTTGTTTTTTATTTTTCAAAGACAGGGTTTCTCTGTGTAGCTTTGTAGACCTCAAACTCACAGAGATCCACCTGCCTCTGGCTCCTGAGTGCTGAGATTAAAGGCGTGTGCCACCACCACCTGGCCACATTAGTGTGTTTTAATTATTCAAACTTTTATGACATTTGTGTGTGCATGTCACAACAGAGATATCAGAGAGCAACGCTCAGGACTTGATTCTTTTCTTTTCACGTGGGTTTGAACTCGGTTCACCAGTTTCAGTGACTTGACCTACTGAGCCATCTCACTCCCCTTATTTCTTAATGTTTTGTTTGATGTGTGTGTTTTGTATGTATGTCTGTATGTATGTCTGTTCACCACTTGCATGCATGCAGTGCCCAGGGAAGCCAGAAGGGGACACTGAATACTCTAGAACCGAAGTTACAGTTTGCCACCAAGGTGTTGGGAGCTGAACCCGGGTCCTCTGCAAGACCAACAAATGCTCGAAACCACCAACCCACCTCTCCAGCTTAAAATAACTGATTTACATACGTGTCTGTGGAGTATGTGCACACGTTGACCTTCACAGCTGTGACTGCCACTCTACCATACCTTCTATACGAGAGGCCTTGTGGCGAACACGGATGAGCTCTGAGACGCAGGTAGACTGCAAGACCTTCCTGGAACAGCTGGGAGTGCGTACACAGGGAGTAAGTGTTGTAGTCTAAAGGCAATGGCTAGAGATCCTCAGTGTTGTTGCAGGCTCTTTCTTCCTGGATAGTTCAGGCAATCAGAGAAGCTTCCAGGGCCTTTAGTACTATTCTTTTGATGGTAGCAAGAGTGAACCCCTGGCCTCACACACACTAGGCATGACCCTACCAGAGGTATATCCCAGCCTTTTCATATTCTCAACAAAGAGACTTTTAATTCTGTGTGTATACATGTGGTGTATAGGTCTGTGTAGGTGAGGGCAGGTGGCCTTGGGGTTCAGAAGAGGATACCGGATCCCTGCAGCTGGAGTTACAGGTGGTTGTGAACTACCTGACATGAATGCCGGGAACCAAACTCTGGTCCTCTGCAAGAACAGCAAGCACCTGTAACCACCCAGCCAGCTCTAGCCTTGCCTTTTCATTTTGTGAGACAGGGTTCACTAGGTTGCACAGGCAGGCTTTAAACTTCGATTCCTGCCTCCACCTCCCAAGTACCTGGAGTTACAGGTGCACACCCTAGGTCCAGCTAATTATTAGCTTGCTTTTTTAAACATTAAAAGTGTGTGTGTGTGTGTGTGTGTGTGTGTGTGTGTGTGTGTGTGCGTGCACAGGCCACGGGCAGCAGTCACTTCTTTCCTGCCTTGTGAAAATTAGGGACCAAATTCAAGTTGCCAGGCCTGCCTGCCTGCAAAAGCATCTCCTTGCTGAGCCAGCTCAATGGCCCTGGTTTGGTTTTTGGAGACAGGACCTTGAATACAGTACATAGCCCACAGTGGCCTTGATTTAAAAAAGAAAAAAATATTTGAAGTGTATGAATGTTTTGCTTGCATGTATCTGTGTATCACATGTGCAGTGCCAGTGGAATACAGAAGAGGGTGTTAGAGCCTCTGGGCCTTGAGTTACATACAGGTGACTGAGAGCTGCCTGAAGTGGGTGCTGGGAACAGAACCCCAGTACTCTTAAAAAGCAGTATGAACTTTTTTTTTCTTTTTTTGGTTTTTCGAGACAGGGTTGCTCTGTATTACTTTGGAGCCTGTCCTGGAACTAGCTCTGTAGACCAGGCTGGCCTTGAACTCTAGAGATCCACCTGTCTCCGCCTCCCTCCTGAGTGCTGAGATTAAAGGCGTGAGCCATCAACACCCGGCTTCGTATGCACTCTTAACCACTGAGTCATCATCTCTCCAGTCCTGCTTTGTCCATTTTCAAGATGGTGTTTGTTGAGTATAGGTGTTTGTGCCTACAGGTATGTATGGGTACTACATTAGTGCCTGGTACCAACCAACAGAGGACTTCAGATCCCCTAGAAGTGGGTTTGTAGACAGTTGTGAGTCACCATGGGGATACTGGGAACTGAACCTGGGTCCTCTGGAAAGGCAGACAGTGCTATTAACCCGAGTCATCTCCAGCTTTCCTCACCCTGCCCCCACCCCAACAGGGTTTGTGTAAAACAGGCTGTCTTTGAACTCAGAGATCCACGTGCCTCTGCTTCCTGAGTGCAGTGTTGGGATTAAAGGAGTGTGATGAGGTCATAATGTGGTACAGGGTGATGTCTGATCCTCCTGAATCCCTAGTGTTGGCATCTTAGGCATGCACCACACCTTCAGCTGATACAGGGATTTGTAATCACTATGGCTTGGACATAGGCACACACAGGCGCAGACACACTGTGTTAGCACCTGCAACAGTTTTCCCTTAGAAGGAAATGTTAAAAAAAAAAAAAAAAGAAATGAGTATTTTTAAGTATCTCAGTACAGAATGAGACAGAGATGAGGGTCAGGACCATCCTGTTAAAAGCTTTAAAAGGTTTATTTTTTTCTCAAAATTAGGTGATTGTCTTTGTCAGATACCAGAGAAGAGCTGATCATACCTCTAAACCCAGAGCAGTTGTTACTTTTCCCTTCTTTGTGTTTCTCAAAACTCAGAATGCAATTGGTGTATGTGAGATGCCAAGGGGCAAGAACCCCAACAGCAGAAGAATCCACGTGCTGGGCAAGCAGCTTTCAGTGTGCATTTCCAAGCAGACTTCTCACACAGGCTACCATCAGCTTGGGCCAGCCCTCTTCACACCTGGGAAATCACAGGACAGGAACCACATGTCCAGAACAAGTGATCTGGCCATTCCCAGCATGCTGAGGACAGGAGTCAGTAGGACCATGCATCTTTATGTCAGCATCATGGTGATAGCTTGGCTGAGGGAGGCAGATGTGCTGGCTTGTGCCTGTAACCCTGGGACATGGGAGGAAGACGCAGGGTGCTTGAGTCCGAGTGCAGCCTGGGCTACACTGTAAGATCATCTCAAAGATACAGCAAAAAGCACCACAGAGAGTGGAGTTGAGCAAGGAATACATTTCTCATCTCAGCTGAGCTGTGACCAAAATATTCTAGTCTTTTCCAAGCAGCCCACCTGCTGTCTTGTCTCCAAGTCAAACTGTGTGAATGAAGTTACTAAGCTCGGCTTGGCACAAGTTGCAGCCCTGAAGCTCCAGGGTCCACAAGAGGGGCAGAATGGGTCAGCTCCAGGTGGAGGGAGTTCTACCTGACTAGGCAGGGGATCTGCTGCTGCAGGGGGATGATAGCCCTGGGCCCCTGCAGTGCATGGTCCATGCCTGATGCCCAGCAAGGGGGTTTCCAGACCACCAAACCCCTAAGACAGACTATACTTATCTTTATACTAAGGAGCAAGGCGGGCTAGGACAGACATCCACACATGTCCTCCAATGTGACACTGTTTCCATTTCCCACCTAGCTTTGGAAGCAGAGAGCAGAGCTGAACAAAAACCATGCACTTTACTCTGAGGCGTTTCAGTTTTAGTGTTTATTGGAGTCCATTGCTGGCCAGGCCCAGTGCTGGGGCTCCCCTCACATACCTCACAACAGCCCTGTGAGGTAGGGTTCTTCTTGTACAGTCCAACCCAAGCCCCCGAGACCTGCCCCTAGCGCATACCATTAGTGTAGGCAGGACAAGGGACTCCAACTTCTGCTTTCACTGTTTTAGAAAATACAAAAGCTTTGGTCCCAATTCACACAAAATCTTAAAAATTTGGGGGGGGGTTTAAACTCTCGTTCCCATTTTTTTTTTTTAAGTCGTCATCCTTTGGTTTTTTGAGACAGGTTCTCATTCTGTAGGCCAGGCTTGCCCAGAACTATATAGTCTAGGCTGGCCTCAAACCCACAGCAATCCTCCTGCCTCACTCTCCTGACTGCTGGGATTACAGGTACCATACCCGATTCCAAACTTTTCTCTTAACTTTGGAAAATTAAAAAATGACCATTAGCATGAAGCCTGGGGGCCAGCAACCACTCAAGTGTGTATTCTATTATTCGGTCCCTTAACTGGCTCCCTCCACACCTGCCTCAAGCCTGAGGCCACAGGTGGAGTGCAGTTACCTCTAGAGGTCAGTAGAGACTGATTGCATCTGTCCAGCCTGTGACCACTGAGTGAAGGCACAGAGCCCTGGACACCAGAAGATGCCTTTTGTGACCAAATTTTCAAGTGAGAAAACAGGTCAAGAGAGAGAAACGAATTCCAACCTGTTTTTGGAACACTAAGTTCCAAGAGAAGAAATAGTAGCCGCTGGAGCTGAGTCCCAAACCCACACAGCGTTCAGATCCAGGGTCAGCACATAAGTCACACATGAATCCAGACATTCACTCTTTGGTTCCAGGAAACCCCAGCTCCCAGTCAACCCTGTGCGCTTCCAGTCTCTTCTGGCCAGTGCCTCCCTGGCTGTGCCTGCTCCTGCACAGGCCTGTTCTATTCTCCCAGAGAAGCACCCCTTGTGCCAGATCACAGGGCTGGGGTCCCATGTTATCAGGGGCCAGGACAGTCATACACAGTTTAAAGTTCAACAGCCTCATCTTCACCCCTGCCTTATAAAATGCACATGGTTGGCTACTCAGAAACTCCAGGGCACAGGAGCAGCCAACATCCCAGATCTAGCTGTGGGCACCCCTTGCGCCCAACCCATTCAATTAGCTACCCTGGGAGCAGCAAGAGTGGGGGACACCAGGTCTGTCTAGCCACTGGCACTCTACCAGACTTAACCAGACTAAACTAAAGACAGCCACCTATGTTCCTCCTGTCTAGAAGCCTGACCAGGCTGACGGAACCGGGTGCCCTGATATCCTTATTCCCTGCTCACACCTAAAGCCATGCTTTTGCAGAAGCAACACCCCAACCTTCAAAACCCCACTGCTAAGGTCTGTGTTTACAATGCAGATCTGAGGACCTAAACTCTTCATTCCATAGAGCCGAGAAAGGAGCTAGGCACAGTGGTACCTGTAATCTGAGCTCTCAGGGAGTTGAGGCAGGGAGACCGCTCTAAGTTTGAGGCCAGTGCAGACCATATAGTGAGCTCCAGGGCAGCCTGGATAATGGTAATCTGTACTTCCCCCAAAGTCACCAAAAAGTCAAAAGCAAACAGAAGTGAGGGCAGCCCTGAAACCTGACATCACTTTCCTGCACTTAAAGACCAAGATAGAAAAGGCACATCACTCCAGGGAGGGAGCGGTCTCCCTGGGGCCTCTCTACCTGTCCCTGCTAACGCTGGGGACGGGAGAGGAGCCTGTGGCAGACAGTCCAGCTCCAGTCCCCTGGCTGATGTCTGACGTAGCATCTTATACCTCTGTGCTTTCTTGGGCATGGGAACATAGACTCTCCTTTCAAAACAAAACAAAAATCCCAAGTCACAGTTATCGGACAGGGACAGTAGGAGACAAGAGATTTAATGACACAAACGAGATTGCCTTCCTTGGCTCCAGGCTGCCCTGGCACATTGCCAAGTTCACCTGCCGGAAGAGAAGGCACAGAGCAGAAATGGCCTCTCTCCCTCTCATCCCCACGTAGAACGACTGCAAATGACAGTCTCCCATGGAGGAGGCTAGTCCCAGAATGATCCAATCTGGAAAGAGGATAATAAATGGAGGGAAATGGTCCAGGTGGGGCTGCAGGGCAAGAGGGCCCCGACAGAGGCCACTGTCCACTGGATCCCTGCTGCTCTCTCTCAGTAGGCGGATGGCCCTGTCCTTGCAGATTCGCTGCACACAGAGCCTTCTTCATTCATGCCCTGCCATGAGACCTGCCGACTGTGGCTTGCTATGGAGTGACCACTCGCTCTCCTAAGCTGGCTTGGCACATCATGCATGCAAAGCAAGGGGACTCCATAGACTTCACCAAACAGTTAATTTTGGCAAAAGAAAACAACAACAAAAAAAATTTAAAAAATAAAATAAAGAGTGAGAGAAAATAAAAAGCTAAAATTCATAAGCAGGATTGAAGTCACTGAATCGAAAACAGTGTATTTTCTCAACAGTATGGATAGACTAGAACTACAATCTCTTTGTTTCAAAGTCTCTGCCATCCTCTCCCTCAATTCAGGTCAAAGTTCATAGCAGCAATGCACAAGTCCTCTGCCAGGTCAGTATTCTCTTTGTCCAGGCCAGAGTTCACAGGTCAGGATCAGTCAGTCCGGAGAATCATGGGAGGATGTTCACTGTCCTCATCCAGGCGCAGGGCGCTGGCTTCATCCTCCAGGCATGCGCCCCCCACGGCACCCAGGTCATCTGTGTAGGCTGTGAAGAGATAAGAATGCAGTCTTCACAGTGCCGGCCCTGGGCACCAACGATAGGCTGCATCCAGGACATGGCCTTAGTTATGAGCTAAGCCACACTAAGACCTTCCCAACCTGGTCAGAAGAGTGAGGCCTCTACAGCCGCAGGCAGAGCCAAATGATGGCACCCATTTTCCAGTATGCAACAGCATAGCACAAGCCCTGTAAACAGTGCTAACTGAATGCACAGGACCAAGGCAACTTTAAGGGACTCTAGCTGGAGACAGTCACGTGCCATGGCTGAGGGGTGCTTTACAACATGGGAGCTAGCACAACTGGTCTCGCAAGAAAACCCCTTAAGTTTAGGGTAAGTCAGCCACAGGGATGGAGAGTGCCATGCCTGAGTGACCTCAGATGTCAGCAGATGATGCATGAAGGACATGCTACTTCCAGAGAGAGGTAGTGTGCTGGGTGGGCTCACACACAGCCAGAGTCACTGGCCACAATGACGGCCTTTTCCCCCAAAGCAAGGAATAAAAATTTACGTTCACAAGCCTTGGAAAGAAGCTCTGTCCTATGTCTCAGCAGGAAGTGGAAACTCCAGTGACAATATGATATAGAAGAACCTGGAAGCTATGCTCAATTACCTTCTAAGTTGGCGTCCTGTCCTTTACCAAGTCTTGTTGGGGACGAGGGCACATAGGCACCTTTGGCAGCTGCTGCGCCGTACGTCTGCGTTACTAAAGGGCAGTCATGAGATGCAGAGTCTACAATTTCACTGGTGGTCTCCATACTGCCATCGAGCCTGGAGACAGTAAATCAACAGGGTCAGACTCACTGTTCAAGTTGGGTGTGCTGGCTCACACTCAAAGTCCCAGCACTTGAAAGTTGAGGCAGGAGGATTCCCTTAGTTTGAGGTTACAGAGCAGGACCCATCTCTACTAAGTGTTCCAGAAGACAGATGAACATAGTATGTATAGCACATCCTGGGGCCTGATGTGCTGGTCAAGGAGAGAATGCCACAGCCATCTACTTCCTCCCACTTGATAGAACATGGCCACCAACGCCAAGAATCTGCTTCCTGGGATTTCTGCACAGTGGCTTTACCACAGGAAGTCTGATCAAGCCACACACATCCCAATCACCAACTGCAAATTCCCCACTTGCATCCTAAGATGAGGTGGCAAGCTTCTTCCTTTCTATGAGGACACTTTATTGTAAACCCTGAGACTCAGCAAGGGCCTGGGGGCTACACAATTGTTACACACATAGCATCATAGCCTCAGGCGCCTTTCTTCCTGGCCAGCAAGGGAAAGCAGAGGCTCTTAGCACCAGAAAAGTGAATTTCAATGGGAAGATGATGCTTGTCAATGACACAGGCTAGCAAATCAGCTCTAAGGGGATGAAAGCACAGACCTACCCCAATGCCCAAAGCTGCAGACTGCCACACAGAGCAGCCTCACCTGTGCTGACGCATCAGGGCACACTCGCCACCTTCCTGAGGGTCCAGGTTGTACATGTATAAATAGCCATCTGATGCTCCTACCAGTAACCGAGGGATCTTCTGAATTCTAAAGAAAAGCAGCCATATTTTAGAAGGAAGATTTTTTTCTTCACAAATGGCATCCAACTAAATCCACATCTCAGCCGAGCTAGGAAGAAACCTGCCAGCACACTAGATGAAGACAGGTATTTGGGGCTCCTCAGAGTGAAGCTGGCAAGCCCAAGGGTGGCCTGTGTATGAGCACACACTGAATCCCAAAGAGCATATGGTAGAGCAGGGTAGCTATCAGTTTATCGGGTCACTAAGGGAGGGTATTTTCTCGTTCTTTCCTGTGTGTGTATATATGCACTCATGTATACATTTGTGTGCGGAAGCCACACGAGGGCTGAGATGTCCTGCTCTGCCACTCTGGGCTTTATTTTACTGAGCTGGGTGTAGGCTGGAGGCCAGCAGGTCCCAGTGACCACTGTCTCTGCCTCCCTCGTGCTGGGAACAGGTGCACGTGGCCACACCTGGCTTCTATGTGGGTGCCGAGGACAGAGGTGATGCCCACTGAGCACCTCCCAGCCCAAGAGCAGGCATGCTCACAAGCTTTCATACATGCTTAGCTTGTTGTGGCAGAGCACTAAGCTATACAGTCTTTTAGCTATTCAAGCCAGAGTTGTGATGTCACTCAGCTTGTAGACAAGCTTTCCAGTGATCCATGCCTGACAATCTCAACTGCACAAACAGGATCTGTGTGCTCCAGGATGTGGTCACTAAATAGTGTTAATTTCCTAGTGTGACAGACACCCTGAAAAATGCAAAAGATGTTCTGTGGTGAGAGTTCCAGAAGACACCCAGGACCTGGGCCCGGGGGTCTTCCCACTCCAGTAGTACCTAATGGCACCCAGGCCTGGACAGGCTGTATAGGGTCACACAAACCTCTGCAACAAGCACTGTGGCTCTGTACTCACGTGGTTAATGAGCAGATGTTTTTATGGCCACAGAATGGTAGGCGGACGGTGGCAAAGGCCCTGCCCTGGTTGAACATTTCTGTTACTTGTGAGGGCAGGTAGCTAGTAGATGCCATGAGCACCTTCCCAAAGTATCCAGTCCAGGTGGTGGGCTCTTCTGGAGGTCTGGAAGGAAGCAGCATCATACAGGTGAGGCTGGATCCTCACTGAGACCCACAGAGCTGGCCCTTAACCATTGATCAACCCCTCACACTTCACAAAGATCAGCTGGGCAGAGCAGAGCGCTGTTTCTTCCCATGCCCAGTCGCTGTGGCTATGACCGTGTTTCACCAGGGGCATATTCTGGAGCAGCAGCTTCAAAACCCTAAGCACACACCCCAGACTCACTCAAGTTCCCACCACATGTTTCTTTAGCATGTGCACTTGTGATTATAATGACGTCAGGACTACTTATGAGTCCTGGGGGGTTGACTCAGGGTGTCTTGCTGGCTGCTGCATACCTCTCTGTTGTGTGTTTTGTACATGCTTTTGACGACAGACCCTTGGATGGAACATAAACTCCCATCAATACTGGCCCCAGTGGGATGCTCTTGAACATGACGAGGGAAGAGACAAGTCTCTCTACCATACATCTGTCACAGGGACTTAAAGTTTAAGATGGAAGCACCCACCTCCTTGATGACTGTGAGCAGGTCAGAGTTGTGATATTCATTCCAGTGGCTGGCTGCTCCCAGATGCCCCAGTACAGAGGGTGTGGAGTAGGGACACACAGGCACCGATCAGAAGCCAACCTTGGGACCCTGATTCCTGGCCTCAGACCTTAGCACACCACAGTATCCCCTGAGCAGAGATCTCATGCTGAAGCTAGGCTTGGTGTTGTCATCCCCATGCTACAGCCAGACCATGTCTGCACCCAGAAACAGTGCCACAGAGTAGAGTGTCTCTGTGCTATGCTTTTCTAGTGACTGTGGACAGTTTATAATTTTGTAGACATTTTATTTAAGAATTTATTTAAAGATTTTTATTTATTTATTATGTATACAGTAGTCTGTCTGCATGTATGCCTGCAGGCCAGAAAAAGGTGCCAGATCTCATTACAGATGGTTATGAGTTATGCTGGGAATTTAACTCAGGACCTCCAGAAGAGCAGCCAACACTCTTAACTGCTGAGCCATTTCTCCAGTCCTTTATATTTTTTAAATAATTAAAAATTTTATTATATGTGTGTGCACGTGCTTGAGTATACTTGTGGAGGCCAGAGGACAACGTACAGAGTATACTCTCTCTTCCCAACACTTGGTTCCCAGGGATGGAACTCACATTGTCAGGTTTGACACCTTTACCCACTGAGCCATCTTATCAACCCTTAAAAGTAGAGACCAGCTAGTACAGTGGCAGCATATTGCTGTAACACTATTGAGACCCTAGGTTTGATCCTCAGTGCCTCCCACCCCCAACAAAACATACTAGAAAAGCTCATTTTTAGCTGAGCAGTGATGGCACAATCCTTTAATCCCATACTCAGAAAGTAGAGACCAGCAGATCTGAGTTTGAGGCCAGTCTGGTCTACAGAGAGAGTTCCAGGACAGCTAGGGCTACACAGAGAAACCCTGTCTTGAAACTCCCCTGCCCCAAAAGCAAAAAAACAGAAAGACAAACTTGTCTTTGCAACTCACTTTTCCCTCACGGCCTCAAGTTTGAAGATGTGCACAGTTTCTGTGTTGCTAGATGCAGAGAGGAACATGCCATCCATGCTGAAGGCCAAGGAGCAGATGCTCACACACCTGAGGAACAGGGACTGTGAGAGAGGGCCCAGCTCCATCCCACAGAACATACTAGCAGCAGTTGGGGATAGGGGCACAACAGTGCCTTCCCTGGGACTTGTAACTGTCGCTAGAGAAGACATTCTTGTCAGAGACATACTTGGTCCTACAGAAGACTTTTCTGTTCTTAGCTAACTTCTCAGGACAGAGAAACCTGATTGTGATAAAACCAGTAAGAACAAAAGAATAAAAGAATTATGTGTTTTTTGAGACAGAGTCTTATTGTGTAATCCTGGCTGGCCTGGCTTTGAAATTGTAATCATTTAAACTGGGCATTGGTGACACACGCCTTTAATTCCAGCACTGGGGAGGCAGGGGCAGGAAAAATCTGTGAGTCCAAGGCCAGCCTGGTCTACAAATCATGTTCCAGAACAGCCAGGGCTACACAGAGAAACCCTGTCTCATTCCCCTGCCTCTAAGTGGGACCAGATTACCCCACTTCCCTCTGCACCCCCCCCCCCGCCACCCCTTAAGGCAGGGTCTCATTAAATAGACCTGGAGTCCTTGAACTCACAGATATCCTCCAGTCTCTGCCTCCCAGTTACTGGGACAAAAGGTGTGAGCCACTACACCCAGGTAAGAAAAGTTCTTCACCGACCACACAACAAATAACCAAGACTGTGTGGCTGTACACCTGCAGGTCAAGATACAGAACTCTCAAATCCTTCTCCAGCACCGTGTCCACCAGCACACTGCCACACTTCCCATCATGACAATAACAGACTGAACCCTGAACCATAAGCAGCCCCAATTCAATGTTCTCCTTTGTAAGAGTTGCTGTGGTCATGGAGTCTCTTCACAGCAACAAAACCCTAAGACAGTGGATTAGGACGCAATTGTGTTGACTGACCAGATAGCCAGTCAGCAGTGCTGGGGATGTTTTAGGGCAATCCCCCAGCACATGCCTCCAAGGTCACTAAATATTCCACAGCCTAAACACACAAATTTTCCCTTAATCCTTCAAGGTAGGTTAGTACATCCAGTGTGTTTCCACCAGCCCATATTGATGGAGTGTATGCAGCAAGGGGCACATTCTGGGTTGTCTGAGTGAGTGCCTGCCAATGGGCAGGGGTGCCAGGTCTATCCCAGGAGGGCTGGGCCCCATGTCAGCAGCACACACAGATGGCATAATTAGGAAGGATGTCGGGGCACAAAGAGGGTACAGAACAGAGAGGCTCCTGGCAGATACTGACATGTGACATCACAAAGGAGCAGGAGGACCATCTAGGTGTGTGACAGAAGGAAAACACAGATGGAGACTGTAGCATCCCGGCTGTGACTTCTCCAGAAGCTAACGCTGAGAGAGTCTTACTGTTCAGCAGGCTAGGTAACCCCGCTACACAGTCCTCAGTCTCCCCAGTGCTGGGATTACAGGTGTGGCTGTGGAAAGGGGACACCAAGATATATCCACCTTCTTTCTGAGGACATAAAGAGGGCAGGGACAATAGACAATGGCAAATCCTCCAAAGAGGACAGATAAGCATCCCTAAACACTCCTCAGAGTTCACAATGCAGCTTTAGGGAGGCAATTACCTCTACTATGTTCCCACAAGAAAGGAGGAAGATGAGATCCAGAGGCTAAGGAACATGCTCCTGCTTTGTCATAGTCACCATGATGGCTCAGGGGCTTGAACCAAGCCAGCATCGCCTTATATAGCAGTAAGGGAGGAGTGTTAGGCACAGATGCAAGATGCCCTGCAGGCAGGCCACAGAGGGAACTCCTGACCCTAACAACAGCCAAGGTATCTATGTGCCAGGGAAAGGGAACTGGGTAGAAGGACCTCAGGGTCAGGAACAGAGAGGAGGGGGAGCCCAACAGCTGAGGATGCTGCTCCACACCCTGAAATCTCCTGGTGCTTGGATTCCAAGCCTCCCTTTGGTTCAGGCAGGATCACAAACGCTTTCAGTGCAATGCTGTGTCCTGTCCTCCTGTGACTAGTTCAGGAGGTGCTGGGACTGAGCTACTGGCCGTCCCAGGCATCCTCTAAGCTTCTCCTATGGAACTGAAGCCCACAGGGACACTCTGTAACCACTCAGGGACTGTGTACTCACCTCTTCACTCCTCTCCGGAACTCGAACAGCTTTTGTCCTTCTGGAATGGAAAAAACCCGGATCACAGTCCCCTGGAAGAGGAAAAAGAGAGAAGAAAACAGAATTTTAGATGACAAATAAGTAAAAAAGTTGACCTTTCTGCTTTTTTTCATATCATTCTACATATGAGCAAGCCATGTGGTCTGTTCCCAAGGGAACTGGTCTGAAGGAGAGCTCTGGCCTCCCTTGAGCTCCACTCTGAAGCAGCACACACCCTGCTGCCACAGGTTAGAACATTCGATCCTACTTTTGCTCACCACCACAGCAGTGCTTAAAGTCAGCCTACTGATCCACACACAAGCAGCCTTGAAGCCAGACATGGGCACACTAAAGACCTGCTCCTTCATCTTACTGGAATCACGTGTTAATAATCAGACACATGTACTCATGTACTTGAGATTACACTTAACTTAAACTCACATTACCCAGAATAATATGCAAGAGACAACATCAATGTTTTAAAACAGTGAAGCTTACAAATATTACAGCCATTAATGTGGTTTTTTGAGACAGGGTTTCTGTGTGACAGCCTTGGGCTGTCCTATAGAACTCTATTTGCAGACCAGGTGGCCTCAGAGATCTGCCTTGGAGTGCTGGAATTAAACACTTGTGCCACCACATCTGGCCATTGTTGTTTTTAAGACAGGGTCCCACTATGTTCCTGGTTAGCCTAGAACTTACTATGTAGACCAGACTGGCTCTGAATTCAGAGACCCACCTGTTTCTTGAGTCACTACCATGCCCAATGTTTTCCTATTTTATGCCAAAAACAAGCACTTTTCTTTTGTAATTATGCTTTTGTGTGTGTGTTTGTGTATGTTTGTGGGTGCATGTATGTATCTCAGTGCACATGAGCCAGATGACAGCCTACAGGAGTCAGTTTTCTCCTACTATGTTTCAGGGACTGAACTCAGGTCATGTCAGCCTCTGGCCTTCTCCATGTATGTACATGCACTTGTACATATATGAACATGTACATAAGCACCAACATGTACACTTGCTGAACCATCTCACTGACCCCTGCAGTATGTCAAACAATGGCAAGGTCCCAGCCTGTGGCACTAATGAACCTGGTAGAACCTTCAAGAGGTGAGACCTAGAGGAAATTCTTCTAGTCTCTGTTAGAGTGCCCTTAAAGGCAATATGGAGGGACCAGCCCCCCACCCCCTCCCACTCCTGGCTACCAGATAAGCACTGTGTGAACAGCATGAGCAGGGCTTGTGGACACCACTGACCCACGTTTCCTCCAGCCACAGCAGACATACCTTCTCAGAAGCAGTGGCAAGCTTGGTCCCACTTGCATCAAAAGCCAGGGCTGCTAAGGGACTGTCATGAGCCGGGATCATGTTTGCAGCTCTCTGAAAAGGGGAAATCAAGAAAACATGACTCTCACATGACAAGAGCCTTGTCCCCATACTATCACTGGGCTGGCCATCAGGAGGAAGAGGCTTTAAGAACACCATTACTAAGGTCAACGTGAGTAGTGTAGCCACGTGGTAGGCAGGCTGTGGAAACACTGCTCATAGCAGGGCAGCTGATCCCACTTGCTGGGTTTTGCCAACAAGCACACCCTGCAGCCCAGCACTGTGTGAGTGCTGGTAAGACACAGGCAGCTTAGCCAGACCGGCTCTGCCACCTAAGGAGAGAACCAGGGAAAGCCATGCTGCTGGACCAAGGATGCACTCACTGCATGCCTTCCCAGCAAAAACATCTGACAGAGCTTCACAAGGACCTCACCAAGTTAATGGTGTCGAAGACCTGCACCTCTCCAATGGTCGCACTCCCTGGATACGCCAAGTAGCAGTTGTCATTGTTTATTGACAGTGCACACAAGCCTGTGGAAACACATGACAACTGAATGCACATTGCGTCTAGAAGGACACCTTTGAGTGTTAAGAGTGGAGTTAACATTTCTGGAACAAAAACAATAAAAAGTAGCAGCTAAACCTTCTCTTCATTCTAAGTCCTGCACCCCAGTCCACCCTGTCTAACAGTACCAATCAGAGATGAAAGGCCCATTTGGAATGACCAGCAGACTGGGCTAAAGCTGATCCAACAAAGGGGTTTTCATGCTCATAAAACAGCCCTACCGGGAAGGTGGCTCAGTAGGGCTGGACCAGGAGAGTAGTTTACACACTTTATACCTGCCTCATATGTGTGGACCAGAGAGGAAACTCCCACGAAGGGCTATCTTTATTACATTTGTTTATTAAGCATGTATACACGTGTGCCAAGGTGTCCGTATTAGTCAGAGGACAACATGAAGGAGCTGAGTTTCTCCTTCCAGCATGTATGTTCTAGGAGTGGCACTTGGTTCTTTCCTTGAGCTTGGCAGAAAGTGCCCATTTACTTCCTGAGCCACCTCATTGGCCCACAGTTATCTTTAAAAGCCTCCCAAAGAAACCAGGGTCTTCCTTTTAAAAAATAAAGTGTAGGGTGCTGAAGAGATGGCTCAGCGGTTAAGAGCACTGACTTCTTTCAGAGGACTCAGGTTCAATGCCCAGGATCATAGCTGTCTGTAACTCCAGTTCCAGGGGACCCAACAGGCAATGACTTACCTGCAGGGTTTGGGGGTGTCTCTCGGATGGTATGAAGTACCTTCATGTCCCGGATGTTGTGTATATAGAGCGACTCTTCCAGGCACACAATGAGCCTCTAGAAACAGTGAGAACAAAGACCACCTAGCATGAAGAACACTAAGGCAACATGTGTGTTCCAACTGAGCTGATGGCTGGATCAAGATGCTCTCTACTCCTAGGGCACCACCCAGGCTGGTGTGCACAGCTCAAGTGTGTGCAGCTGCCTTTCCACTGACAATCAGGTTCTGGAGCCATTTGCATCAGCTCCCATAACTGCATATGCCAAGTGTACTACAAATTCTAACATGGTGACTTAATTCAGTTCCATGTGAAGGGTGATTGGGGGAAGATCTATAAAGGCCAACTGCTTAGAAAACTATGGTGAGGGCCAGGGAGATGGCTCAGTGGGTAATAGCAATTACTGTGTGTTGACAGGAATTCAGATGCGCAGTGCCATTACAGCAAGATGGAAGGTCGAGATGGGAATTCCCTGGAAGATGATTAGCAAGCGAGCCTGGCATACATAATGGCAAGCAGGATACCCTGTCTCAAATAAGGTAGAAAGCTCGTACTGACACCCAAGGCTATGCTTTGGCCTCTACACATTCACATTCACATTCTCTCTCTCATTCTCTCTCTCATTCTCTCTCTCTCTCTCTCTCTCTCTCTCTCTCTCTCTCTCTCTCTCTCTCTCCCTCCCTCCCCGTCCCCGTCCCCGTCCCCGTCTCTTATACACACACACACACACACACACACACACACACACACACACACACACACACACACACACCAAAACCAAACCAAACATCAACATGATAGTACCCAGGACTCAGTGTATGGTGGGTACTCTACCAACTGAGCAACTTACATCACAAGGTGCCACTCACCTGCCTGTTTAGCTTCACAGCCAGGATTGTGTTGGAGTAGCTGTAGTTGCAAATCTCGGTTCCTTTCTTAAAGTGGCAAACTTTCAGCTTCCTGGGAGCTTTGAGGCTGACGATGGCCACCAAGCTGCTTGAGAACAATCTCTCCACGATGCACACATCTTCAGTGTCAGCTGGAATGAGAAGAAAAACACATGCATACATCTCTGTAAGGGACATGTGGCCTACATATCCTCAAGAATCACAGGACAGCGGGGAGGATGAAAAGTCTCATCATCTGTAGCCATGGCTGCTGTCACTATAAATACAGATCACACCCTATGTGCAAACTCAGATGCCAAAACAGAATCATGAAAGCGTGTCTTTAAATACACTCTGCTGCTGGCAGGACTTCAAACACACTCGCTACATTTATTTGTTAGCATATTTATATATTTTTTGTGGGTGTGCATGTGTGCCATGGAAAATGTGGAGGTCAGAGGAAAATTTGTGGAAGTCTGTTCTCTCCTCCTAACATGGTCATTCTTGGGTTCCAACTCAGATTGTCAGGCTTGACAGCAAATGTCTTTATGCACTGGGCCATCTCACTGGCCCAACTTATTAAAATAGGGTCAAGGAACACGATATTGCAAGGGGGCACAAGCTAAACCCACACTGTAGCTGCTGTGGCACTGGGCAGTGACCCACAGCTCATAATCAGTCCCATGATCACAAGGGGAAAGGACTGTGCTGTTCAATGAGCTGGGATGATAAATGCAGCTTTCTTTGCAACTGTGTAAGTCAAAGAGCTTTTGTGTTTCTAGGTAAGTACATGGTTTCATCATGCCTGCTTGACCTGAAAGGCAAACATGCACTAACACTAGACATAAGCTACAAACAGACACACCCCTTTCTGTTACAAGTGAGAGAATGTGCCATTACCCACATTGGAATGGGCAGTGAAATCAAGGCATGATCTTATTAAGGTCTTTACAGTTTATTCATGGACATTTTTGGACAGATGACACAAATCATATTATTTGCTTCTCTTCCAGAACAGCAAGCAAGCTTTTATTTCAAAGATCGAAACACAAGTGGCTGCTACCATTGGGGACCGGGCTAACAGGTGGGAGCAGAGGCTTTGTCTAGCAGCATCCTAGCTTAGGTGCCAAGCCCTGCTCAGATGTGACCAGCAACACAGGGCACAGATGACACTGCTGGCTCTTGGAAGCAGAGACTTTGCAGATGACAAGCACTTGAGACAGCCAACCAAGTTGGGTGGACAGACCTAAGACCCAGAACGTCATTATCTGTAGCACGAAGAGCCTCCCTCAAGAAATCCCAAGGACATCTATCATGATAAACTTGTTAGGCAGGAAGAGCATTGCCAGTGTGTACCTTGGGTACACACTGCCCTGGGTTGATTTCTAACAACACAAACTGGGCAAGGTGTATATACATCACTCAGAATGCGGAAAAGTGGATCGATTCACAGTTGCCAAGTATGGTGACACACACCTTTAGTCCTAGCACTCAGCAGGCACAGGCAGGTAGATCTCCTGTGACTTTGAGACTAGCCTTGCTTATATAGAGTTCTAGGCCAGCCAGTCACATAGTGAGACCAAGTCTTAAAAACACAAAAACTAATGCTGGGGCTGAGAGGTTGGCTCAGCAGCGATGAGCTTCTTGTAGAGGACCTGAGTTCAGTTCCCAGCACCCACATCGGGTGGCTCACAACTATAATTCCATCTCTAGGGGATCTGATACCCTCTTCTGACCTCTGATGCCATTTGCATTACTGTGCATGTAACACATCCTTAAAGTGGCAAAAATAAATATTTTAAAAAAAGAAATGCTTGTTGCAAAAGTATCAAAACCTGATCCCCAACACCTATGTACAAAGTAGGACATGTACTAGGGAGGCAGGCACACAAGGGCCCAGACAGTAATATGCTTAGCTAGTGCAGAAGTGTTAAACTGTCAAGTTGGTCTCTACATGACCACCTCCCCCAACATACACACACAAATTAGTTATAAAGGGAAAGCCTGCTGTAGTGGCACTAAAAGCAAGAGGATTTCTGTAAATTTGAGGGCATACTGGTATACATAGTAAGTTCAAGCCAGCTCTGAATAGCTGTCTCCTCTTGGCTCTTGCTGTCAGTAGTGACAAGGACTGGCTTCAATAGCCTCAAAGATGCAGGAAGGACTAGATTACAGCTAGTAACTGTTGTTTAACTATGTAAAGATGTGTTGCTGTTTTACCTTGCCTGCCTAAGGCACCTGATTGGTCTAATAAAAAGCTGAATGGCCAATAGTGAGGTAGGAGGTATAGGTGAAACTTGCAGGCAGGGAAAGTAAGTAGTAGGAGGAATTTAGGTGTGTGTGTGGGGGGGGGTTTGGGGGGGATGGCAGGGGAGAAAGAAAGATGCCAGAGAGACATCAGTGGCTAGCCAGGCACAGATGAAGCAGAAAAGTAGATATACAGAATGAAAGAAAGATAAAAAGCTCCAAGGCAAAAGGCAGATAAATAGAAACAGGTTAGATTAAGTTAAAAGGGTTAGTGGGACAAGCCTAAGCTGAGGCCGAGCATTCATAATTAATAAGTCTCCTTGTTATAGAAAAGCCCAGTCTACATAAATCTGACTGTGTATGTACATATGTATGTCTGTGTACATTCATGTGGGTATAGGGACTGGTCATGGCATGCTTGGGGAAGTCAGAGTACAACTTCAAGCTCTGGTTATCCCAAATCTCATTTATTTGAGTTCCCATCTCCCTGGCTTGGGGACTACAGGTCCTTTTTGCCTGTGTCACTCGGATCAGAACTCAGGTCCTCAGGCTCAGAAGGTAAATACTTTATCAGTGACTTTGTCATTTTCTTGTGTAGAAATGATCTGTTAAGTGAATTTTATGTAACTCCACTGGCCCTTTCAATTAAAGCATGGGTGAGATAACTTCAACAACTTTTCTACAAGCAGCTGTGTGTCACCCTTCACAGATTCGGAATTTGAGAAGCTTCCCCATGCTAATGTTTAACTCCAGCCCCTGGGGATTTTACTTGACATTTATAGCCATTGCTTGACAGGTAGAATGGTAGAGGGAGCATAATCCTTGTCTTCTGCACACATCCCTAGTGAAGGAAAGTGTGAAAGGGAGATGAGGGAGTGGAAAGGACCTGCAGGATGCTCCTAAGGGTCTGTTTCCAAGAACAGACCTGTTTCTCAGAGGAGCCCCTCTGTGCTAACCCAACTTGCACTTCAGCAGACACAGGGTCACCAAAGTACAGGACCATGCCACTTAGTAATATCATGAGCAATATAATCCATCAAGATTAAGTTTAAACTGTGGGAATCTCCACCCCCTTCTTACTGAGCAGGAGGGAGGATCCCAGCCAGGTCCAGAGGCCAGTAGGAGGTCAGGTCATCTGGAGGAGGGGCTGGGAGCTCCCTGCTGTGAGCACAAAACCCTCTCTGGAGCAAGGGTCACCACCAGCTTTGTGGGCAGGGCAGAGGTGGGAGGTTTCCTAAGTGCAAGCCAGCACGTTAATAGAATAGAGAACCAGCGGCAGGCACAGGAGAGATCCAGGGCATCACAGCCAGGAGTGCAAACCCAGTCAACTAGAGGAAAACCACACCAGTGCTACAGAGGCAAACAAAATAACCAGTGTTCAGGCTGCATGTGATGGCTCACAGCTACAGTTGCCACTTTGGAGGCTGAGGCAGGAGGACTGCTACAAGTCTGAAGTCAGTCACAACTACACAGTGAAACTGTTTAAAAAATAAAAGTGGCAGGTAAGGTAACACACACCTTTACCTCCAACAGTCAGAAGGCAGAGGCAGGTGGATCTCTGAGTTTGAGGCCAGCCTGATCTACAGAGTTCCAGTGCAAGCAGGGCTACAAAGAGAAACTCTGTCTCAAAAACAAAACAAACAAACAAACAAACAAAAAACAAAACAAAACAAAAACCAAAAAAATAGTGTCACACGTCTTTAATTCCAGCACTCGTGAGGCAGAGGCAGGTGGACCTCTGTTGAGTTTTAGGTCAGCCTGGTCTACATAGTGAGCTCCAGCACAGCCAGGGCTACACAGAGAAAGATGTTGTCTCAAAAACACCATAAAGAAAACTCTCTAACACCATCTTCAATGATGGAAATCATAATTTGCCCTTGGGGACTGGACACAGGGCACAAGGCCCCTGCTTCATTCACTGCAGATCCCGTGACAGATCCCACCTGGACCCAAGTCTGTTAGATTGAGGATGCTTTCCCTGCAGAGGGACTAGTCGTACCTTATATTCAGTCCAATGCCTTCCCTAAGATGCTAAAATAGTGTTTAGCCCCACAGTAGGGTGGGACATAGGGTCAACTTTCCAAATTACTGTCCTATGTCCTACCTAAGTTCATTAATCTGCTAAATAAACAAACCCAAACCAGAAACACCAGACCTGAGCCCAGTATGGGGTGAGCATCCCCATGTGTGGTGCTACCTTGGCTATGGGCAGTGGCCAGTATTTATCTGTTGACCCTACCTTTCCAATGTCAGGAAGTTACCTAACAGCTTTATTCACCAGTGGCCAAGGCCAAGTTCCTCAGTTAGTCATTTATATCTATTCTATGAATGGGAACAGGCACCTACACTTCTGCTTGCACACCAATGTGTAGAACAGAGCTATTCACAACAGCCAAGAATGCTAACAGCCCACGTGTGCACGAATGAGTGGACGAAACAAACAGGACAGCTGGAGAGTATAACAGTACTCAGCAATAATACAAAGGAAGGCCTGATACATGGGAGAGCAGGGAAGAGCCAGCCATACTCAGCCGTACTTATCTGCAAAGCCCAGACAGCAAATCTACAGATGCAGAAAGGAGATGAGTGGCTGAGTTGGGCTGGGCTGGGCAGAGAGGGAATGAGGAGTGACTGCTAATAGACTCAGGCTTTAAGAGACGATAAAAACATTTGAAAATTCCATGGTAGTAGGCTGCTCAACTCAGCAAATGTACTGTAAGTCACTCAACTGGATACTTTAAGCAGATTTATGGGCCGTAAAGATATAGAAACTATATCCCGAAGAGACTGTTTAAATCACACTAAAACCCATCTCAGGTAGCCTAGTGCAGCCTCAGGCAGCCCATGAACTTTGGCTGATGTATAAAGACACGAAGCAAGAGGTTACTGACACAAGTGGTAGGGGGCCTCTCAGTACAGGTCACATCACCTGGGAAAAGTGGGCCTTGGGGACAAGACAGAAGCTAAGTATAGGCAGACCCTCCAGACTCCAGTCCTTCAACCCCAGGCAATAGGCACTAGTGTGGGTGTGGGACATTTCTTAAAACACCAAAGAGATCCAAGTGCCACTGGGTTTTCTGGGAGCAACTTTCTACATGTACCTTTTATCTGACTTCCATAGGGGCCAGGGAGCCAGGAAAAGGGTTTAGCCCTTTGCAAATGGCAGGGGATCCTCCTCTACAGTCTCTGACTGACCAGAAGAGCTGACTTTGTGTAGACATGTGCTTGTGTGTGAGTGTGGGCAGGCCAAACAAAGGTTGTTGACAGATACCTTTCTCTGCTGGTCTTACACTCTCTCCCAGTGATGCCAACAAAAGAGCCCTTCCACCACAGCGGAGAAGTGACTCTATTACTGGGCAATCTCACAAAATTACTATTCTGACAGGTGCATGGCCCGTCACTAGGAAAAGCATCATTTCTCAGAACTCAGGACATAGGACTATGATCCATAAGGTGCTCTGTGTCCAGGGAAGGCTCTCCAGCTACTGCTGAGTTACACATGAGTTCACTTGGTGGACTTTGGGAAGTGCACATTTTTTGAGGTGTGCTGTCCCCATCTTCATGCTTCTGACCCCATGTGGCATCTGGAGAAGCTCATTCTAAACTCTGACAGTTTACAAAGATCTTTAATGTATTTTACGTGACAGTAGACACTGTTGTTCCAGTGACATTTAAGAGAAGAAAGCCATGTATATGTACATTATGAACTTTGCAACAATGAGGTGTGCATGGAGAATGCATGAGAACACATGGGGCACAAACAACAGGCAGGGGACTCAAGGTTTCACAACTTCCCTTACGTTTGAGACCAACTGGGAAAGTGGCTCAGTGGTTAGAATACTTGCCTAGCTTTCAGGAAGCCCTGACTGCATCCCCAGATCTGCATCTAAACCAGTGTAGTGGCGTACTTGGGAGGCAGAGACAGAAGGAACACAAATTCAAGGTCTGGGTGGTGGTGTTGCATGCCTTTAATCCCAGCATTAGGGAGGCAAAGGTAGGCAGATATCTGTAAGTTCAAAGCCAGCCTGGTCTACAGAGTGAGATCCAGGACAGCCAGAGCTACACAGAGACCCTATCTTGGAAACAAAACAAAACAAAACAAACAAACAAACAAAAAACCCAAAAAATAAGAATCAAACCAAACAAACAAAAAGAAGTTTATGGTCATCTCAATCAATAACATTGTGAGTTGGAGGCCAGCCTGGTCTACATAACTGTATGGGAGGGGGGCATTGAGAGACTAAGTTTAAAATAATGGAGGACATGGTAGCATACACCAGTAATCCTAGCATTCAGGAATCTAAAGTGCATGAATTCCAGGCCAGCCTGGGCTACATAATAAGACTATCTCAAACATGAAAATAAGTGAAAAGTTTGTAATCACAACAGCACTGTCAGTAAAGATCCAACAATGTTGCTGGGCAAGGCTTTTGTCTTTTTTGTTTGCTTTGCAGTAGTTGGTCTTGTTCCCCAGGACCTGCCTTGGCTCATTCTTTAGATAAAACATCAGGGGCTGATGCAAAGATCTGATTTTGTGATGGACTGCTAGGAGTCATGAGTGTACAAGACCTCAAAGTCATAAAAGTAAGATTCTCCACTACTTGCAGAAAGAAGAGTGCTAGACAACGTTGACAGCCACTCAAGAGAGGAACCGGTTTTCCCAGGAGTCATCTGCTCCCATATGAGAGGAGAGGTGACAGCACCTTAGGGACAGAATGCCCCAGCAGCTTCTGGATAGAAGAGTAACTAACTCAATGGAGCAGGACAGATGGCTCAGCAGGAAAAGGTGCTTGCTACACAGGCCTAGAGACCTGAGTTTGATCTTCACAGGCCACGCGAAGGTGGAAGGACTGAACAGGCTCCAATACCCTATCCTCTGACCTCCTACATTTGCCCCAGCATACACAAGCTCAGCACACAAGTCATAAAAAGAACAAGCTACAAAGCATGAACTGGAATGTTCTTTGTCTGCTTCAGCACCCACTTTTTAAGAATCAAGGTTCACTAAGGGGACACACAAGCTGGAACTACCTTCCTCGCTCACAAGATTGCTCCGTTCCCACCAGAAACCAGTCAGGAAGTTGCAACAGAGGCAAGAGAGGGCTGGGTTTTGACATTCCTTCTCAGTCTACACACCAAACCTCCCAATAAAAGGAGAACCATGATTCCCACACGACAGCAGACAGTCACAAGCAAACAGCGCAGACGAGGCACTCCACTCACTAGAGAACTGATAACAACTTTAGCTACTGGTAAACACCAAGGGATCCTTTTCCTGATGGGCTATCCTTCTGGGGGAGGAGTCCTGCTTCAGATGCCAGGAACGCTGGCCCATACTCGACATCAGAGATCACTGGGTGATGTCTGCTTTAGTCCCTAGGTCCCATCTCAGTGAGGCTAGAGGACATTTGGGGAGCAGGGAAGAGGAGAGCATGAAGACAGAAAAGGCAGGACAGAGGGATCAGGACCAGGGAGGGGGTTCTAACCCTGGAGCCACTCTCCTAATGGGAGATCACTTTTGAGGCAGTAACAACCAAGGCAACACTGAAGGGTCCATTCTGGAGTCAAGGGCACCTGCAAGATGACTTCAAGCAGGAAGGGGGCCCTCTACTCTCCTCGTGAGTAGCACTCTGGAATTCCAACATGGTGGCTGTTAGCTGTTTGTTCATTGACTTCCCAGCTTCATCCTTGTTACTTCTGGGCACCTCTATTTAGAAGCATCTGTCACTAGGCACCTGCCACTCCTCTTCAGCAATTAGAATAGTCTTCAAGACTGAATATTGCTTCAAGGTAGAGAATAGGCAATTTAGGGCCATTCTTGACTTCACAGTAAGTTCACGGCCACCCTGAGCTACCCAAGACTGGTTTTAAAAGAATGGGAAAAACCTGAGGGTAAGGAAAAATGAACTGCAGTCTCAGGCCTTGGAAGATAGGAGAGTCGAGGCTAGCCTATCTCAAAAACCAAAAGCAAAGTCAGTTTTAGTGCACACATTTTTAATAAGAGGCACTAGGATGAACAGGCAGGCAGATCTGTGAGTCTGAGACCAGCTTAGTCTACATAGAGAATTCTAGGACAGCCAGGGCTACACAGATTCTGTCACAACCCTAAAAGCAAAACCAAAAAAGGTGTTCAACACTACCAACCCAAAGGAAACACAAATTAAAACCATGAGACAGTACCATACCGTACATATCACAACAGGCAAGGGGAAAGGTGTACAGTGCAGTCAAGCATGTACAACTCCTCACATTACAGAGTGAGGCAGACAGACAGACACACAGGAAGTGAGGCCATCTCTGGTCTGCTCTGTTGCTGCAGATGTAATCTAGTCTGGGCTCAAACCCACTCTTCAGCTGAGCATGAACCTGAACCTCTTCACCTCTTCATTCTGCCCTGTCTTCCAAGTCTCGAGATCACAGATATACCTACCCCACATTTCTTGAAAACAACAAAAAACCCCAACAACAAATAAACAAAAAAACTACACATGCAGTTGCCAAACAAACAACTGTACTTTGAGCACTCACCTCCAAGAAATGAAAATTCATATCCACACAAAAAGCCACCATGGATATTCACAGCCACTTTACTGGTACTAGTCCAGACCTAGACTCACTGTATCCTTCCATGGGTTAACAGTTAAGCTACAGTGAACTACTGCTCATTAACAAAAAAAGAGTATACTGTCACAGTTGGTTAACTTCAACCAATCACCAGGCTTTGGCAATAGCTCAACTGGTAAAGCATCTGTCAAGTGTGAGGACCTCAGTTTGAATTCCCAGAACTCCAGGAGCTGGGTTTGACTCCTGGTACTCACATCACAGCTCAGAACCAGCTGTAACATCAGTCCAGGGGATCTGATAGCCTGCCCTCACATGCTTACAGGTACAGCAAAAACAAAGAAATACCTGTTATTAGGGTTGTGCCCACATCCAGTCTCCTGCTTGCAGCTGTGGTCAGTGTTCCACCCTCCTGCCTGTGGTGCCCGTGCTCAAGATCAACTGAGCTGAGGCAGTCATGCCTGGATCTCCTAAACCGACCTAAATAAGTTTGTTCTTACTAGTTAGTTGGGTTTCAGGAAGCTCACTGTAGTGACCACAGAAACAGCCTGACTGATACAACTTTCTTTTTTTTTTGAGACAGGGTTTCTCTATGGTTGTTCTCAATTTGTAGACCAAGCTGGTCTCAAACTCACACAGATCCACCAGCCTCTGTTTCCCAAGTGCTGGGATTAAAGGCAAGGGCTACCACTGCCTGGCCTGATACAACTTTCAAACCTGACATGCCCAGCACTTAAGAAGCTGAGGCAGGAAGACTCAAGAACTGGATCAGTGGCTGCCAGGGTCAGACAGTGGGCAGGAAGAAGCAGGGAAGGAGGGTTGTCAACATGAAGGGCTTGTATTTGTTAATTATTATTTTGCCTTTTTCTAGACAGGGTCTCACTCTGCACCCAGGATGACAGAGAATAACAACCTCCCCAAGTCCAGGGATCACAGATGGGCCTCTGTGTCTGACTTCAACCTCAAGAGCTTTTCCAGGGCAGGAGCTCTCAACCTGTGGGTGAAGGCCCTTTCATAGGGTGACCTAAGACCATAGGAAAGCACTGATATTTACATGATGACTCACAGCAGTAGCAAAACTCCAAATATGAAGCAGCAATGAGAATAATGTTCTGGTTGGGGGTCAGCACAGCATGAGGAACTGTATTAAAGGGTTGCGGTGTTAGGAAGGTAGAGGACCACTGCCCTCAGGTGCAGGATAGTGGTGGATACATGGCTCTCAACAGGTGTTCACACATCACACAAGAGGATACAAGTAAAACTAGAGAAGAAAGATGAGTAGCAATGCTCTGACTGTGGTATCTGACAGAGGGGCTGCCTCTTAGGGATTGAGGCTGAGTGTCAATTTCACAATGATTTCCCCTTAGCGATGACGTATGGAAGATGGTACTACAAGAAGCTCAACAGGCACCTGCCACCGTGGTCCCAATCCCTGGGCCACATGGCACAGAGAACCAATGCCTCCAGGTTGTGTTCTGACCTCTACACTTTACCCCAATATACAACACTTTTGTAGTGGTTTTTTGTTTGTTTGCCTTTGCTTTTCTGAGACAGGGTCTCACAATGTAGCTTTGGCTGGCCTTGAACTCAGAGATTCAAATGCCTTAGCCTCCCAACTGCTGGGTTTACAGGTATACGCCACCACACATGGTCACAATGTTTTTTTAATGTAGTAAAAAGCATTTTAAAATGTGTATTGTGTGTGTGCCTGCTCACAGAAAACAGAAAGACCTGTCAGAGCACCTGGAGATGGAGTTACAGGCAACTGTGAGCCTCCTGATGTAGAACAGTAAGTTTTTAAATTACTGAGCCATCTTTCCAGGGGACTTCCCTCCACCTTTTAAAATATACTTTATGGGCTGGTAAGATGGCACAGTGGGTAAAGGTGACTGCTACCAGACCTGTATTTGACCTAGGACCCAAATGGTGGAAAGAGAAAAAGACTCTCAGCTATTCTCTGACCCCCACACTTGAGTGGTGGTGCATGCACACATTCAAAATCATACACACTAAATACAATGTAATAAACCTTGTCTTTTAATAGCGCTTAGGGGTTGGGGACATAGCTCAGTGGTAAACCAGGTAGGCAAGAGGATCCGAGTTCAGATTCCCAGACTGATGTAAAAAGCTGGGTGTTAGATCATGCCTGTAATTCCAGCATGGGGAGCCAGACAGAGACAGGAGGGTGCTTAGAACTCACGCATCAGTCAATCTAGCCCTGCTAGCAAGTTCCACATTCAGTGAGAGACCCTGTCTCACCACCTCCCGAACAAAAAAACCAAACCAAACCAAAAACAAAAAAACAAAAAAACAAAACACACAAAAACCCATGATGGCCAGGCAGCAGTGGTGCAAGACTTTAATCCCAGCACTTGAGAGGCAGAGGCAGGTAGATCTCTGAGTTTGAGGCCAGCCTGGTCCATGACAACTAGGGCTATACCTGTCTTGAAAAACCAAAAGTGTGTCGAGTATTTGAAAAAGACTGGTTGTCATCTCTGACCTCCACACCCACAAAGACACACCACTCATACAAATTATTTTTATCTTTAAAGATGTTCTCAATTTTACTTGTATAGTGTTTCACCTGCACTATACCATGTACGTGTCTGGTGCCTGTGTCAGAAGAGGGCGTCAGACTTCCTACTGGACTTAGAGATGGTTGTGAGCTGCCATATGGGTTCTAGGAACTAAACCTGAGTCCTCTGGACGAGCACAAGTGTGCTGAACCACTTAGCCATCCATCTCTCCAGTCCCAAATGATGTGTTTTATAGTATTTAACTTCCAATCCTGATCACATTCAACAAACAGGCATTACCCATTTCTCAGAAGCCTCAGCTTGTGGCCTTTCTGCTATTCCAATTCTCAGGCCTCTTAGATTTCAACAAATGACAACAAAGGGAAACCATTCCTATAGATTTCTAGGACACCTTTATGGCAGTAGCCTTGTCTACATGGTATTAAGGAGGGGGATGGTGAAGAATGGTACATTATATATGGTTAAGATACCAGGTCCTGAAAGCTGGGAAACAAAACCCTAAATGCACATGTATTATATGCAAATACCCAGAGATCTGGAAGGACACCCAGGCAGTCCCTAGTTGTGACTTCCTGAGGTGGCTAGGGTAGAAGAAGACTGGTCCAAGGCTGTGTGGACTCCAACTGCCCAATATTGGGGTAGTGGGGGACTGCATTCCAATTCCAGTCCAACAAGTCTACTTTGTTTAACAAGGGGAAAATAAAGCAAGCACTTACTGCATTCATAGATCTGTTCGAGCTTATCCACAGAAGAGAGAGAGAAGAACTTATATCCAGATTTACTACCAACAGCTAGGGACCTGCAAAAAAGCCAAATCAAAAGTAAGAACTAAGGCATGTAGACAGTGATCATGTATAAACCAGTGCCCACCTTACCCCCTCAGTAACCAGGGTATCTGCTAGGAATCACCAGCATGTTCCGAATTATCTCACAGGTCTTATCAGACATATGGAAGAGGCATATGGCACAGTCGTGACAGTTAAAAAGTGTTGGGCCCTGATGCACTACTGTCATCACATATAAAACCCACGCATGTTAGGTGACTCTGTGTGTGTGTGTGTGTGTGAGAGAGAGAGAGAGAGAGACACACACACACACAAGCACACACAGACAGACAGACAGACAGACAGACAGACGGGGGGGTATGTACCCAAGTACATGCCATGGTGCACAAGTAGAGTGAGACAGCCTGAGGTGCTTCTCCTCTGTGTTCACCTTGTTTGAGTCAGGGATCTCATCACAGCAGCATACATCAGGCTGCTGTGATGCGATCCTCCAATGGTCCTGGAATCCCCTTGTGTTGCTTCCCACCCAACCTTAGGAGGATTGGGGTTACAGATGTGCAGCACCACATCTGGCTTGAAGTATGTTCTTCAGATCTGAACTCCCCCTCACACTTTGCACAGCATGTGCTTTTACTCTCTTAGCCATCTCCCCAGCCCAAAGGTCATACACTCCATGTGTATGTGTAGGAGGGTACCCTGCTGTAGACTTAAATATATTCAGGTTTGCTACTTACTCCTCAATAAAGCTTGGAAAAAGATTAAAATACAAGTAGTGAAAATAAATGAACAAACCTCATAAAACTCTAATGAGATCTAAATGAATAATCAGCTGTCAGCCAGTGGCTATAGACACACACGACTGTTCTTGGTGTTTCCTTTGAAAGTCTTGCTGCATTCTACAGTCTGAACAATGACACAACCCAGGCTTGCTATCCATCCTCATTTCGGGACTGCCTTCAGCACTCACTGTACTGTACCTGAGAGGTAGGGTAGGAATGACACGCACTAAGGAGCTAGTTAGACATTGGTAGGCAAAGACTACCTTTGTTAAATGAGACAGAAAAGTGAGGGATTCTTTTTGATGGTTTACGTTTGACAGACAAAACTCCCAGCTTTAGTTAAAAGGCTTGGAGCACAGGATCTTTGTGACACCAAATGAAGGGGTTCCTGATCAGAAAATTCCATCTCCAGGATGCAACTGACCAAGGAATCAAGAGCAAGCAGCACTCACAACCTTCACTAGCACAAAGGAGGATGGAAGAGATAGGGCTGTTTTTGGTCTTAAAGTCTTGGAGAATGAACGCACGCACGCATGAGGGCAAAGCAGAGGACTTTCACCTGATTTGTATTCATAGACATTTGAGGCTACTTTAACAACCAGCTCATCTACTGAATACTTGACATTTCCAGCCCCCCCCCCCAGAGAAGTGGAATATATTCCTAGATACTGGGGATGGTAGGTAATACACATCTATAATCCCAGCATCTGGAGGCAGAGGCTGGAAGATCAGAAGTTTGGGTCCTCCTTAGCTACAAACCAAGTTCAAAGGCAGGCTAGGCTACATGAAGCTCTGATTTAAATCACCAATGGTGGAGGGCACTCCCAGAACAGAGGCTCTATGAGCATGCTGAAACCTCAGTAGGATGAGCTTATCTTACAGCATTGAGGACCACAAACTTTCCCTACCAGATGGTATGATTTGTCTTTGCAATACTTCACTACACTTGATCTTTCATCCAAGTAATCAGGTCTAGGTTATCTGCACACACTGGGCAGTAACAGATGGCCATGGTGGTAAACTCTAGAGTCAAGGCTGGTCTACAAGGCAAGTGCCAGGCCAGGCAAGTGCCATATCTCCAAAAAAAAAAAAAAAAAAAAAAAAATCAATAAAAGAAGCAACAAAACAACTCTACAGCAAGGTTGAAAATAAAATCTCAGCAAAGAACTGGAAAACTGGTGTTCAAGAGAATATATTCCAGACAAATCAGGCTTGCTATTTTAAGGCAAATTTTAATCTCTCTTACCTCAACTATTTCCAAACTTAAAACACAAACCACCCTGGCAACTTGGAAGAAGCAGGAGGATCATGAGTTCAGGGCAAGCCTGGGCTACATATCAAGTCCCTGCCTTGAAGTAAAAATCAAACACCCAAAATACCAAGAGCAAAAAGAAAATAAGACAAAAATTATTCTTAAATTGTATATTTTCCTGTGTGTTTGCAAGATTTTTATTATTTGAGTATATCTATGTGAACACGGGATACATGTGTGGGCTATCCTCAGGTGAAGCTAACAGGAAGCTGTGGGCTGTGGCTGCTCTGGTTCTCTGGAAGGACAAGGGCTCTTAGCTACTGAGCCACATTTCCAGACCCCCAAAGAAATGCTCCTGTGTTCTTAAGGCAGAAGGAAAAAAAATTATTTTAAAAATTTGAAACAGAATCTTGCTAAGTAGGCAAGGCTGGCCTAGAACTTTTAATACTCCTGCCTCAGTTTTCCTATGTGCGGGGATAGACATGAACCAACATACCTGCTTCAGCAAATTCATTTGGGTTCAGGGTTTTGTGTCTCCCACATCGGAGGGCTAGAGCACATGAGATACACATATACAATTCTATATGAATGTGTGTATGTCTGAATGTACGTATGTACACTACATGTGTACAGAAACTACGGGAGTCAGGAGAGGGTATTGATCTCAAACAGGAGTAACAGGTGGTCAAGAAACAGCATGTGGATGCTAGGAGCCAAATCTGAGTCCTCCGCAGCACTAAGTGTTTTTAACTGCTTGAGCCATCTCTCCAGCTTCCTGCCCATAATAATTCAAAGGTATTTTCTGGAGCTGTTAGCATGTGTCAGGCTCAGGATTCAATCTCCACCATAAAAAACAAAACAGAACAGAAGCCTACCTTTATAGACAGCTGTCAGTTTTCTTCATGACCACCCTACCATCACCACCCCCCTTTTCATTTCTTGTTCACTTGGATGTCACAAAATAAGCTTAAGGAGGTCCTTGCCTGCAAGCGTTAGAAGTTGGCTTATGGGTTCCAGAGGGCTTGGTTCTCAACAGTGTTCCCCATGAGCAGACTTTTTTGTGTGTGTTTTTTCTAGACAGTTTTCTTGGTGTAGTTCTAGCTGTCCTGGAACTTGCTTTGCAGACCAGCCTGGCCTCAGACTTACAGAGACCCACTGGCCTCTGCCTCTCTGGTGCTGGGATTAAAGGCGTGTGCCACCACCACCTGGCCAGGCACAATCTTTTTGATGTCCTAGATACACAGAACTGCTTAGACTATTAAATACCTGGGCTAAAATTTTAATGCCAAGTCATCTAAACTGACAGTGCCCTTTTATGAGTAAAAAACAGAAGTTAAAAATTTTACCAGGGGAGGGTAAGTAATTAAATGACATTGTAAATAGTTTTAGGTGCAGCACATTAGAGTACCTGCTGGGCATGACTGTGGCCTTGGGTCTCAAGGCAAGTGTTTAACATTTTCATTACAAATACCAACAACCAGATTCACTTACCCTTCTTTGGTATGTTCTCTTAACAGAAAATGCAAACATAATCATGGGGGGGAAAAAGGTATAACCATATGAGAGGTGACACTTGTTCTATTAGAAGTGAATATTTGTGGCTTTTTAAAATGTTAACCTTGGTCTAGGGATGTAGCTCAGTGGTAGAGCATTTGCCTGGCATGTGCAAGGACCTGGTTGTCCAATGTTATCCTTATTGTCACAGGGGAATATGAACTGCAAGGAATGATGGGCAGGACACTTGGAAGGAGGATCAGGAGGACCTCCAGTTCAAGTCCAACCGAGGCTGCAAAAAGAGAGTATCTCAAAAAATAAAGGTGTAAAGAGTGTGGTGGTGCCCAGCTCTAACTCTGGCATTAGGGAGGTAAATGCAGGAGGAAGCTCTGAAGTTCACAGCCACACAGCACAGGAAGTTCAAGGCCCACACTGACCTTGAGCCACAAGAGACCCGTTCACAAACAAAAAGACACATTTACTTGGGCTGAAGAGATGGCTCACTGGTAAGAGCATGAATTTTTTTTTTTTTTTTTTTTTTTTTTTTTTCCTTGCAGAGGACCTGAGCTTGATTCTCAGAATCCACACAGGCAAGTCACATGCCTCTAACTCTGTAACTCCAACATAAGGGGACCTGACATGCCTCTGACCTCCTAGGTATATACATGTACTCCCTTCTCATCTTCCCCTCCACGAGTCAAGTCTGTTACAACATCCTTTTGCTATTTTATGAGGGAAGGAGCTGCCACCTTGACATGATATCTCTGTTACTGAATTTGAAGATGAACCTGAACTATCTAAAAGGCAGACCTTTCACTATGAGGGTGTGCAGCAGACATGCCCCTCAGCTTCCCAGGCATCAGTCCATAGCAGCCTTCCCCTGTCATTACCTTCCCCAGGAAAAGGTCACACTTGATTATGTGGGTGAGTGGGACAAGCCACCACAGTAAACAGGAAGCAGACTGCCCCATGGCCACAGTGACCTGACAGGTGCTATGCCTCACTTAGGACAACAACCAGTCCAAGTTCATGGAGAACCCAGCCCATCTCCAGCCCAGAACTGCACCAGAAGCTCCGAGGCCTGTCGAAAGAGTATCCAAAGTAGATCTCTTTCCTCTGCCAATTTCCTAGGGTGCTAATAATGCTCCCCAAGAAACACCAGACCCAGGAACTAGGTTGCCATTGAAAGATATCACATGGGTTCCATGGGTCACTGTCCACCCACCCTCTGTAGCAATCCCATTCTCGACTGTTTGCTATGAAAAGCAGGCAGAGGGGACAGCCATGTTGAGGCTAAAGGAGCTTTGGAAACCCCCTGCAATTTGCAGGCAAATACAGAGCAGGGAGTAGTGCCTTCCAGAATGGTGCCTGGTGCCTGGTGCCTGGTGCCTGGAAATGGAGGGAGCTCAGTGGGAGAAAGCAAGAAATATCCTTCAGGGATTTTGATGCAGAGGGAAGATATCATATTAGAACGGATATTTCTACAGGTTTATGTGGTAGAAATATCTAACCTCAGGGGTGGAGTATGGGGCGGGCAGTCCCTTTACTCTAGGCCTCTGGGAAAGGAGGCTTAGAACAGACACACCCACCTCTCCAACTTCCCAAAATCCACGGAAAAAACTTAGTCTTGATGATTCCATTGGAGAATCCAGTGACCCTATGCCAGTTATTCACTAATCAAGTTCTACTTTGAAAAGCTAGAGTGATCCCACACAAGCCTGTCACTTTGAGAAAAACACAGTTGGGAATCAGTCAGACTAAGTCAGGCAACCAGAATAGGTTGCTCCTCCTGTCCTTTTCATTGTTCTCCTTTGAAAGCAAAAAACAGGTGGCAAAAAGCAGATCATACTATAGTCACGGTTAGGATCAAAATCACAAAAAGAAAAACCCCTCAGTATTTGAAATCTTATTACTAGTAGGAGGAAAAAAGAAGAAACTGACATAGTTTGGAGTATAATAAATGTGTGAGCATTTAAAAGAAGCATTGAAATTACTACAGAATGATGGACACTCCCTTAATGTCCAGTGGCCCCCATCTATCCCTGAACACAGTAAATGGGATTCCACACAAAGTTCTACTCCTTGCCAGAAACTTTAAAATTGTGTGTGCTATTTGTTTACAGCATCTCTGCACATGCATGTCTGTGTGCATGTGGAGGCTACAGAACACAAGTTGGGAATCCTCTACTGTACTCCATCTTGCTCGGTTGAGACAGGGTCTCTTACCTAACCTGGAGATGACTCTGGCTAGACTGGCTGGCCAGTGAGTTCTGAGGATGAGCAACCTATCTCTGTTCCTGTGTCTATACAAGTCCTAGGGTTGCAGATGGTCCCCACTCTGCCTGGCTTTTACACAGATGCTAAGAAGCCAAATTCAAGCCCACATAATTCAGCCCCATGGTCTTTAAAAACAACAACAACAAAACCACACACACAAAATACCCCTGCATCTTTCTATTTCAGGAATTCTCAACCTTCCTAATGCTGCAACCCTTTAATACAATTTCTGATGTTGTGGTGACCCCAACTGTAAAATTATTATTATTGTAAAATTATTATTTTAATTTTTCAAGACAGAGTTTCCCTATATCTTTGGAGCCTGTCCTGGAACGCTGTAGACCAAGCTGGCCTTGAACTCACAGAGATCTGTCTGCCTCTGCCTCCTGAGTGCTGGAATTAAAGGAATGTATCACCACAGCCCGGCCTTAAAACTATTTCTGTTGTTACATCATAGCTGTAATTTTGTTAGTTATGAATTGTAATGTAAATATTTGCTATGTGACCCCAAAGGGGTTGTGACCCACAGGTTGAGAAGCACTGCTGTATTTAGTCCTGGCTGTATTAAAACTTGATATGTACATCTGGCTGGCCTTGAACTCAAGAGCTCCTCCTGCCTCTGTCTCCCAAGGGCTGGGGCTAAAGATTTGCACCAGCACACTGGGTTCCTGTTCCTCTTTTAAGATAAAGAAGCCCTTCCACGGAACCATTCCTATTTCTTTCACCTGTAGTTTTAGCAGTCATGTCACTCCACTGAACTCCAATATATCCCTAACCTGGAATTCCTTCCAACTTATGTCTCTATGTTTCAAGGTCTCTTTGACACGTCAAAAAAAAAAAAAAAAAAAAAAAAAAATGACACTGCAAGTCCTGTTCTGAACTAATAATTTCATGAACTAGTAGGTTCAGAGCTAAGGAGGGGTATGGAAAGGTCCTGTTCAGGCTAGTGTGACATCTTTATTATAACACAGGGAAGTCAGCAAATGTAGAAACTGTTCTTAAAATTATTTCAAGTAAGACATAAAACTTTGTAATATAGATAGGCGGGCACAGTGGCCCATGCCTTTAATCCCAGCACTCAGAAGGCAGAGGCAGACAGCACTCTGAGTTCAAGGCCAGCCTGGTCTACATGGAGAATTCTAAGACAGACAGACAGACACCTTGTATTATTAGCATTTCCTACTGGCCCCCAAATCCTAATGGTGCAGAAGCCAAATTGCTACTGGTTGGGACTGCTTTCCTCCCACCAGATAGCACTGCTTATTCACTTGACAAACTGCAACAGGTTATGCTGTCTTGGTTTTAGGGCATACACAACACAGCATTTAGCAGCCTGAAGGTGTGTGTATGTATTTTTGTAAGTGAGGTCACACTTAAGTGCCAGTGTGTACACACTTGTATGGCATGTCTTCCTCTATTCCCCACTTTATTTACTTAAGTAGGGTCTCTCCATGAACCCCAGATTTCACTGACCCTGCTAATTTAACTAGCCAGGGATCTCCTGTCTCCACATCAGGAGTACTGAGACTATAGATAGGTGCCTAGCTTCTCTGTGGGTGCTGGGATCCCAACTCTGGTCCTCATTGCTGTGTGACAAGCGCTTTATCCATTGAGTCATCTCTCTAGTGCCTTGACAGCTTTAACTTTTACAGATCAACTATACTTCTAGACTCAGTATTTTTAGACTTCTGTCCAGTAGGTAGGAAAGACCCAGTGTGGTAGAAGAGAAAGAACACTAGGAGAGAGAGCTCCGGGAACAAAACCCCACTCCAGCTCCATCCCACTATTAACCAACCATAAGATCCAGAAAGGCACCAGACCTTTCTGAACTTCACTGTCACATCTGCAGCTGGACAGGACAGCTCCCTGATCTTGAGAGCAGTGAGAAAAGTCCAACTGAGCACCTGCTGCACCTCCATTCAGGTGCCTGTCATTCTCCAATTAACTTTTAATTGAGGAAAAACAAAAACCCCAGTCTCTGCCTTGCTATTGCTATTCTGCCAGTGGCTGCCAACTATTGAGTGTGATGCCAAGTGACCCATTCCTTCTCCTCTTACATCACTTCCTCTTACTCACTTCCCAAGATGGCTCTTCTCCCTTCCAGCCCCATAACTCATCCTTCCTTAGAAACCTCATCTATTAACCACCTCCCAGGTATGCCAACCAGGAGGTCTGGAGGAACCAGACTGGGACCTATAGCAGATCAGCCTGGTAAAACAGGGGGGCGCACGAAGGCTCTCTTGTACCCCAGGAATAGCCCCTTATCCCCCATCCCCCTTGGAGCACCCAGACCCCTTGAGGACAAAGTCTCTCTAGAACGAAGGCTTGAGTATCTGATTCTTGTTTGAAGGAGGCAAAATTATCTGCTAGGAAGAACAGCAAACAGGGGGAAAAAAAGAATAGAAAAAACATGAAAAGCGATAGAAGCACCTAAGATGCAGAGAAACAGGAAGGCGGGCGATGGCCAGGGCGGCCGAGAAACCTATTCTGGGTGACAGGCACAAACCGGCGTGCACAGTTCCTTCCCAACTCTGCGAAAAGCCAGGTCTGAGGACAGGTGGACGGGAACACCTCGAGTTCCATCACCTCCCCCAGCCCAGGAGGCAGCAGCGCTCGAGCGGCCGCGCGGGCTCAGGGCCCCCCTTAGACACCCCCAACCTGATCCAAGCCCTGACCTCTGACCCGTCCCGGTACCCAAACCCGGCCTTACGTGTTATCCTGGTTGAAGTTGGCGAACAGCAGCTGGCCAGCGCCGGCCTCCCCGCTCTGGCTCGCCAGGTTCATGGCTGCGCGCGCGCGACGGGCTCGAACCCCCCTTCGCGGGAGCGCGCGCGGCGCAACTCGGGCGGCCCCGCGGGAGTGCGCTACACTCAGGACCTGAGCCCGGTCCGGCTTGTAGCCTCGCTCGCCGCCTCTCGCTGCGCGGGGACCAACCGCCGCCTCATCCCGTCCCCACTCTTGTTTATGCTCAGAGCCGGGACAGGCTGCGCGCTTGCGCGGCCCCGCCCACCCTCGAGACGCACGGAGACGTACGGCGCAGGTCCGCTGCGTAGGCCCCGCCCTTTCACCGCAGACTCCACTGGGGGTTTCCGGTCTCTTGCGCATGCCTAAAGATGCGCTGGCGGGCGCGCCTGCGCGTGGCTGAGAGTGGGCTGGTGCTTGCTGTCTGCGGACGCTGGGTTACCGCGTTGGTCTAGTTTGTCATTGTTTTTGGGACCTGTCCGCATCGCCTGGTTGGTAGAGAATCTCCGTTTTACAGATTTGAAAAGCGAGGCTCAGAACTGTAAACAATTTGCTAAATGTTGGATCTGAGACTGGAAACGATTTCTCGAAGGCACGTGCGGCCAAGGTCCTTGGGACAGGATTCTACTTTAAATGTATTAATTCATGCAACAGTTTATAGGAAGCATCTTTCTCCCATCCCTTACTCCCTCCCTCTTCCCCTCACGCCCTTCCCCCAAGAGGATGGAAATACCCGGGTAAAGGTCCTGGAGAAGAGCGAAGCTTTTTTGTTCAGCATGGTTTTGGGTGAGAAGACAAAAGGTTGAAAGAACAGCAAGGGTGGGTCTCCTGGACACTTAAAACTGAACTTGTAGGCAAGAGGCTGATGACTCCCAAGCTCCGTGGGTTGTCCTGGGGGACAAGGACTGTTGATAAGGGAAAAATGGCACAGTCTCTCTCTCCCTCGAGCCCTCCTTGTTTGTTTGTTTGTTTTGTTTTGGTTTTTTTTTTTTTTTTTTTTTTTTTAGATAGGGTCCTATGTACCCTAGACTAGCTTTGAGCTCTGTAGCTGTGGTTGACCGTGATTTCCTAATCTTTCGTCTACGTCTTAAAAGATCACAGGCATGCACCACCATACTTGGTTAAAGTAGCCCGTTTTCAAATTTTGGTTTTTTGCCTTTGAAGACCTTAGCTGGCCTGGAACTCAACCTTGTAGACGAGGCTTTGCCTCTACTCATAGAGCTCCATCTGCTTCTACCTCTGCCTCCTAAGTGCAGGAATTAAATGTACTACCTTGCCCCGCCTTTCGTTTTAGAAATTAATTCTTTTGAGAGTTTCCTACATCCGGGCGGTGGTGGTGCAGACCACACCATTAATCCCAGCACTCGGGAGGCAGAGGTAGGCGGATCTCTACAAAGCTACACAGAGAAACACTGTCTCAAAAAACAAACAAACAAAAAAACCTCTGAGTGTCCTACAATGCATTTTGATCATAGTTAGCCTCTCCACTTTTCTTCCCTAGCCACCTAACTAGCCACTTAACTTTGTGTCACTTTCTTTCTTTCTTAAACCCATCAAGTCCATTTTGTGCTGTCTATATGTTTTTGGACCTATGGTCTTTTAACTGGAGTATGGTCGACCTATCAGGGGTCATACCCTTGAAGAAAATAGACTCCCCTGTTCTCAGAAGCTATCAATTGCCTATAGCTTCTTAGCTAGGGGTGGGGCTTCATGCTCATCTCTCAGATTCATAATGAGATTCTGTCTGGCTTGACCTACATGTGTCTTGTGCATGCTGCCACAACTGCTCTGAGTTCCCATGTATAGTTGTTCTGCTTGTCCTACTGTTTTCTTGTAGTCATCACTGCCTCTGGGTCCTACGGTCAAATTTTTGAGTCCTCTTCTGCAATGGTCCCTGAGCATTGGGAGGAAGGGGTGTGGTAGATATGTCCCATTCAGGGCTGAGTATTCCCATCCCGAGTCTCTTATTCTCTGCATTTTGATCAGTGGTGGGTCTCTGTTAATCACCATCTTCAGCAAATAGTAACTTCTCTGATGAGAGCTGAGGTGCACTATTCTATGGATGTAACAATAGGCAATAGAGGTCAGTTTAACATTGCACATTAAGCAGAATAGTGATAGTAGACTACTCTCCCCTAGGGCTTAAGACCTGTCTGCCCACATGTTCTTGACTCTGAGAATGGTGCTGGGTATGGGTTTCATTTTGTGGTTCAGGCCTTAAATCCAATCAACATTATTGGCACAAGGAAAGCCTTTCTGAACAGGACCCTAGTAACCCAGGCATTAAGACCAACAATTAATTAATGGAATTTCATGAGACTAACAAACTTCTTTACTGCAAAAGACATCATCATTTGAGGAAAGGAGACTACAGAATGGGGCAGAATGGGGGAAAAGTCTTTAGAAACTATACATCTGACAGGATTACTACCTAGAATATGCAAAGAACTGAAAACAAAAACTAAACATGAAGAAAATAACCCAATTAAAAAATGGGGCACGAAGTCAGGCATGGCGGTGCATAGCTTTCATCCCAGCCCTCGGGGGACAGAGAATCTCTGAGTTGGAGCCCAGCCTGGTTTACAGATTAAGTTCCAGGACAATCAAGGCTACACAGGGAAACTCTGTCTTTAAAACAACAACAACTCACACCCCCAAAATGGGACATAGAACTAAACATAAAGTTCCTAAAAGATGAAACAAAGACAGATGAGAAACATTTTTTTTTTTAAGTTCTACACCCTTAACCATCAGGGAAATGCACATTAACAATTTTGAGATTTCATTTTACCCCTAGTCAGAATGAGTAGGGGGGGGGAAACAAGAAAATGGTAACATGAGTGTGGGTGGGGAAAGGGGAATTCTTATTCTTCTGGTGGGAGTTCATCTGGAACAACCACTGTAGAAACCACTCAGTGTGGCACGTCCTCATAAAGCTAGAAATAGATCAACTACATCTCCGTGCCCCAACTCTACTACTCTTGGGCATATCCCTGCCCATGTATGTTCATTGCTGCTCTATTCCTAATAGATGGGAAACGGAAACTGCCTCGATGTCCATCGACTAATGAATGGATAATGAAAATGTGGCACGTGTACACAATGGGTATTATTCAACTGTTAAGAAAAATAAAAATGATGAAGTTCACAGGCAAAATGGATTGAACTGGAATAATCATTTTCTTTTTTAAGACAGGGTTTCTCTGTAAGTTCTGGCTGTCTTGGAATTCTCTTTTTGACTAGGTTGGCCTGGAACTCAGAGATCCACCTGCCTCTGCCTCCCTGAGTGCTGGGACTAAAGGCGTGTGCCACCACCACCACCCAACTGGAAATAATCATTCTAAGTCACCCAGGCTCCAAAGACAAACATCACATTTTCTCTCATTTGTGGATGTTATCTTTGCATCTTTAGATATGTGTGTTTTGTTTGGAATACCCACAGAAATGAGGAAATTGATAAGGTGCCGTGGGCAGGGGCTTTGTGGGAGAGGATATCAAATGTAGTGGTATAAAGAGGTAAAGGGAAATAATGGGGTGGGGGATGAGAGTTCAGGGTAGAGAAGGAACTATGGGGAGAGCTAAGACTAAAGATTTCAGAAAGAGCTGTATGGAAACTCACTACTGTAGGAGCTTCCCCCCACTATACAGATATACACATATAAAAGAGTCAAATGGAGTTAGTTACCCTGTAACAGGGCAACAAAGCCCTAGCCCAGTGCTGGGAATGAGTCACCTTTTTCAGAGTTGTTGGATGGTGAGGTCAAAAGGTCACCAATCATGACAGGCTACTGCCAATGGTTACCCTCCAGAGACTGATGGGTTAGTCATAGAACATGGAGGAGTCAAGCTATTATGTTACTGGCCTGGAAGGTTCATCCCTACTGGCTAGCTTGCACAGAGTTGGAAGGTCCTATGCACACTACTTGAGTAGATAAGTAATCATCAGTCTTCCCCAGTTGTGAACCCTACAAGCTCTAATAGTGAGACGCCTGGCAAAGCATGCTCCCCCTGCATCAAGGCTGGGTGAGGCATCCCAGAATGGAGAATAGGCTCCAAAAACCCAGCTCATGCACCAGGGACAGGTCCTGATCCCACTTGTAAGGGCCCCCAAACAGACTAAGCTACACAACTGTCATCCACATGAGAGAGCATAGGTTGGTCCCACGCAGGATTCCTAGCTGTCAGTACAGAGTCTGTGAGCTCAGGTCAGCTATCTCTGTGGGTTTTCCCTGTCATAATTTTAACTACCCCCCTTGCTTTCACAATCCCTCCTCCCTCACTTCAACAGGACTTCAGGAGCACGACCCTGTGTTAGGCTGTGGATCTCTGCATCTGCTTCTATCAGTTACTGGATGAAGGCTTTCTGATGACAATCAGTCTGATGTAATCTGATGTATTCAGTCACCAATTTGATTACAGGAGAAGGCCAGGCACCCTCTCCGCTATTGCTAGGAGTCTTAGCTGCAACCATTCTTGTGGATTCCTGGGAGTTTCCCTGGCACCAGGTTTGTCCCTAACCCTGAAATGGCTCCTTCTATCAAGATATCTCTTTCATTACTTCCCCGCTCCATCTGGCCTCCAACTGGATCACTCATGTTCCCATCCACCATCTCCTCCTCTCCCTCCTCCTCCCATCACAGCTTACCCAGGAGATGGCCTTTTCAATAAAAGGAATAAATTCCCCCACCCAACCCAGCACCTGGAAATTATTTGAAGCAAGCTTAACTACTGTGCAGGGATTGACCTAACTAGTGTGTTGAGGGGTAAAAGAGGTGACAAACACATGGACACAAAGAAGCTGGAATTAGGTGGTCTGGAATCTCTGATGGAGAAGCTGCACCACCCAGGAAGCTCAGCATATTTATTACACAGACAGCCTTGAACACTCCCTCCTCCCATCTCTGTCTCAAGTGATGCTGGGGTTGTAGGCCTGCACTACTTGCCCAGCCATATTTTATTTCAATTAAACAATCCATTCACTTATTTATTGTGGGGCAGGGTCTTATTATATTGTTCAGACTGGCCTGGAACTCACAGTGTAAACAAAGCTGGTCTTCAGCTCACAGAGATCTGTCTGTTTCTGTCTCTGGAGTGCTAGGATTCGAGGCCTGTGCCATCACACAGGGCTGCTATCTTGAGAGAGAGAGAGAGAGAGAGAGAGAGAGAGAGAGAGAGAGAGAGAGAGAGAGAGAGAGAGAGAGAGAGAGAGAGAGAGAGAGAGAGAGAGAACAGTTATTGCCTGATTGCCTCCAATGCACTATGTGGATAACAATGATGATGAAATCCTCATTGTCTTTCCTCCACTGGACTGAGAATATAGGTGTGAACCTATACCCAGTTTTATGAGTTTATGTGGTGCTGGGAATCAAACCCAGGGCTTTGAGCAAGCTAGCCAGGGCAGGTGCTGGGCTGCCTCTCCAGGGTTTTCCTTGAATGCAAACTTTTTTTTTTTTTAAAGTTTTATGTTCAAAGTTGGTTTTCCCCCTCTTTTTTCTTTTTCATTCTTTTCCTTCCTTCCTTCTTTTCTAAGGCTGGGATCTTGCTGTGTAGCCCAGGCTGGCCTTGAATTCCTGATTCATGTGATTCAGCCTGATGAGTTTGGAATTACTGACATGCACAACCACACCTGGTTAATGAGGTGATGGGAATGAAAGTCGGGCTTCATACATGTTAGGTAAATGCTCCATTCACTGAGCGCCTCCCCCACCCCCTCCACCTCCACCCTTCCTTAAACTTAGTTGTCATCTGGGTGTGGTGGCTCAGGTCTATAATCCAAGCAGCCGTAGATGGGGCTAAGGCAAGAGGATGTGCCTCACTGTAACTTTGAGTCCAGCCTGGGCTACATGAGATTCTGTCTCAATAGACTAGTGGGTTTATTGAAACAAAGCAACAAACAAATGTAGAGATGAAGAATACACAGTTAGGCCAGCCTGAGGTACTTGATCCAGCCTCAAAACAGAACAGTGAAAAACAAAAACAAACAAACAAACAAAACAAAAGCACTAAAAATAGTCTGGCTTCCTAGCATACTTTTTTGGGCCAACGTGTTCTTTTGGATTTAGTCAAAGTTTTTGTTTCTTTGTTTTGTGTTTCTGGTTTTTTAAGAAGGCTGGTCTCATACTCAGAGCTCCACCGGCCTCTGCCTCCTGTGTGCTGGGACTAAAGGTGTGCCCCACCACCCTAGCTTCGTCAACGTTTTCAAATCTGTCCCATCTTCTCATTGAGGCAGGGCCAAGGCACCTCTCCACCCTCCACTCCCCTGTCTCTAGGCTGGGCAAGGTATCTCCATACAGAATGGGCTCTACTAAGTCAGTCTGCGCATTAGTGTTAGATTGGCCACTGCTCTTTTTGAATTTGTTTTGTTTTGAATGTACCTGTATTTTATTGGTTGATTCATGATGAGTGTGGAGGTCAGAGTTACAGATGGTGTGAGTGGCCTTGTGGGTTCTGGGAAGGCGCATACTGTCCTCTGTAAGAGTACCAATCACTAAGCCAGCTCTCAAGTCCTGTGACCTTGAACTGAGTCTATCTGTACCGCTAAGGTCTGGGGTTGTAGGTGTATGCCATGTACACTGGGACTCACCTTGAACTTGCTGTTCCCAGCCGACTGATCTTGAAGTCACCATCCTCTTGCTTCAGCCTCTAGAATTCTGGAGTTAAAGCTGAGTACCACCATGCTGTGTTTAGCCTTGAGCTTCTGATCTTCCTGCCCTCATCTCCTCAGTGCTGAGATTACAAGCTCGTGGCTCCCTGCCTGGTTTATTCTGCTCTGGAGGGAACTCAGGGGCTCCTGCATATTCGACCCTGAGCTACGCCACTTCCTATTGAACGTATTCTTTCTGTCTCTTGGCTGCTATTCCTCTATACAGATATGCTCCTGTGTTTAAAAATAGCATTTCCCAGGGGATAAGCTTCTATAGTGCCCATTTCCCACTTTCCCACAGCTCAGACATCACACTTCCTCTCCGCTGATTCCCTAGGGAGCTAGTTCGATCCTGTGGCTTTAAATTCCATCTCTGTTCCTTATTACCCCAAAGTAGCAGAACAACATTATTCAAAAGGAAGCAGTAGAATGGATCAGAGAGAAAGATTCTTTCAATCAAACTTCACAGCCAGGAGTACTGGGGACAGGGCTCCTGCTCTGGGATTAAGAACACAAGCTGCTCCGTTCCAACTTCCTTTCCTGGCAGCCAGCTCAGGCAGCTCACAAACATCTGTAACTTCAGCTCCATAGGGTCAGACACCCTCTTCTGACCTCCTTGAGTACCTGCACTCATGTGCACACACCCACCCGTGCACTCCCACATAAACACAGAAAAACGCACATATTAACTTTTCCCCACAGGTCACGTGAGCACTTGGGGGCCACCTGGTTTTTTTGGTTATTGCTTGTCTCCCTTCTGTCCATTTGAGTCCCTTGAGCTGCAGAATGTTTCAGCCAACTGCTCACTCAACCTGAGTCCTACCTGGCACTCTCCCAGGTTGAAAAACCCAAATCTGACCTCCCTTGCCTGGTATGTGAGCTTGCCACAGGAGCCAGGAGGCCCGAGTTTGGTCCCTTGAACCTGTGTGAAGGTGAAGGAGAGCGCTGACTCCTCACAGTTGTCTTCTGATCTTCATAGGTGTGCTGTGGCAACGCACCCCCACCATCTCCCCTCCCACCCCTCCATCCCTCCATGTCCCCACCACCACCTCCAGAGTAAGGTTGGCAAGGTGGTTTGGTAAAGGAACTTGCTTTTAGCTTGGCCTGAGTTCCTTTCCCAGCATTCACATGTTGGAGGGAGAGAAAAGACTCCATCCAGCAGGCTGTCCTCTGACCTCCACAAGTGCATTGTGGCAAACACACAAGGCACACATACATAGGTAAAGGTCATAACATTTATTAAAAAAAAAAAGAATTTAAAAGCAATAAAAACCTATAGCACCTTCACTTTAAAAAAACCTAAAGTAGGTGTTTGGGTTCCCCCACATCTCCCTAAGCCTTTGCCGGCCTAGCACAGCCTTTCTTTCCCCTCCCCTTCCCTCCCCCTCCCCTCCCCTCCTCTTCCCATCCCTTCCCTTCCCTTTGTGTAGTAGAGCCTGGCTTTGTACTTCTGTCCTGACACTCACTCACATATGGAAATGTGCACAAGCAATAGACATTTTTTTCATGGCTTGCTGTAAGGGCTACCAATGTGCCTGGTAGAGTGGTAGGCAGGCAGTAGAATAGGGAAGCTTTTGGGAGAGAGAAAGGGCTCAAGTGAATTCTGATTGGACACCATGGGAGCAGGGAAGCTGGGTGTGGCCTGATTGAAGCTGGGGATCCTAAAGTGGGCTTTGTGCAATCTCAGTGCTCAGGAAGCTGAGGCAGGAGGATCATCATGAGTTAGAGGCCAGCCTGAGTACATAGTGATTTCTAGGCTATCCTAGTCAGACTCCCCCCTACCCCTGACTGGAATTAAAAGGGGAGCTGAGGATTTATCTCAGTGACAGAGCGCTTGTCTAGCTACATGGAGCCCTGGGCTTGATCTGTAGCATTCATTTTAAAAATAGAAATAGAGCTCAGGAGGCAGAGTGCTTGCCTAGCACGCAAAAAGCCCCGGGTTCTATCCTCATCATCATATAAACTGGGGCTGGCAGTGTAGGTCTATAATTCCAGACTTGGGAGGGGGAGGCAGGAGTCTTGAATAGGGAGTTCATGCCCAGCTGAGGCTATCTGAGAACATCTTAATAAATAAGTATATAACTGTTGTATGGTATGATAATTGAATTAATTAATAAATATGAGCATTTTGATGATTGCTTCCTGAAGGTGACAGTCCCGTGGGTTCTATAAGCCAGTAGTTCTCAACCTCCTTGATACTATGAACGACGCTTTAACACAGTTCCTCATGTCATGGTGACCCCCCTCAACCATAATTACTTCATAGCTGTAATTTTGCTACTGTTATGATTCATAATGTAAGTATCTGGTTTGTGACCCCTGTGAAAGGGCCTCACTACCCACAGGTTGAGAAACACTGGTCTAAATAAACTATGGGCCTATTCTCTATAATCATTGTAGTGTGATTTTTTTTTTACCACTGGCCACCAGAGGGCACCACCATCCAGGATATTGTGGCTTCCTTCCTAGGCTAGAATTTGTTCTAGACAGCCAGCTGCTCAAGCCCCTCACTCAGCACATCCGGGCAGGAGCTCCGAGGCGGGATGAAAGTTGGGTCTCACGGTCAGTTCCCAGAATTTTAAGGACTGAATGTTTTTAAAGGTTTTATTTATTTTCATTTGCCTGCATGTATATTTGCCTGCTGCTCTTGGAGGCCAGAAGAGGATATTAGATGCCATGGAACTGGTATTTTGGGTGTTTCAGAGCCAACATGTGGGTGCTGGGAAACAAACCCAGGGCCTTTGGAAGAGCAACCAGTGCTCTTTAGTGCTGAGCCATAGCTCCAACACGGATCATAGCACAGCAGGAGCTAAGACGTGGTACAGTCCCAGAATCACAGGTAAGGCAAAAGGGGGAGGCATGGCCTGCTGATTCAAGGCCAGATCAAGGCCAGTCTGAGCAACACAGTGAGACCCTGACTCAAAATCAAATAAATAGCCCTCCCTCCTTTTAAATAAGAGAGGTAAGAGGAGGGAAAGGGAGGAGAGTGGAACTACATGCATGCCTGGCATGGTGGCTCAAGGTTATAATCCCAGCATTTGAGCAGCTGAGGAAGCAGGATTTCCAGTTAAAGGCCAGCCTGGGCTACAGATCGATGCTCTGTTTCAGAAAAAGATAGCTGGGGTGAGCACATAGCTTGGTTAGTAGAATGCTTAGCTAGTATTCATGCAGCCAGGCAAAACTGGGAGATGGTGATGTACACCTGCAATCCCTGTATTTTAGAAGTGGAAACAGGAACATCAGGGGTTCAAGGTCATCCTTGGCCACATAGGGGATTAGGGGCCATTCTGGGCTTCGTGAGACCCTATATCAAAAAAAAAAAAAAAGAGAGAGAAAGAAAGAAAGAAAGAAAGAAAGAAAGAAAGAAAGAAAGAAAGGAAGGAAGAAAACAAAACCAGGACTGGCTGAGATAGCAAGTTCTGTCTCCAGGTCCCACATCATGGAAGAAGATAACAGGTGCCTAGAAGTTGTCTTCCAATCCCCTACCCACAACAAGTAACTAAATGTAATAAAAAGTTAAAGATAATATTCTACAGCAGATCACTGAAACATCCAGGGCAGCCTGAACTATTTAATGTGTTCAAGGCCAGCTTGGGCTACATAGTGAGATACCATCCCAAAAAGAAAACAAGCGGCCAGTGAGACGGCTCGGCAGAATAAAGGTGCTTGCTGCCAAGTTCAATGACAACCTGAGTTTAATTCATGGAATCCATCTGGTGGAGAGAGAGAGAGCTGACTCTTGAATGGTGTCTTCTGGTCTCTACATTCATTCCATGGCACACACATGCAAGTGCTGATGTTAGTTTGAGGGCAACTGTGGAGGATGTGTAGTAAGTTCTAGTCTAAGGAATCTGACCTCTGCCCTTGTCAATAATACCCATTCACCCAGAATGTCAACCCCTCCTCACACATTCACTCAGGACTTCACCCATTCCTCACACATTCACTCAGGCTTCCATCCTCTCCTCACACATTCACTCAGGATTCATCCTCTCCTCACACATTCACTCAGGCTTCCATCCTCTCCTCACACATTCACTCAGGCTTCCATCCTCTCCTCACACATTCACTCAGGCTTCCATCCTCTCCTCACACATTCACTCAGGATTCATCCTCTCCTCACACATTCACTCAGGCTTCCATTCTCTCCTCACACATTCACTCAGGATTCATCTCTCCTCACACATTCACTCAGGATTCACCTCTCCTCACACATTCACTCAGGATTCATCTCCCCTCACACATTCACTCAGGATTCACCTCTCCTCACACATTCACTCAGGATTCATCTCTCCTCACACATTCACTCAGGCTTCCATCCTCTCCTCACACATTCACTCAGGACTTCATCCTCTCCTCACACATTCACTCAGGCTTCCATCCTCTCCTCACACATTCACTCAGGCTTCTATCCTCTCCTCACACATTCACTCAGGCTTCCATCCTCTCCTCACACATTCACTCAGGCTTCCATCCTCTCCTCACACATTCACTCAGGCTTCCATCCTCTCCTCACACATTCATTCAGGATTCATCCTCTCCTCACACATTCACTCAGGCTTCCATTCTCTCCTCACACATTCACTCAGGATTCATCTCTCCTCACACATTCACTCAGGATTCACCTCTCCTCACACATTCACTCAGGATTCATCTCTCCTCACACATTCACTCAGGACTTCATCCACCTTTGACACTTTCACTCACAGCTTCTTTGGCTCCTAAAGGAAATAAATAAAAAAGTCAGAATAATTCTAAGATTCATAATAAAACATTAGCAATCTACTTCTTTCTTCCTAACTAGCTGTTTCCTAGTCTGAGTCTATTTTCCTATGTTTCATTAGTTGTCCCCCCACTTCCTCTGTCACCCCTGGCTGACTTTGTCCTCTTGCTATATCTCCTCCTTACTTGAATGCTGTCCTCCTTTTCCTAGGCACCTCTGCCCACTCAGTGCACCCTACTCCTATGCTGCTTGCATCAGGTCTGTTTCCTCATCTTGCTGCCTCTTCCAGGCCTGGATAGCTTTCTTAGAAAACTAGGCAGAGAAACCTGCCATCCAGCATTCCTCTGTCTCTTCCTCCCTCCCTCTCTCCCTCCCTCCCTCCCTCCTTCCCTCCCTCCCTTCCTTCCTTTCATCTCTCACCACCCAGGCCAGCCCTGAGAAAAAAAGTCCTTGATGGAACCCCAGCCAGGTTCCTATGAGTTCCCTCCCCATCCTGGCCTCAGTCTGGGTCTCAGAAACACCCAGCTCATTGGCCACATCCTGGGGTGACCCAGGAACTCTGAAAGAGATCAAGGATGTCAAAGAATTCAGTTTGTTCTATCCCACAGGGACAGCAGTCACCAATATGAATAAGCCTTTAGCAGACCAATAGGGTTTCATGGGGATCCAGCACTGAAATAAATAAATGAATAAATAAACAAGTGAATGAATAAGTGAACACTTTAAAAATAATAAAAAAGAGCCACATAAGTGACTGACACTTAAATTTATTGATTGATCCAAGGAACAATCAGTTTGTAATTGCGCCAGTTACAGCAAATGATGTGAGGCAAATCTTGTTGCCAGGCTGGGGTACAGCTGTGTGGCCCAGCCCTCGCTGAGCATATAGGACACCTTGGGTTTCATGCCCAAACTTCCAACCAAACCTTCCTTGTAAGTGTCCTTGGGAAACCAGGCTCCATGAGGTCAGCGACGGCAGAATCCCCTCCCTATTTTGCCAGCTCTCTCTGACCCTAAAGCCACCTGCGCTGTTCAGTAGACACTAATTCCTCACTGCGTGTTCTGACTTAGGGAGGTAAAGTGGGAAGTAGGGGGTCCCACCACTCTGGCTTTTCTACCCTTTCCCTGGGGGCCCTGCCATGTCCTTTGCATATGCTCAGAAGGCCAGACTCCGCCGTCCAGGGACTTCATGATACCCCATGGCCTGCTGCTTTTCTTCCTCATGGTGGCTTTGGTTCACAACCCGCAGGCTGTAAATGGGCGAGGGCAGCCAGGAAGAGGTACAGTGATGGCCATCTATAATCTAGATCGAGGATAAGGAAAGGATGGGGTCCAGGCATGGTCCCATGTGCTTGTAACCCTGGCATTCAGCGGGCTGAAGTGGCAATTCAAGTTGAGGTCAGCCCAGGCTGCATGGGGAAACCCTGACTCAAAATCAAAATATAAAGATCATAGGACAGTTGCAAAGAGTTTGTTCATTGGTTCAGTTAGTGAGCTTCAGTGCCTGTCTCTTACTGGCTGTTTGTGTTTGTTTGGCTGTTTTGAGGGTGGAGTCCAGAGTCTGGTGCTTGATTGGCAAGCACTCTTCCACTGAGCCACGCCCCAGCCCCTCACTGGGGGATTCTAGGCAGGTGCTCTACCACTGAGCCACACCCCAGCCCCTCACTGGGGGATTCTAGGCAGGGGCTCTGCTGCTGAGCCACACTCCAGCCCCTCACTGGGGGATTCTAGGCAGGGGCTCTACCACTGAGACACACCCCAGCCCCTCACTGGGGGATTCTAGGCAGGTGCTCTACCACTGAGCCACGCCCCAGCCCCTCACTGGGGATTCTAGGCAGGCTCTCTACCTCTGAGCCACACCCCAGCCCCTCACTGGGGATTCTAGGCAGGGGTTCTGCTGCTGAGCCACACCCCAGCCCCTCACTGGGGATTCTAGGCAGGCGCTCTACCTCTGAGCCAGAATTCCTCTTGCAGCACTCTAGCCTCCCTGTGTCAGTAAGTGCGTGTGCCGCACTTGTAAGTCCTGGGTTCAATCTGCAACACTGCAAAAGTATGAAAAAGAAAGGGAAGGGAGGAGGGAAAGAAGAAAAGGAGGGAGGGAGGGAGGAAGTAGAGTGGCGAGGAACTATGAAGATGCAGGTTTGGTGGCCAAGAGTCCCTGTGGTGTGTAAAGGACACGCCTGTGGTCCTCAGACTTTTCTCCCTGCTGCTGACCATCCTACCAGCCACCTCCTTCCCCTTCTCCCTCGAGCATAGCCCCCACCTTGGAGCAAGAGCAAGAGTCAGGCCCTCTGTTGCCATAACAACCACATCCCAGCAGTAAAAATAGTAACTTATTTTTTATTCAACTTCTTTAGCTGATGGAGGGGGAAATATACATTTCTAGACATGCATTTTATTTCTGGGTCCCCTGCTGGTACCCACAGAGCCCACTGCCGAGACCTGCCTGAAGGTGGACAGCAGCATGAGTGGACAAACAGCCCAGGGCGAGGTGGAGGACACAGCCTTGGAGAGGCCTGACCCCAGCCTCCTAGGAGCTGTGGCTACTAGTGGTCACTTAGGACCTGGCCTGGAATCTCTGGGGAGAAAGGTGACCAGGGAGGATCAGGCCATGTTCAGCAGAAACCTTGTGAGCTGAGGTGGAGGGCTGGGAAGGTACTGCTGGCACCCAGACAGAGATTGTAACTGGTAAAGAGACCCGGGTCTGCAGGTCAGCTCAGGGCTGTGCAATGTGAAGCTTAACTTCCCCTGTGTCTGTTGGTTTTGGTCTCCTGGAGGTCTGTAGAAGTTCCTAGAGTTTCTGGGAGTTGTGCTTGGGCAGTGAACTCGGGGTGTAGAGAATGAGATTCAAATGTGCATACAGCCTAGCCCCATGAGCCCTGTCCCTTAGGAATGTCCCCATGAGCTGTGTCCCTTAGGAGTGTCTTCTCCCCCCTGGATTCCAGTATCCCCCATTCACATCATACTACTCTGACCACATAACTCTGGCTCACTCTCTCTCTCTCTCTCTCTCTCTCTCTCTCTCTCTCTCTGTGTGTGTGTGTGTGTGTGTGTGTGTGTGTGCTTACCCACATGAAGGTCACAAGTCAAAACTGGGTGTGCTCCTCTAGAGCAGAGGTTCTCAGCCTTCATAACGCTTAACCCCTTAATACAGTTCTTCATGTTGTGATGACCCCCAACCATAAAACTGTCTTCCTTGCTACTTCATACTTCACGCTTGCTACTTTATAACTGTAATGTTGCCACTGTTATGAATTGTAACGTAAAATCTGATACACAGATGGTCTTGGGCGACCCTTGTGAAAGGATTGTTAAACCTCCAAATGAGTCATGACCCAGAGGTTGAGAACCGCTGCTCTAATACTTTATATCTTCTTTTTTAACTACATTGTTTCTTTTCAATTTATTATTTTTATTTTATATATTTGAGTGTGCTGTCTGCATGTACATATGTGCACTCCATGCATGTCTTGTGTCCACAGAGTCCAAAAGAGGGGGCCAGATTCCCTAGAGTTAAGTAAGGGTGGTTATAAATCAGCATGTGTCTGTTGAGAACCAACCTAGGCCCCCTGCAAGAGCAGCAAGTGCTCTTGACCACTGAGTCATCTCCAGCCCCTCCAACCTATTCCTTTGACATGAGGTGGCTCATCAAATCTGGAGCTTACCCACGGGGCTAGGCTGGCTGACCAGAAAGTTCCCAGGGCCCCACCGTCTCTGTATTCTCCGAACTGGGGTTACACATGCCACTGTACCCAGATGATATATGGGTACTGGGGTCAAAACCCACATCCTCACACTTGCATGGCAAGAACTGTACCCATTAGATTGTCCCTCCAGCCCCTCTTTCTGGGTTTTTTGTTCCTCCTACTCCTCCTTCCTGGTTGTCCTTGTCTTAGTATGCGGTTCAGTCTGGTCTCAAATGCAAGACCCTCTTGCTTCAGCCTTACAAATGCTGGAATTACAGATTTTTAACTACCATATGTGGCCTTGTCCCTAAATTTTACTTGAGTCACAAATGAACACCTATCTTCATTCCAACTAGAATACATAAATATGTATCTGAACATGCCTTCCACTCACCTGTGCAAAGGTATAGCAAACCTTTTATAAAATTTGTTTTTAAAGTTACCATAAAGAACAAAGAATTTTTGTTAACACTCTCTCTCTCTCTCTCTCTCTCTCTCTCTCTCTCTCTCGTAGTAACTGAATTTGGGATCTCACACATGACTAGACTCTCTATGATAGGCCATGTTCCTGGCCCCTTACTGGGGGATTCTAGGTTGGTGATCTACCATTGAGCCACACCCCTAGCCTCTTACTTCAGGGATTTGAGGCAGGTGCTCTACTGGAGTAATATGCCCTACTTTCTTTTGATTTCTTCTTCTCTGAAATAAGACCTTACTAAATTGTCCAGGATGGCTTGAACTTGAGCCTCTTGTGCCATTGTAGCCCAAGTGCTGGGATGACTATGTTAGACATCTTCTTGAACTTCTAAGCTAACATCCGAGGCTGATCGGCCTTATTTCCTAAGTACCCAGGGCCTTTCATTTTGCCTCTCCCTCTAGCATCCTCATTCTCCCCTACCCTCTTTCCACTTGCTGCTGCTTATGCCACGATCTCCTCCCCACCATCTACCAGTAGCCCTCTGGTCTTGCCTCGCCAGGGTTTTGCATGTGCCCACTCTGGGCCCAGCATTTGGAAAGCAGAGGTGAATCAGGCAGTATTTGTCAATTTTAGCTCCCTTGAAGCAGAGGTGTGGGTGGCATTTTCTCGGCAACTAATAGGACAGCAAACAAACATTGTTCTAAGAAGAAAGAGGCCTGATGATGCGCATACCGGCTGAGAGGGAGGCTGAAGGTGGAAGAGTTGCAAGTTCAAGGTCAGCCTGGGCTACAGTGTGAGTTCAAAGCCAGCTTTAGCTGACTAGCCAGACTGCCTCAAAATAAAAAATAAAAACGGGACTGGGGATGTAGCTTAGCTGTAGAGTGTCCTTCTAGTGTGTGCTGAGGCCAGGGTTCACTCTATAGTCCTGGGTAAAAATAATTAATTAAAAGGATCAGGAAGCTGTGGACCCTAGATGGGGAAGCTGTGCAATGGTGGAGGAGAGGACTTCCCAACAACTTGGGGACCCATCATCTACAGTGGTCAAGAAGCAGAGAGATGCCAGGCAATGGAGGTATACACCTTGGATCCCAGCACTTGGGAGGCAAAGGCAGGTGGATCTCTGAGTTGGAAGCCAGCCTGGTCTACAGAGTGAGTTTCAGGACAGTCTGATCTACACGAAGAACCTCTTGTCTCTTGAAAAACAAAAACAACAAAAAGAAGCCAAGAGATAGGAATGCTGGCACTAAGTTGAAATTTTCGAATTCAAGGTTATCCCTTAGCCCAGGGAAAGGCCCAGCCCACATTTAGGGTGGTCCTTTCCATCTCAACCTAAGGAATATGATTCCTCATAGACATGCTCAGAGGTTGTGTCTTCGGTGATCCCAGATCCCATCAAGTGCAAGTCAGTAGCTGTCATAAACATCAAAGACCATCTTTCCTCCAGCAGCTACCTCAGCAGTGTTCAAATTTCCCCAGACAGATTGTATTCCTGAGTCCTCCAAACAAGGTCCCCTAAAGCAGAAAGCTGAATTTGGGGCTGGTGAGCTGGCTCAACAGGTAAGGGTGCTTTTGCCACTAAGCTTGAGTTTGGTCCCGGGTTGTACGTGGTATAAGGACAAAACCAACTCCTGCAAGTTGTCCTCTGACTTCCACATGCGTCATAAATGTATAAATGTAGGAGGCTGGAGAGATGGCCCAGCAGTTAAAAAAGTGCTTGCTGCTGGTCCAGAGAGTTGGAGTTCGATTCCCAGCATCCACTTCACAATTCCAGTAACTCCAGCTTCAGGGGATCCCACACTTCGGATTTCCAGGCACTGCACATATCCCTACATAGACACATACAGATTCAAAATTAAACAAATGTTTAAAAATGGAATAAAATAATAACTAAAAGAAGATTGAGGATGGACTTGGGGGTGAAGATCTTAGACAAGCTGGAGTGTTCCCATCTTGGGGGGCCCGTTGTGGGGAGCAGACGATTCCTAGAGTCACAGAGTCCTGGTTGGTAGGGAGGATTCAGTATTGGCAGGCTTCTCGGGGGGTGCACAAGGTAAGAGACAGCAACAAGTAGACTGAGGGTGCCACCTGGTCCAGTCCCCAAACGTACCCTGTGGCTTGCAGCGCTGCCTGGCTGATAAGCGGTAACAGAGGCGGTTCAGTCTAGTTCAAGCTGTCTTCTGCTGGCTGGAAAAGCGATGGGGTGGAGGGGACACGGGTAGACGCTAACTGGAGGGAGGGGACCTCCTAGCCGCGCGATTGGCAGCTTGCGCCTGAGTCGTCCCCCACACCCCCCATATCCCGCCCCAGCCCCGCCCCCGCCACCATCTGCTCAGGATTTTGCTATCCCGAGACTCCAGGCTGGGGGCTTCTGGCTCCGGAGGCAGCCGATCAGGTCTGCTTAGGGCCCTGGCGCTGCCCAAAGATCCGACGCCCTTCCAACCTGCTGCGCCTCCCACAGCGGCTCCCTGCGTTCCCGCGTCCCAGCCCCGGGCCGGGCGCTGATGGAACCGCGGCGATGTTCACTTTGGCCAGGCTGCTGGATTTCCAGAAAACCAAATACGCAAGGTGAGTAGCGGAGCTGGGGGTGGTAGACAAGGGTCAGGGCCTTGAAGCCCCTCTTTCTTGTCCCCACCCCTTGGAGAACTGGGCTTGATGCACAGACCCCATTGCCCGGGGCTAGAACAACCCAGGAACTAGGCAGCATCGCCTTCATAATGGAGTGGAAACTGTCAACCCGCTTTTGCGCTCAGCGCAGCGGATTCTCTGCGTTTCCTTTCTCCCTTGGGCGAGGAGCTTCATCGGTCCAGAGCACAGTTTGCCCATTTGCGACCCGGTGAAAGGCGAGAGTCCCTTATCATTAGGGACCACGGGAGGATTAAATGAGATGATCCTTAGAAAGCACTTTGCGATGCCAGCAGGGCGGGGGAACAGCTCCATCCCTGTGGGGGCTCTGTGGGTAACATTTAAAAAGGGTTTTGCATGTCAAGGCAAGGCAGACGAATAGATAGGCCTCTTTTCAGGTGGAGAAACTGAGGCCCAGAACTCAAGAGGAGCTGACTGTGTAACCAAGTCTCTGGGGTCATCGCTGAACCCTGATTTCTTTTTTCTTTTTCTGTTTTGTTTTGTTTGAGACAGGTCTTACTATGGTAGCCCTGGCTGGCCTGGAATCTTTTGTAGACCAGAGTGTTCTTTGACCTCTTAGAAATCTGTTTGGCTCTGGAGCGCTGGTCATGCTTTATCTTTTTTTTTTTTTTTTTTTTTTTTTGAGACAGTCTTGTTGTGTACTTCAGGCTGGCCTTGAACTTAATTCTCCAGTCTCAGCTTCCCGAATGCTGGAATTAGGGCTGGGAGTCCCTGCACCTCACAAGAGTATATTTTAATTAATGCTTTGTGTACATGATTTCAGAATGTGGTCCCTCTGAACACATCATTTGGGAGGCATTTGTGTTTTGTATTTTGTTTTTGTTTTTTTAAAATCTGAAGTCTTCAATATCTGGTGTGCATTTTGATTTGATTTGATTGCCTTGAAAGATTATTATGTATATTATTTTTATTGTGTGTGGGTTTGTGTGCCACAGTTCACATGTGGAGGCCAGGCAACATTGTGGAATTGGTTTTCTCCTTCCAACTTTGTGTGAGTCCCAAGGGTTGAACTCAGGTCTCCAGGCTTTTATGGCAAGCTCCTTGAACTGCTGAGCCATCTTGTCATGCCCTCCATGCTTTTTTTTTTTTTTTTTTTTTTTTTTTATGTGTGTGCCTCATGTGGCCACATGTGGAAACTTGATGGCCCCTGTGATGGCTGGAGGTGCCTTTGAGAAGGGATCAGGTCTTAAGAAATAAGACTCACTGGAGTGAGTGTTTGGTCTGGGAGACTGGATCAGTTCTCCCCAGAGCTGGTTGTTGCAAAGTGAGGCTGCTTCCCCCCACCAGGCCTGCCCCTTCTGCACAGACCCCCCTTGAACTGAAGCCAGCAAATAGACTTGGGAGTTCCAGTCTCAAGAGCCTCTACTGTCTGTACCCTAAGCTGAGGAGGGCCTCACATTCCCCATCCTCTGAGTACTGGGTTAGGTGTACACCACCACACCCAGTTTATGCAATGCTGGGGATGAGACCAGTGTCTTGTGCATGGCAAACAAACATACTGAGCTACTCCCCCAGCCCAAGAACCTTTCATTCTGTTAGCTAGCCTGCCTCAGTTATTCAGTTACAGCAACAGAAAACAGACCTAGGGGCTGGGAAGAGAGCTCAGCCAGTGAAGGGCTTTTGAACCCCAACACTCAAGATAGAAAGCCAGATGTGGGGATGCCCTTGAAATCCCTGTGCTAGGGAGATAGAGACAAGTGGACCCCTGGAGCTTACTGGCTACCCAGCCTTGGTTAATCAGGTAGGCCCTAGGTCCCAGTGAGAGGCCCCTGCCTCAAAAACAAGATGGGTGGCTTCAGAGGAAGGACTGACCCTTTGACCTCCACATGCAAGTGCACACACATGTGTGTATACTAACTATCCTCCTCGAAGATGCACACACTACACATCTCCCCACAAAAGGATAATGAACAGACTTAGATAAGATTGGGGAACGTATACTGGGTGTTTCTTAGTTCTACCAATGTTTCTACATTATCTTCTTCCTTTTCTTTCTTCCTTTCCTTTTTTGTTTTTGTTTTTTTTGTTTGTTTGGTTTTTTGTTTTTTGCTTTTTTTGTTTTTTTTTTTTTGTTTGTTTTGTTTTGTTTTTTGAGACAGGTTTTCTCTGTACTGGAACTCACTCTGTAGACCAGGCTGGCCTCAAACTCACAAAGATCCTCCTGCCTCTACCTCCAGAGTGCTGGGATTAAAGGTGTGTGCCACAAATGCCACTGCCTGGCCTTTCTTTCTTTTTGTATTAGATATCTGGAGATGCTAGGAAAAGAAGTTTTGAGTTTTTTTTAATTATTATTTTATTGTAATTTTTATTACATTTATGTTTGTGGATCTGGGTGTGCCATGGCATTTATGTGGGGGGGGGGTCATAGAATAGCACGAGGATGTCTGTTCTTCCGCCATGGGGACTACAGGGGTACACTCAGATCATCAGGCTTGGCAATGGCACCTTTACCCACTGGGCCATCTTGATAGACCCTGCTTTGGAGTCCCAAGTATCTAATGGTGAAGACAAACAAAGCTTCATTTCTTCGGTGATTTTTCAGTTTTATGGTCTGTACAGATGATAAAACTTGTCTTTTGTTTGATATACAATTTTTAATTCATTACACAGCAGGATGCTTCCTGAAACATAGTTCTTAGGTTTATTGTTTGTTCCTTCGCTTTTGGTTTTTCAAGACAGGCTTTCTCTCTGTTGCTTTGTAGACCAGGCTGGCCTCGAACTCACAGAGATCTGCCTGCCTCTGCCTCCTGAGTGCTAGGATTAGAGGCATGTACCACCACTGCTCAGCTTTCTTTCTTTTTTTTTTTTTAATTTTGCTTTTGAGACAAGGTCTTTGCTTGTAGACTGTTGGCCTTGGACTTACAGAGATCTGCCTGCTTCTGTCTCCTAGTACTGGGATGAGGGTCTTGCACCACCATGCCATTTGCTCTTCCTGTTACCAACAGGATCTTCTCCCAAGACAGCTACACGTGGGCCAGAGGCTTCTTTGGAGATGTTTACAGAAGTCTATATCACGTGGCCACTCGTCTCAGGCTCCTTCTGCAGCAATGAGGCTTTGTGTTGTCTTGGTTCAGTCAAGGCCATGGCAGGCTGCAGGTCTCCGTTTCGCCTTGTGCTTGTAAGTTGGCTGGAACCAGCGATGGGGTGTGGCGTCTTGTTCACACTTTGACCTTATTTGACCTCTTCTCCTTTAAGTTCCAAGCTTACCGGGTTACAGACTTACACGTGTGTGCAAATGTTAAGGGAAGGACAGTCATTGTGTTTAGCCTTTTGGAATCCATTCTAAGCCATAGCTTGCAGGAATACACTCCATCATGTCACAGAAGACACCGAGGCAGGAGCTTGAGCAATCAGCCCCCTTTCTCCTGAGTTTGACTCATGGGACCCTCATGATGGAAGAAGAGAATCGATCCCTTCAAGTTGCTTTCTGACCTCCCTACAGGCATAGTGGCATACATGCACTGCTCGTCCCCACCCCACACAAAGAAACATAATAAAAAGAACTCAACTCACCAACAAGTCAGTTTGACCTGCTATATTCCTTGTTTGTAGTAATTACTTGCAGATTCAGAGGCTGAGGGAGGAGAATTGTGAGTTTAAGGTTGCCTGGACTCAGTTGTGATCCCCTGTGTCAAAACTAAGCAAAAAAACCAACAACATCAAGAACCCCCAAACAACTTATTTCCAACCCTGATTTAACACAGGACTGAAAGTCCATATCATGATTGCACGATGATTCATTTCATTACCTCCCACTTTGGGGTATTTGGAAACTTCCACTCCTGAAATTGCAGCTGGACACATCCGTGCAGCGGTGTTCAGGGGATTGTTCTCCTACGGCCAGCATTACCCATTGTTGGCTCTGGGCATGAGCAGGCGGGTCATGTGGTTCCCAATTCCAGGTCATATCCACATGCAGCCCAGTGTGCAGTGACCGGGTCAAATGGCTCCACAGCGGAGTTCTTGAACGGGACTTGGAATTCCTCCGAAGGCCACACAGACAAAGATAGGGTTCCAGCTTGTCCCACGGAGGGGCCCATGGGATGGCTTGGAGCTGGTGTTTAACTCCATCCTCACTGTGTTGTTCTGCCTGACAATGGGGCTGTTAGATGAGGTTGGTAGCCTCTCTGTCACCCTGTTCAGGCCTCTTTGGTGTCCTCAAAGACACTAAAATACGGACGAGTGGGGATAGAGGATCACTTGGTGGAGTACTTGTCTAGCATGCATGAAGCCTTGGGTCCCATCTGTAGCACTGCGTACACTAAATTTTGTGGCTCTACTTGGGAAGTGGAGAGTGCCAGAATTGTGGAAAGCTCTGAGTTCTAGAAATAGGTTTTGGCTGAGAGATGATGGGTGAGACATCTTCTGTGGTGTCTGATATGAAGACAGGTATTGCCAGGTGTTGGTTATTGTACTTTTTTTGGTGTGTGTTCTTATTGAACCGGTCACTGAGTCTAGGGGCCTCGCACCTGCTAGGGAAGCACTCTATATATCTTCAGCCTCTTTTATTTTCATTTCATGGTGTGGGGACAGACCATGGCCCTTGTTTATGGCCAGAAGTGCTCTGCCACACAACTACATGCTCACCTTTCTGGTTTGTGTATTCCTGGGGTTGCGGGTGGTGGGCCAGATGCATGTATGCACATCTCAAATGCACAGGTCAGAGGACAACCTCTGGTGTTGGCCCTCAGGTACCCTCTACTTTTTGAGACAGGGTCTCCATGGGTCTGAAACTTTGCCATGTAGACCGGGCTAACCCAGTCCTCAAACCTCCAGGGGCCCAGTTATCTTTGCATCTCAGCTCACTGTCCCAGCTCCTGACTTTTTATGTGGGTTCTGGGGATCTGACCTAAGTCTTCACATTTGTGAGGCAAACCCTTTACTGACTGAGCCATCCTTCCAGTTCTTTTTGACTTGGAGTTTGAGACAAGGCCTACCTAAGTTGCTCAGGCTGACCCAGAACTCATTCAGTAGTCCAGATGGGCCTTACATGTTTAATTCAGCCCTTCTGCCTCAGCCTCTATGGTGGCTGGAGGGACAGCACCGAGCTTCTGGGCTCTGCTGGTGTTGGCTGTTTATGCTATTGTTATTTACGATCGGTCCATTTTCAGAGGGGTTTTGATGTGGTTTGTAGAAAGTTACTCTGTCAAGGTCAATGGGTCTGTCTGAGAAATTCTTTCTTCTTAATAGGTCTGTGAGGCTTTTTGCTGGTTTCTGTGTGTATGGAAAGTGGCTAATGGGAGGTGGAATTCATTTGCTTGTTTTCCTGTGTTATGGCAGATGGCCCTGCACAGGGTTTCTTGGGATCTGGATGAGAGGCACTCTATCTATCACTTGTCAACCTCACCCCATCTAATCTTGCTAGCCAGCCTGCTGCTGCTGGGCACATTGTTTTCCTGTGTGTGTGTGTGTGTGTGTGTGTGTGTGTGTGTGTGTGTGTGTGTGTACTTGCTTGTGTATACATGTGGACACGTGTGCCACAGCACACCTGTGCAGGCCAGAGGACAACCTTAAATGTTGGATCATTGGCTTTAGCCTTGTTTGAGATAGGCTCTCATTACCACTAAGAACACTAGCTGCTCCCAGGCTTCTGCAGAGTTGCCTGCCTTAGTCTCCCATCTCGATGTAGGATTGCTGGTATTACAGATGTGGGCTGCTGCACCCAGCTTTATCTGGGTTCTAGGGATCTGAACCCAGGTCCTCTTGATTGCAAGGCAGGTGCTTTACCCTCGGTATATTTTTGAAATCCCCCATTTGGTTTGCCTAAGCTGCTGCTTTGATTTTCTGCTTCCCCCACACATCACACCCACGCCAACCAACAACAATGGTAGTGCCAAGCACAGAGAGAATAGTCTCCATAGCAGAGCATGTGCGCCTCCCAACCCCATTCTCCATGAGACATAGGGGTTCAGAATCAGGTTTGGAGCTGCCCTTGCTACCCATGCTTGGGTGGGAACTAGTGAGGCTCTTAGAATATGCAGTCTTTGAGTCACTTCCTTCATTAATTCACCCTGTCTGACATCTCCTGTTGTCTCTAGCATTCATTCACTGCCTGGCATCTGCAGGTCACCTCCTTCATTCATTCACTCTTCTACTGGCCAGACTTTTGTAGGATGCAGCAAGTATACAAATGGGGATCCACATACCATATGCCCTTGTATTATTTATTTATTTATTTATTTATTTATTTATTTATTTATTTATTTATTTATTGTGAGACAGCATCTTGCTATGTCAGGCTTGCTATGTCAGCTTGCTTGCCCAGGCTGACCTGGATATTTCCATCTACTTACTTCAGCCTCCAGAGTAGCTGGGATGACAGCTCTGTACTACCATGGCCTGCTAATTAACTTTTTCCCTTGATGTCACTGTGCCAAAATTATTCTATTTATATACACAATTCCTCTTAAAGTTGAGTTGTTACCAGCTCCAACCTTAACCTCTGCTGTCATATAAAGTAACATAAGCCACCTGTGGCTTCTTTATTTTAAATAGAAATAATTGAATTAACTAAAAATGAGAAGGCTTCGTCTCAGCTGCTTTGGCCCCATTTCCAGGGCATGCTTGTGGCTGTGTGGATTCTATTCTGCATAGCAGAGATCTGGAACATTCCAGTCTTCGCAGACACTTCTCTTGGAGAGCAAAGGCCTAAAGCATTAAAATGTATAATGTGAAGCTCATCGTGGCAGTTTGCACCTGGGTTCCTGAGGAAGGAGGATTGCCCATTGGAGATCAGCTGGGGATGCACAGTGAAACCTTGTCTGAAAAAGGAAGGGATGGCTTCCTGCCTATTAGACAAATGCTTTACCAGTGAGCTCCATTTTCAAGCCAGCATGGAAAGTATTTAAATAAAGATGATTTATTTTTCTTTGATAATGGGGCTGAGTCTTAGGAAACGAAACATCTCTACCCAGAATTCCGAGTTTTTTTAGTTGCTGGTGTGAGGAGGGGGAGTGGTTCTCTGGTACCCGTGTTAGATCGGACGGAAGTGATCTATGAATACTAGGGGAGCCACAGACTCCGTGTGCTCCCTTTGGAAGTGACTCTGGCTGCGAGAGTAGGAAGAGCAGGGTCTCCATCCCCCAGACTCCTGGCACATGACACCTTCTTAGGCAGCAGCCTGGGATGTTCATGGCACCCAGGATAAGAGTCTCACAGAAGTTAGTCTTCTTTTAAGTGTGTGTGTGTCTATGTGCCTGTGTCTGTACTTGGGTGCACACGTATGAGTGTGTGACCTGAGGTCAATGTTGTGTCCTCCTCAGTCACTCTCCACCTTGATTTTTGAGAAAGGTCTCTCACTGAACCTGAGGCTCACTGGTTTTGCTACACTGACTGACCAGTGAGCCCCAGGATCTGCCTCTTTCATCCTCCCCCAGTTGGGATTACAGGCACGTGTGACTTCAGACAGCTTTTTATGTGATGACTGGGGTTTGAACTCAGGTCCTTATGCTTGCACAACAACAGCTTACCCACTAAGCCCTGCTCCTTGCCCCAAATGGGCCGTCTTAACAATTTTAAAAAGTGTGTGTGTGTGTGTGTGTGTGTGTGTGTGTGTGTGTGTGTGTGTAGAGAGAGAGAGAGAGAGAGAGAGAGAGAGAGCAAGAGCGAGAGCGCATGTGGTTCTGTCTACCATGTTTTTTATTTTTCTGTCACTGAGCATGCAGGTTGTCTGGCCCCCACAGATACTTGACGGTCCTCCTGTCTCCACCTTCCGTCTTACCGCAAGAGTGCTGGGATTACAGGTTTGACCTACCACATACATTTTTGTTTGTTTGTTTTTTAAGAGCAGGTTTCAGGGATCAAACTCAGGTGGTCAGGCTTACACAGCAGGGACCTTTACCCTCTAAACCATCTCACTAGCTCTACCTTAATCATTTTTAACTGCACAATTCAGTGGCATTAAACACATTCACATCGCACTACCATCTGCTTCTAGAACTTTCTATCTTCCCTGACGTGAAACTCTGTAGTCATTAAATGCTAAGTCTACATTCCTCAGCCTCAAGCTCCCATCATTCTCTCTCCATCTCCCTCAACCCCATCTTTATTTCTTTGCATCTTTAATTAAAAGTTTTTAGTTCTTCTTTCATTAACTTATTTTTTACATTTCAATACCAGTTCCCCCTCCCTCTTCTCATCCTGCCCCCACTCTCCCCTCCACCTCCCATCTGCTCCTCAGAGAGGATAAGGTCTCCCCTAGGAAGTTCACTAAATCTGTCCCATCATCTTGTTGAGGCAGGTCCAAGGCACCTCCCCACCCTCCTGTCTCTAGGCTGAGCAAAGTATCTCTCCATATAGAAAGGGCTCCACTAAGTCAGTTTGTGCATTAGAGTTAGGTCTTGGACCCACTGCCAATGGTCTCATATATTGTCTCATTCTCACCATTGTCACCAATATTAAGGGAGTCTAGTTTGGTCTCATGCAGGTTCTCCATTTGTCAGGCCTGAGTCAGTGGTCTCTCCCTAGCTCAGGTCAGCTGCTTCTGTGGGTTTTCCCATCATGGTCTTCACTCCTTTGTTCATATTATCGCTCCTCCCTCACTTCGATTGTACTCCAGGAGCTTGGCCTGATGGTTAGTTTGTAGATTTCTGCATCTGTTTCTATCTGTTTCTGGAAGAGGGTTCTAGCGTCTCATCTTACCATAGGAACACTGGGGTTACAGATGTGTGCATCACTGTGTCCAGCTTGTCCTTGTGTGAGTGCTAGGGATCCGAACCCAGTCTTCAAGCTTGTACAGCAAGTGCTTTCCCCACTGAGCCACCTCCCCAGGCCTCCTTGACCCATCTATAACAGCACCTGCCAAGCCTTAGCACAGACCCCGAAAGCTAGGGACTGGGTCCCACAGACTATGCCCATTTTGGTTGCTGATCTCAAGTAGCTAGCCCCTAAATAATGGCACATGTGGCTACAGATTTGGGACTCCTAGGACAAGGGGCCGCTATACTAATTGTGTGTGTGTGTGTGTGTGTGTGTGTGTGTGTGTGTGTGTGTGGTGTACATAAGTGCTGTGGCCTTCATGTGGAAGTAAAGGAGGATTTTTTAAGAATCAGTTTTTCCACCTGTTGGATCCAGGGACCAAACTCAGGTTGTCAGGCTTGGCAGCAAATGCCTTTATCCACTGGACTATCTTGCTGGCCCACGTTTATACATTACCATTTATTTAATTGGTGTACAGATGAACAGTTGGAATCCATTCCCAAGTTGAGGGGTCGCTAGCCTTGTGGAGTCAAAGGAGCCTTTTCTGTCCACCTATCTCAGATGGATCCTAAGCCCAGACTGCCATGTTCCCAGACTGAGGGTCAGACTGCGGCAGCCCTGGGACTCTGTCAGGAGGACAAATTCCACCAGGCACCAGGGGCAAGAGGGCAGATGGGGAGGTCAGGGCCCGGGGGATTTTGCAGTCTGTTAATAATTACCAAAAATTATACCTTCAGTTGGAGTCTATAGCTAGTGTTGGTGCAAGAAAGGAAGGGAGAGAGGTTGTGTCACATTGTGAGTTGTCTGACCTGGAGGGACAGCATTAAGGAGACACTCGTGGGAGGCTGGAATGGTGGGGCAGTGGTTAAGAGTGCTTACTGCTCCTACAAAGGACCTGAGCTCAGTTCCCAGCACTCACATAAGGCAGCCCATAATTCTAGCTCCGGGTGATCTGATATCCTCTTATAGATTCTGGGGACACCTTCACTCATGTCCATTTGCTCCCAAATATACATGTAATTTAATAATAACAGTAATGATGATGATGATGATGATGATATTCATGGGGCTAATGAGATGGCTTAGCAGGCAAATGCTCTTGCTGCCAAGCCTAACAACCCAGGTCACAATCCCTGGTATCCACATGGTGGAAGGAGATAGCCAACTCCTGCAAGTTGTCCTCTGACTTCTACACAAATGCTAAGACACACATGTAGCCCCTACACAAAGAAATAAGTAAATAGACATAATAAAAATTTTGCGGATCTCTGAGTTCAAGGTCAGCCTGGTCCACTGAGTGAGTTTCAGGATAGTCAGAGTTACACAGAGAAACCCTGTCTTAAAAAATACATAAATATAAATAAAAAGGCACATTTGTGGGGCTGGGCAATGGATTGTTGGTAAAGTGATTGCTGTGCATGACAACCCGAGTTCAGATCCTCAGCAACCACGTAAAAGCCAGGTGTGGCACATGTCTGTAACTCCCACTTGGGTAGGAGCAGCAGAGACAGGAGGTTTCTGGGAGCTTGCTGGCCAGCCAGTCTAGCTGAGACAGAGAACTGCAGGTTCAGTGAGAGACCCTGCCTCAAAAACTAAGGTGGAGAGTGATGGAGGGACACATGTGATGCCGACCTCTAAGCTCTACAGCACACGTGAGTGAGCTCTCATATGTAAACATTTGGACAGGTTGCAGTCCACCACTGAGGGATGCCAAGGCAGGAGCTCAAGGCAAGAGCTGCAAGGTGGAGACAGTGCAGGGACACTGCTTACTGGTTTGCTTCCCGGCTCATGGCCGTCTTCCTTCCTAATGCAGTTCATTCTCCCCTCTGCCCAGGGGTGGGAGCTGATCCTCCCCCATCACATCACAGTTTAGAAAATGCCTCACAGACACGGCCATGGGCCAATCTGATGGAGGCAGTTCTTCATCCCTTCCTCTCAGGCGTCTCTAGCTTCTGTCAAGTGCACAAAAACTAAACCATATAGTTGGTAAAGCGCTTGCTTGCTACAGAAGCTCCAGGAACCAAGTTTAATCCCTAGCACCTTCATACAAATCTGGACACGGCAGCATGTGGAGGTTCTCGTCCGGCATGCACACATGTACACATTATATGTGTCAGCACACTCGAGTGCACCCACACACATTAACTTACACACTCACACACGGCACTTACCATTTCCTTTCTGAGCAGTTAGGTTTACTGATTATAAGTCTTATTTTTAAATTATTTATTTATTTACTCATTTGCTTTTTTTATTCTCACTATGTAGCTCTGGCTGTTCTGGAACTTACCATGTATACCAGGCTGACCTGGAACTCACAGAGATCCACCTGCCTCTGCCTCCTGAGTGCTGAGATTAAAGATGTGTGCACCACCAAGCCCAGTTAAGATTTGTTACTTTTAATTACGTAAGTGTGTGTGTCCCCACATGAGTGCAATATCTGCAGAAACTAGAAAGCTGTTGGACCCCCTGGAGTTGGAGTCATAGGCAGTCATGAACCGTTCAGTGTTGGGAATGGAACTCGGGTTTTCTGGAAGAGCAATAAGTGCTCCTATGCACGGAGCACTCTCCCAGCCCCTTTTGTCACCGCTGAGATGGGATCTTACACTGTAGCTCATACTTGCCTAGAACTCACTATATTTCCTGGGCTCTCCTTCAACTCACAGCCATCCTCCTGCCTCTGCCTCCTGAGGGTGGCACTTCAGGTATGAGCCACCTCTGTATCTCATGTATTCATGACATCATGACAGTTGCTAAGTGTGCCCCACATGGTTGTAATCTCAGCATACAAGAAGTGGAGGGCAGGAAAGTAATGTGTGTCAGATCAGTCTGTATTGTATAACAAGGACCAAAACCCAGGTCAGTCAACCCAAAAGGACACAGAACATAGCTCTGTCCTGAGTGCTGGGATACAGATCCAGCCAAGACAATTCCCCATCACCCCGCAGCTCACACTAACATTTATGTGAGGCTAACAGAGCCTAGAAGTGTGGTCAGGAGAGGGCAGGGAGGTGTGGGTGTGGTAGATCACGGGCTGCAGGGGGATGTGAAGGAAGGTAGAAGTGATATACAGTAGGTGCAGATTGGTTTAGAGGGTAGCCACCCAATGCTAGTGGAGGTGTCATTTTGGCACTGGTCATAGTGTGCCCTCACCTCCCTCCTTTCTAGTCTTTCTCTTTCCAAGACAGGGTCTCATTATGTAGCTTGAAATCACCCTATAGTTCAAGCTGGGTTTGAAGTCACTGTGTAGCCCAGGCAGACCTCAGCTTCATAATCCTGCTTCAGCTCCTGGATTGTTGTGATGACGGACCTGTACCACCATGCCTAGTCATTCTCCCTTTTCCCTTGGTGTGTGTGTGTGTGTGTGTGTGTGTGTGTGTGTGTGTGTGTGTGTGTGTGCATGTATGTGGAGGCCAGAGGCGAACTTCTGGTGTTATTCCTCACCTTTATTTTGTGATAGACTCTCTCACTGGTCATGAACTTGCTGCATAGAGTATGCTGGCTGGCCAGTGAGTCTCCAAGGATCTGCCTGTTCTTGTCTCCTTGGTCACCACCACCCCTGGCTTTTCTTTACACAGGTTCAGAGAATTGAACTCAGGTCCCTGTATTTGAAAGGCAAGCACTTCACCAACCTGTCTCCCAAGTCCTCCGTTTAAAAGTATTTTTAAGTTATATATACATGTGTGTATGTCCATGTGTGCGTGGTATACATAAGTGCTTGAGCCTGTGAAGACCAGAGGTATCAGATCCCCTGGAGGTGCAGTTATGGATGGTTATGAACAGCCTGATATGGGTGCTGGAACCCAAACACACTCTTAACCACTGATATCTATCTATAGCTCTCTATATCTCTATATCTCTATATATCTCTATTATCTATATATATCTATATCTACATCTACATCTACATATACACATACACATACACATACACATACATACATACATACATACATACATACATATATATATATATACATATATATATATATGTTTTTCAAGACAGGGTTTCTCTGTGTAACAGCCCTGGCTGTTCTAGAACTTGATTTGTAGATCAGGCTGGCCTTGAACTCATGGAGATCTGCCTGCTTCTGCCTCCCAAGTGCTGGGCTTAAATGTGTGCACCACTACTGCCCTGCCTCATTTTTTATTTTTTGAAGGCACGATCTTACACAGTACCTCAGGCTGCCTAGAACTCACTTCTAGGCCAGGCTGGTTTTGGCTTTTTGTCTTTTGCGACAGGTCGTTTGGCCTCATGTGTTTAGACAGAACGTCATGTGGTTGGAGCATGTGGAGGAGTGCTATTCACAGGAAGTAGAGAGAAGGAGACAGGAAGTGACTAGGAATAATATACTGTGAAGGACCCATTCCCAGTGACCTACTTTTTCCCAGCTAGATCCCACCTCCAAAACCATCCATCATCTCTCAGAATAGCAGGCCATCTGGAGACAACACATTCAACACATGAGCCTGTGGGGACAAATCATATTCAATTCATAATGGAGTTTGTATAATGCAATATTATCTTTAAATTGTCTCAGGCTGTTTGGGCAGCTATTCCAAAATGCCGAAGACTGAACAGTTAACGAACATCTGTTTGTAGAATTTCTCTCCTGGGGAAATGTGAGCAGTGCCCACCCCCTCCTCATAAAGTCCCAGTGACAAGCCAAAGCATGATTCCATGAGTTCTCCCTGGAGAAATCAATGAATTTATGGGCTTGCTTTCGGTACACAGGTGAGGTTGCTTACAGGAATGTGGGGCACCCCAAATCACCAACACTGGACCACCTTTGCCAGCATGGATGGTGGCTTTTCTTTGGCTGCACAGACCGAGCCAGTGTGCCCTAGCACCTCTGGGACACAGGAGCCACTTGTAATTAGGAAAGAATTGCATACAAATAGCTGTGAGGAGCAGCTGAAAGCTCAGGCAAGGGACCAGTGACCCTTAGATGAGGGGACGCTAACCAATGGGCCCTATTGTGATGGACTGGTGTAAGTGACATGGATCGTCTCATGAGGGTAGTGGCGGTTTGCTTGAGGACCAAGTCTTACAACAGAAACTCAGGTCGTAGACGGTGTTGCACACCTGCAATATCAGCACTCGAGATGTGGACACAGGTGTCTGTATCACCAGGCATGTCAGGAATTCATGGTCACCCTTGGCTACATAGGTGCAAAACGAATTTGGGCTATGTTGGACTGTGTCTCCAACACCAAAGTGAAAATCAGTAACAATCAGAATCAATCAGAAATTCCCTCAAAGTGCCAGGGACTTTGACTTTGAGATCAATCTCCCAGCATGCTCTGTCTTTTCCAGATTTCTGATGTTCAAATGTCCCTTGTACCCTCACATAGTACCAAGAGAGCTGGGGAGGACTCTGCTATCCTCTGAGGAGGGTATGAATTCCACTGATGAGGTTCACCCTCCTGAACTCGTTGTCTCGGAACCCTTCCTCCTTATGCCATCGTATCCAGCTTGTACCATATGAATTTGGCAAGTGAGGCATGAGTCCATGATGCTGGGCTTCACCAAATTTTACTATTTGACCCAAAGGCCCCCTCACCAGCTGTCTCTTCCAGGAGCGTTGCTTGGACCCAGGATCTTGTTTACAATAAGCAGGCATTGTTTGCCCCTTGGCCTCTCTTTGCTTGGAGCTCCTCTTCAACACCCCCTCCCTATAGCCCTGCAGGGTAGGGGAGCACCCAGGCCAGCTGTTTTATAAGTGTTCTGCTCATTTGGAGGCGGTATGTTTCTCTGGATTCCAACAAGGATGTTCTCTCTCTCCCTCCCTCTCTCTCTCCCCCGCCCCACCTCCCCCCCCCTCTCTCTCTCTGTGTGTATTTATGTGTGCATGAGTGTACACCAGCCTGAGGCCAATGTTTTGTGTCTTCTTCAGTTGCTCTCCACCTTATTTTTGAGGCAGGGTCTCTCACTAAACTTGGAGAGCACAAATTTGGCTAGACTGGCTGGCTAGCAAGTTTCAGGAATCCCCCTATCTCTATGCCCCTTCCCCCCAAATGAGCTAGGGTTACAGATATGCTCTGCCACACTAAGCTTTCACATGGGTGTTGGGGGATTTAAATTCAGATATTTACGCTCATGTGGCGAGCATTTACCATCTGCACCATCTTTCTAGCCCATCTTTTTCAGACAGAGACTCATGAGGCTCAGGCTGGTTTTCTGGTTCTCAATGTAGTTCAGGCTTACCTTGAACTCTGATCCTCCTGTCTTTATTGCGGGAGTGCTAGGATTATAGGTATGTAATACTATGCCCAGCTATCTATCTATCTATCTATCTATCTATCTATCTATCTATCTATCTATCTATCTAATCTACCTATCCATCATTATCTACCTGATCTCTTAAATTTTGGGTTTGTCCAGTGAGGCTAGCCTTAAACTTCCATTACAGCTACCAGCATGCCTGGGTTTACTGTTTATTATGTAGTGAGCCCTCTATTTAGCTGCGAATGACTGCCGATTCTTCTGCCTTGGTCTCCAGAGGGCTGAGAGTACAGGCAGGCATCATGACACCCAACTTCTTACTTTTAATGAATTCATATTTAATTAGCTCTGTGGCTGGTGGCTCCATAGCAGCACAGATGTACTACCTGGGGCTTAATGATATTCACAATCGACATTTTTGGGAGAGGAAAAAAAAAAAAAAAAAAAGCAGAGTGCATGATGTATTTCATGCACAGCTCAACAGGAGACAAAACATCGATGCTTCCAGCTATGATACATTGATCGCTGGAGATAATGGTCAGCTCTTTTTGAGTATTCTGTTGCCCAGCAACCTCACATTCACTGGTCCCTCTGGCCATTAGTTATCAAGATCAGAATCAATTCTTCAGTCATTAGGGTGTTGCAGTTTCCTGATTACCCCTTGCAATATTTTCTTTTAATAAAGAGGACCCTGTCTGCTTCCCCAGCTGCTACTCCCCTTACCTAAAGTCCTTTCATTGAGTATTTCAAAGTGGTTGGATTCAAGATAAAGCCAAGACTGTATTTAGAAGAAAGGTCTCAGAGGGAAACAAATGGATTTGAATGTATTTGGAATGTGGATATCCTTAGATGTGGGGGGTACTATAGCTCTATGAACCCATGGGAGGGAGGGGAGAAGGGAACAGGGGGAGAGAGAGAGAGAGAGAGAGAGAGAGAGAGAGAGAGAGAGAGAGAGAGAGAGAGAGAGAGAGAGAGAGAGAGAAAGAGAGGGCAGTTTGCTTCAGAATGTGTGAGTCTCCCAGGGAATCTGTCTGTGGCTACCTTACTTGAAAGCCAATGGCTGAATTCTGTGTGTGTGTGTGGGATGGAATTGGACTGAAAACGAGCTGCACCATGTAACAGAAAACCCTCCAGTTCTAGAATTTCAAAAAAACTTTACTATTTATTTGTGTGTGTGTGTGTGTGTGTGTGTGTGTGTGTGTGTGTGTGTGTGTAGGGGAGCAGCATTCTTCCGAGTTGGTTCTTGCCTTCCAGCATGTGGGTCCCAGGATTGCACTCAAGTAGTTAGGCTTGGAAGCAAGTTCCTTTACCCACTGAGCCATCTCACTGGCTGCTGGATTTTTATTTGACGCAGGGTCTCACTATGTAGCTCAGGCTGGCTTCAAACCAGTGATCTTCCTGAACCAGGCTCTTGGGTGCTGTGATCACAGGCAGGTATTGCTGCATGTTGTGTTAACTAACCCGCTTACCTCTCTCCCTCCCTTCCTCTCTCCTTCCTCCCAAAGAAGGTCTGGTGTGTTCCAACCAGTCTCAGACTAGCTGTGCAGCTGGTGGTAACTTTGAACCCCTGATCCTCCTGTCTTTCTCTTCCTAGCCCTAGGACTACAGGCATGCACCGCCATGCACAGTTTTATGCAGTTGTGGCGGGCTCAAACTGTGTCCCTCAAGCATGTCTGGTGAGCCCTTTGTGTACATACCTCGTGCACATCTCAGGCTGTGCTGACATGATATTTTGGAGTTGTGGTTTGAGAACCTGTGCCATGGCGTTGTGACAGGGCTTTTCTTTGCTGGACTGAACTCTGCAGGGAGTTGGACTTGGGGTCTTAAGAGCACAGTGCAAAGGCCAACTGGAATGGACCCTCTCTTTGGAGCTGTGGGTGAGGCTGCTGGTGTGTGTGGGCGAGGGAGCAGGACTGGCTTGGGACCTAAGACTTCCCTTGAACAAAACTCCCCAGGTGTCCCATTAAATCAACAGAGCTACGTTGGTGGTAGGGCACAATGCTTGCTAATGGCTAGCGAGGTAGGAGGTGAATAGCGGGAACTTGCTGTCCTGTGTGCACCTCTCTGTTTCTGTCTGTAGAATGGTTGCACCATGCTACCCTCCCAGTGGAGGGGCAGCCTGTGACACGTTCCTTGGGAGAGTTCAGCAGTGGGAGTCCCATCCCCAGGACTGGAGCTTAAACTCAGGGCCTCCCACAAGCTAGGCAAGCACCCACTGCTAGTTCATGCCTCCAGCCCCTCACGGGGGGGATTCTAGGCAGGTACTCTTGTGTCCCCAGTCCTTTTTACTTTTTATTTTGACACAGGGTCTCATTAAGTTCTCCAAGCTGATTTGAACTCACTCTGTAGCTCAGACAGGCCTGGAACTTGCTATTCTCCTGCTTCAGCCTCCCAGGTAGTTGGGGTGACAGGCCTGCAGCCCTAGATCTGGCTTGCCTGGCAATTTTGATGCCATGAGGAGTCTCAGGTGGCACAAGCCCAAGATCTCTTTCCCAGAGACTGAGCCAGGTCACTGTGAGCCTTGTGGGAGGAACCCCAAATCTATGAATGGCCACAAAGGAACTGCCTGGGGCTTTAAAGAGAGAGAGCATTGCCTCCCGGGGGCCCACTTGTTCCTGGCTGTCCTTGGCCTCTACGGGACCGACAGACAGAACTCCCTTTGTCCAGGAGTCTGGGCAAACCTCTATAGTCTCTTGTCCAAGGGACTCAGGGTCGCCCCTGGCAGGCACCAGCCCAGTGGGGGAGGGGCAATGGCTGTAGCAACTTTCTCCTTCTCTCTGTGGGTACAGACCTCCACACCCTAATGACAGGCCAGAGGGAGAGCGTGAACCCACAGAAGCGAGGCAGGGCCTCCCATTGCCCCTCAGCCTCCTCTCTCCATCAGTTCTGACTGTGTTCAGCACAGTCAGGGTTTCGATTTTGTCTGCAGACTCGTCTTCTGCCACTGAAGTCGATGGGAACCCACTGGGATTGTGTGCAGGCCATCCAGCCTGTCTGCTGCTCACTGTATTTCTATGTTTAGCCCTTATTCCTTCCAGATGTGGACTAGGAGGTCCAGATGTGCATTTCCCATCTTTCACTCTCCTTCTCCTGTGGATGGGCATCCAGGGGGTTTCTGACTGTGATTTTAGCCAGCTCTGAGCCCACCCAGCAGAGAACCATGTTTTTATGTGTGTGTGTGTGTAACACTGCCATTTTATTTAAGGGTGACAGAGCACACACAGCTAACAAATGGAAATCAAAGGACAACTTTTGGGATTCAGTTCTCTCCTTTCACCATGTGGGTCTTGGGGATTGAACTTGGGTCATCAGGTTTGGCTGAAAGCACCTTTTACCTATTTTACTTTGTCTGGCCTTGAGAACTGATTTAAACCTGTATTTTAGTAATTAAAATGTGTCTGGCTTATTGGATTTATTTTTTTTCTCTTTCTTTCTTTCTTTCTTTCTTTCTTCCTTTCTTTCTTCTTCCTTCCTTCCTTTCTTTTTAAAATTGTTATCATTATTACTAATCATTATGGTTTTCAAGACAGGGTTTATCTGTGTAACAGCTTTGGTTGTCCTGGAATTTGAACTCACTCTGTAGACTGTGCAAACTAACAGAGATCCACCTGCCTCTGCCTTCTGAGTGCTGGGATTAAAGGCATGCACCACCATTACCCAGCTGTAATTTATTTTTAAAATCTCATTAAAATGCTGTGGGTGTGGCTCTGTGGTAGTTAGCATGAGGTTGTACCCAAAGTACCACAATCAGTCAATCATCAATCAATCAGCCAATAGGGTTGGGATGTGACTCAGCTGGAAGAGTGCTTGCCAGGCATGTCTAAAGTCCTGGATTTGACGTTCATCACTGCATTAACTAGGTGTGTTGCCATATGCCCTTAATCCCAACCTGGATGGCAAACACTAGAGGATTGCTGTGATTTCAAGGCCAGCCTGGTCTATCTCTAAAAACCAGTATAGCTCTCATCCTCTTTGATTCTGATCTTTTCCTGGTGTAGCTGACAGTGATGTCTGGCTGGCTTTCCCCCATAGTTCCTGCTTATTCATGTCAGCAAAGTGGCGTCACCGTTTAAAGATTGTGTGACTAGCCAGGCGTGGTGTCATGCATCTGTCATCCTAGCACTGGAGAGGCAGAAGCAGGAGGACTGAGCATCATGGCTATCCTGGGCTACATTGTGACATCCTATTTAAAAACAAAACCTATAGATTGTGGTCTCACTTGTCCCCACCATGATGAATAGACTTCTCAGATGTGTCTGTAAAGACATTAATGTCCACAGCTGGGACTGGGGAGTTTGTCATCTGCTTATGTGCTTGCTGTACAAGAACCAGGACCTGAGTTCCAGCACCAGAAATTACATTAAAAAAAAAGCCAGATCTGTAGTGTGTGTGTGTGTGTGTGTGTGTGTGTGTGTGTGTGGTAGTCCCAGTATTGGGGAGTTTCAGGATAATGAATGACTCCATCTCATAAACAAAATGGAGCCAGGGAGATGGGCAGAGGGTAAAGTGCTTGATGAGGTAGCATGAGGGATTGAGTTCAGAGTACCTAAATCCAAGTAAAGCTGGACACAATAGTGTGTTATCTGTATGGGAGGCCTAGAGAATCCCTGGGACTGCAGGCCAGATATCATGGCTAACACTGTCTCAAACAACAAGGAGAGCCTGCCTCAAATAAGGTGTAAGTCAAGGGCCAATGATGGAGGCTGTACACACACACACACACACACACACACACACACACACACACACACACACACAATGAATGCAATGATTTTTTTTTTTTTAAAAAAAGAAGTAGTTAGGACTGAATGTTGGTTGTGCTTGCCTTTAATCCCAGCACTCAGGAGGCAGAGGCAGGCAGATCACCATGAATTTGAGGCCAGCTTGGTCTACAAAGTGAATTCCAGGATAGGCTCCAAAGCTGCAAAGAGAAACCATGTCTTGAAAAAAAAAAAAGTTGGGGTGCACTGTTTGCTCTGTCACCTTCTTCAATCTGCTTGGTGATGGAGAGGTGGAACCCGGATAGTCTGGGAAGTCTCATTTGCGTAGGAGAATTCCAAGATGTCTACAGTCAGTCATTTGGGGCCATTCCTATAGGTTTCTCAGGTGTACTATCTTGCAGCAAGCCTTGCCCTGCTCTAGTATTTGGCTCTGATTTTGCCTGCATCTTGGCACTTCATCTTTAAATGTGCCAACCTGCCTTCTCCCACATGCCCGGAACACCCCTCTCACTCCTCAAAGCAAACATGCCCCATTGTTCAATACTGGGACCTAATACTCGGCTACTCATCATGTCATCCCTCCATTCAAACAATCCTTAGGAACAAGCTGTCATTGAAGGTCTGGCTGCTGTGACACAAATGTGTATTTCATTTCCTGTGTGGCCTTTTGTGTTGGTTTCTTTAATTTAGCATAGCTTTTGGGGAGAGAGGTGGAGATTGAACTCAGGACCGTGTGCACGCTAAGCAAGCACTCAGTGGGCCGCACCTTCTGTCCCTAGCATAGTGTTTTGAGGGTCTCCCGAGCTGTAGACTGTAACAGTCTATAGCTGTCTCTCTTGTATTTATTGTATTTGTTTGTAGGTGGGGGTATGCACACACCACGGACAGCTTGAGGGAGTTAGTTCTCTCTGTCCACTGTGTGGGACCCAGGAATTGAACTCAAGTCATCAGATTTGGTAGCAAGTGTCAGTTTCCACCCCAGCAGCAGCTTGTCTCTGCCACCAGAGCTTCTCTGTCATCACCTGTCCCCAGGTGCCTTTCCATCATCAGATCTACGACACGTGCAACCCTTAAAAGTTCCTGCCAGAAGCTGGGTGGTGGTGGCGCAAGCCTTTAATCCCAGCACTCGGGAGGCTGAGGCAGGAGCATCGAAATCTACACAGAGAAAAATCTGTCTTGAAATACAAACAAACAAAAAACAAAACCAAAGTGCCTGCCAGCTCACTCTCTTGCTCTTATTTCCTTTCTTGCCTCTCTTCCTCTTGTCTCTTCCCCGTTTTCTCTGTTTCTCTGCCTGCCTGCCTCTCTCATGTCCCCACTCAGACATGGCCTTTGCTCTTTCACTCCCCCTCCCCTCTCGCCCTTCCCCAATAAACCTCTTGCACTAACTCTGTTGTAGTAGCATGTTTGCTTAGAGGCATACCTTGGCAGGACCAGAGGAAAGGTACCCACTTTTTTCTTCCCTTTCTTTTCTCTTTTTATTCCTTATAGCAAGTACCTTTAGTTGCTGAGCCATCTGGCTGGCTGGCCCTATCTCTTTAATGTGTGTTCAGTGTGACTGTACTTGTGCATATGTGCTGATTGAGATTGACTCCAGGTATCTTCCTCAGTTGCCCTCCATCTTGTTTTTTCTGATTGTCTCTCACTGAACCGGGAGCTCGGCAAGTCAGCCAGGAAGGGGATTCAGCATTCTGTTCTCATCTGCCCGTGTTAGGCCTTGGATTCTGGCTCAGTTTGGGAGCCTGCCAAGGAACTGCAGCCACATGGTCATTGGTGCTTCAAGGCTGGCCACAGAATGGGATGTCTGTTCTGCAGAGATGGGGGACAAGTGCTCAACCTCAGCCTTGACTTTGCCTATTACAGGCCTGCACAGAGTGTTGGCTATCTCACTGGAAATTTCTTGCTACCTTTTTTTGGTTTGTTAGTTTCAAACAAGGTCTTTGTTGTGTAGCCCAGGTTGGCCTTGAACCCTGAATCTGCTGCCAGTGTCTGCCCAGTGTTGGATGAGCACACTCAGCTTCCTGCAGTATCAGTGTTGTTTCTTTGGTTGCCAGCCTGGTTCTGAAGCAGCTGCACTTGATCTAGTTTGTTAACATCAAAGCTCTGGGGCTGGGGGGGAGAGTGACTTTGGAGGTCAAGTGTCTGCTGCACAAACACAAGGACCTGTGTTCAGGTCCCCAACACCCACGTTAAAAGCCGGGCATGGCAGTGTACATCTGTCAACTCAGCCCTGGGGAGGCACAAACTGGTGTATCCCTAGACCACACTGGCAACGAAATGATCCAAATCAGTGAACTTTGGATCTCAGAAAAGAAGGTGGAAAGTGGCTGCGTCAACCTCTTCCCTCCACTGGCACCCAGCACATATGGGTACTCACATGAACACCTCTCTCTCTCTCTCTCTCTCTCTCTCTCTCAGGCAGACAGATAGACAGACAGACAGACAGACAGACAGACACACACACACACACACACACACACACACACACACACACACACACACACCTGTGACCTGCATGGAACCAATACTTTCATACACTGGAATACTTCCAGCACTGAAGAAGGGGGGGCTGGCAAGTGGCTTCTGGGGGAGCACTTGCCTGGTGTCTTGGCTTCTTTTTCTGTTGCTGTGATGAAATTTCCTGACAAGGACAACTTAAGGGTGAAAGGATTTATTCCAGCTCAGGTTCAAGGGTCCTGTCCATCATGGCAGGCAAGTCTAGGGTGCAGGGGCTTGGGGCAGCTGATGACACTGTACCCAGAACGGAGAAAGATGACTGTATCTGATGCTTACTCAGCACCCCCTCTTTTGAGACAGGTTCTCACCATGTATACCTTGTTGATCTGAAATTCTCTATGTAGCCCAGGCTGGCCCCCAACTCTGGGAAAAGTCTCTGCCTCCAGCAGGGCTGGGATTAAAGGCATGACCTCTTTCTCCATTTATCCCATCTAGGATCCCACACTGGCAACAAAATGATCCAAATCAGTGAACTCCCAGGGAATGGGTCCCACCCACAGTAGGTGGGTCTTTCCACCTCAGTTAATGAAGTCAGATAATGCCCACAAATATTGCTGGAGGCCCGACTCCCGGGTGATTCTGGATTCTGTCAGGGCACCAGTTGACACTAACCATCACACCTAGCATGCACAAGGCCTTGGGGTCCTTCTCTAGAACTACAGACGAAAATGAATTCACAGACAGGAAGAGGAAAGGGGCTGTGGAGATGGCCCACTTGGTATATCCAATGCCAACTCAAGGACCAGAGTCTCAGCCCCCACATAGAAACTTGGTATGATACCAACCTCTACATACATGAGCGTACACACAATAAATAAATAAAAACACTCCATAAAACAACAATAATACACTGAGCCAAGGCAGTGGCTCATTGGTGAAAGGAGCTTGCTGCCAAGCATGGCTGCCTGAGTTTGAGTCCTGGCATCCACAAGGTGGAAGGAGAGAACCAACTCAGTTAAGTTGTTTGCTAACCTTCATGTGGACACCTTCATTCAGGCCCTCTCTCCCTCTCCCTCCCTCAAAAAAAATAAAGAAAGAGCATAGAACAACACAGTTGAATCTCAGTTGTGTTATACTATATGTTAAAACCTGACTTAAAGGCTGTGTAATGGAGAAAAGGACACAAAGAACTGAGAATTATCCCCAAAATGACCTTTAATAAGAATTTTTTTCAGTGTTGGGGATAGAAACCAAGGTCTGGTACATACTAGGCATGTGGTCTACTTTGAAACCATACTAGGGATTTTAGGCAGCTGCTCTACCACTGAGCCACACCCCAGCCCCTCACTGGGGGATTCTAGGCAGGTGCTGTATTGCTGACCCCACCCACACCCCTCACTGGGGTTATCTATACAAGTGCAGTAGCACTGAGCTGCATCCTCAACCCTGAGGTTTCCTTCAGCTGGGTCCAAGTCCTGTGACTCATTTGCATGGACTATTTGCTATTCAAGGCACAGCTCCCTTCCACCTAAGAGTGTGCTTTGTCTTGATTCATCTATTGATTTTCTGAACCAGGGTCTCGAGTAGCTCAGGTTAGCCTTAAATGCCCTGTGTAGCTTGGGCTGCCCTTAAGGTCCTGTCCTGATCATGACCCAGGGTTACAGGCATGCATTATTTAAGTGTGATGATGAGTCCATGATCAAAAAGCCATTCAAACTTCTAAAACCATGTTGCGAAGTAGGGAAACATTTTTTTACTGTATACAAATTAAAACACAAAAGGTGAATTTGTTGCCCTTTAAAATGCCTGTCTCGGGCTTTTAAAAGAAAAACACTGGGTCACAAGGAGTTAAAAGAAAATTACATGGGTCTTTGGGGTGGTGGGAATGGTTTCTTGGGCTTTTGCCAAGGCATGCTCCCCCACCTTCAAGCCTTTCTTTTTCTCCCCCCATCATCCTCCATTCAATAGCTACAGCCTAAAGGAGAGACAAGGGGAGTTTTGTGGAAGACAGAAATAAATAAATAATGGCCTGTCCCAGGTCGCCATGGCAACAGTGACATCACCCTGGACCCACATGGCTGGCACCATGGGTGGCTTGCCTGGAGTTAAAGGCACAGGAGAGAATAGGGTGGCTCCTGGTGACAGGCGAATAACCTCCTCTCTGCACAGGGTGATGAGCTTGCCCACCTGTGGGTCTCTTTACCAATCGTCTACCCACCTTCAGACCAGCTGGTGGCAGCATCAATTGCCATTGCTTCTTGGGGGCTTTGGTAGAGCTAATTAACATGCCTGCTGAGACATGGGCTGGTGTCATCTGTCTGCAGGAATGGAGTAGCTCATACTCAGTGCTTGGCCACACATACTTCGCTCACACTTCTTGGAGGGCTGACTTTCAGGATCGAGGTGTGAACAGAGCTTGTCCTTTCTAGCTCTGAGGTCTCCTCTTCTAGGTTCTAAATGGCTTAGAGACATGTTGCTTCCATCTGTGACACGAGGCCATCTTCTTCCTGCAACTGTCTTATATGACATCCTTCTTTGTACTGTTCTTTGCCTTCTGCAAAATTTTATTTGTGATACGGGAGCTTTGAACTTAGGGTCTTGCATATCCTGAGACATGTGCTACCCCCTCACTGGGGGATTCTAGGCAGGTGCTCTACCACTGAGCCACACCCCAGCCCCTCACTGGGGGATTCTAGTTAGGTGCTCTACCACTGAGCCACACCCCAGCCCCTCACTGGGGGATTCTAGTTAGGTGCTCTACCACTGAGCCACACCCTAGCCCCTCACTGGGGGATTCTGGACAGGTGCCTCATCTCTAAACCTCTATGTGCTTCGAGTCAGGACCCCACAAAATTGTCCAGTGTAAGTCTCAGCCTTGCTTTATGTCTCCAATATCTCTCAAACTTGTGACTCTCCTGTCTCAGTTTCCCAAGTAGTTTGGATAATAATAGTCCTGCACCATCAGCACTGGATGCATGTGGGTTTTCTCTCTTTTTTAAACTTTTAATTTAATTTTTTTTATGTGTATGGGTATTTTGCCTGCATGTTTATGTCTCAGATCCCCTGAACTGGACTTATAAACAGCTGTGAGCTGCCATATAGGTTCTGGGAATTGAATCCTGGTCCTTTGGAAGAACAGCCAGAGCTCTTAACTGCTGAGCTAACTCTCCAGCCCCCGAATGTCTGGTTTGCAATCTGCCCCTGCAAAGGCACTGAGATCCTGGGGTGGAAAACACTGCAGGTTTGTTGTTATGGCCCAGACAGAAGCCCTGAGACTTTCAGCCTGGCATCATAGCTTTCTCACCTGTCTGGTGAGCTCAGTGTTACCCTGTCCATGTGACAGTGAGATTACTTGACGGGGACTGTGCAGTCAGGGACGGATGCTGTGGAAGGGCAGTGGTCAGAGTAGTGGGTCAGGGGAGCTGACACTGTCTCTAGAGTCATCAAAGTGCCATCATAAATCAGCCACAGGAGCGCCAGAACAAGTCATGGGACCAGCAGCGGATAGCCTCCCTCCAGTCTTTGTCTCTGTTTTACCACACCAGCATTCCAGAAGCTAGTGTACAGAAGGCACACAATAAATGCTCTGTGGACTACAGCTCATAGAGAGCCCCCATCAAAAGCTCCAGCGTATTTGCCAGCACAAATCCAGTATGCAAAAGTGTTCACTAAGTGGTCCCTGACGTGGAAACAGCACAGACAAAGTACTCCACAAATGCTCCAGACTGTATCAGGAGAGCGCTGGCAAACAGAAGGCACTAAATGAACGCTCCAGGGACCTCCCATTGATCGAGCAGGTACTCAATAAAACCTCAAAGAAGCACAACTGACGCACAAAGGTCTCTGTTCTGAGCCATCGGTTGGGGGGGATGCACAGTAATAATTAAGTTTGTGTGTGTGCACACATGCACACCAAAGGACAGATCTGTCCAGTGCTGACATTATAGGAGTGTACAGCGACACCCAACTTTTTTACATGAGTGCTTGGGATGCAAAGTCTGGGCCATGTGTTGTGCTGCAAGCACTTTTACCCACTGAGCATTTCCTCAGCCTGTGTAACGCTGATCTTGATGTTTTTGGGTGGCTTCTGCCTCCCTCTGGTGGAGGATGCAGGGCAAAGCTCCAGGGGAAATGAGAACCTGCTCTGTCTTTGGGGCTGAGAGCCAGGTGTGTGCAGGTTTCCATCTGTAGATCTGGGACACCTCTTCCTGTCCCCAAGTGTCAACCAGGCTAACTGAAGTGCCCTCCACACTCATGTTGTGGTAGAGCAAGGCTCAGAAGTCAGCTGGGCTGGGACCAAGTCTTGTGGCACCTGGTGATGTCATTTCTCTGCTCCAAACTATGTGGTGTGAGAATAGAGGGGAAGACATTTGAAGGTTGCAGACACCAATGCACAAGAAATTATTGTTATTTAAAATATTTATTTATTCATGAAACAGAGCTAACCTGGGACTCTCTACGTAAACCAGGCAGGCCCTGAACTTACAGAGTCACAGAGATCCACCTTCTCTGTCTCTTAAGAGCTGGGATTAAAGGTGTGTACCACAAATGTGTGTGTGTGTGTGTGTGTGTGTGTGTGTGTGTGTGTGTGTGTGTACATGCATGTGCAGGTGTTCAAAGAGGCTAAGAGGACATCAGATCTCCTGGGGTTCCAGTGGCTGTGGGCTTCATGATGTGGGTGTTGGAATCTGAACTTGGGTCCTCTGTGAGAGCAGTTAAGAGTTCTTAACCCCTGAGCCATCTCTAGCTCCAAGAATTCTTACTTTTAAGAGAAATTGAAGTCTAGGAATGTGGCTCAGTTGGTGGAGTGCTTGCATAGTTTGCACGAAGTCCTGGGTTCCATCCCCAGTGCTGCAAGACTCAGGCATGGTGGTGGGTGTCTGTAATCCCAGCACTCAGGATCCTCCTGCCTCTCTTCCGGTAGGAGATTACACACACACCCCAATTACGCCAGTTTATGAGGTGCTGGGGGGGTTACTCAGAGCTTTGCGCATGCTAGGAAAGCACTCAACCAACCAAGTTGCCTCCCCAACCCCCAAACAAACATCACATCAAGGACTAGACAGGAAACACTTATTGGTAAAAGATGTTAATTACTCAGGGCTGAGGCTATGGCTCACTTGATAAAGTACCTGCTGCACTAACATGAGGACCGGAGTTCACATCCCAGAACCTATGTAAAAGGCAGGTGCACATAATGACAGAACTTGCAGTGGGGAAGGTGTGGGGAAGGGCTGAGGCAGGCAGATCTCCGAGGATCATTGGCCAGACAGCTCTGAAATGGCAGGCTCTGGGTCCAGTGAGTGACCTGGTCTCATAAAAAGGGGAGGAGTAAAGGAGTTGTAGGGCAGAGGCAAATGTCCCACAAGCTGCGGTGTGTCCCCCTGGTTAGGCAAGTGACCCTGCCTGTTCTGGATGGGGGGGGGGAAGGGAGTGGCGTCTGCCGCCTGGGTGAAACCCAGGTCCCGTGAAAATCCGGATCCTGCTTCTGACACCAGATATTAAGGATCAGGAGAAACAAATAAACCAAATAGATGTTTATTCAAGGAGAAATAACTCACAACATAGATAGATGAACACCAGCAGGTTCCAGGTTCCAAGGATGCCGCCAGATGTTCTCCTGTCCCCGTGCTGCAAGCGCTCCGGCCGGGACCCCTCCTCAGACTTAGTTCCCCCAGGTTACATCTGCCCCTGTCTCCACCCCCAATGGGCGCGGTCTGTGCCACAGATGTGGACAAAGTGAATATCTCACAACAGAGGAGTGCCATGGCAGAGGCAGACGCTCGATGTGGGCTACTGGCCTATGTGTGCGAATACAAAAGCAAGCATGTGTGTATGTACCATACAAACACATGCATGCAATCAAAAACTGTAACACTCAGAAATGGAGGGGGTGGGATAGAAGCTGTGTGTGTGAAATCTGGACTCTGGCTTCCTCATCCAGTCTTTCTGAAACTGTTTCTGCCTCTCACTGCAGGTTTATGAATGACCGCGTCCCGGCACACAAGAGGTACCGGCCCACAGAATATGAACATGCGGCCAACTGTGCCACCCACGCTGTGAGTTGACTTATGGGGTACTGACATGGGGACTCTTCAGGGTGGGGGTAAGGAAGGCACTCTTTTCTGTCTATTGTGTGTATATTGTCTATGTGTACTTGCAGGTGAGTGCAGGTGACTATAGAGGCCAGAAGAGGGCATCAGATCCCCTGCAGCTGGAGTTACAGGCAGTTGTGAGCTGCTCAGTGTGGGTGCTGGGATTGAACCCAGGTCTCCTATAAGAGTACTGAAAAAGTAATGGTGTACACCTTTAGTCTCAGCACTCGAGGCAGAGGCAGAGGCAGAGGCAGAGGCAGAGGCAGAGGCAGAGGCAGAGGCAGAGGCAGAGGCAGAGGCAGAGGCAGAGGCAGAGGCAGAGGCAGAGGCAGAGGCAGAGGCGGATCTATGTGAGTTCAAGGCCAGCCTCTACATAGCCAGGGCTAGAGAGATCTTGCATTTAAAAAGAAAAAAACCAGCCAGGCGGTGGTGCTCGCCTTTAATTCCAGCACTTGGGAGGCAGAGGCAGGTGGAGCTCTGAGTTTGAGGCCAGCCTGGGCTACAGAGTGAGTGCCAGGATAGGTTCCAAAACTACACAGAGAAACCATGTCTCAAGAAAGGAGAGAGAGAGAGAGAGAGAGAGAGAGAGAGAGAGAGAGAGAGAGAGAGAGAGAGAGAGAGAGAGAGAGAGAAAGAAAAAAATTGATCACTTTTAACTGATGAGTCAGCTCCTGTTTCTCTAAAATTACTTGTTTTGTGTGTGTGTGTGAGTGTGAGTGTGTTATGTGTGAGTGTGAATGTGTGAGTGTGTATTATGTGTGAGTGTGTGAGTGTGAATGTGTATGTGAGTGTGTGTTGTGTGTGAGTGTGTGTGAGTGTGTTATATGTGTGTGAGTGTGAATGTATGTGTGAGTGTGTGTTGTGTGTGTGTGTGAGTGTGAATGTGTGTGTGAGTGTGTGTGTGTTATGTGTGAGTGTGTGAGTGTGAATGTATGTGTGATTGTGTGTTGTGTGTGTGTGTGTGTGTGTGTGTGTGTGTGTGTGTGTGTGTGTGTGTGTGTGTGTGTGCACGTGCGTGCATGTGTGGGAATCAGAGGACCACTTTCAGGGTTAGTTCTCCGCTTGCACTGTGGTGCTCAGGATTCAAACTTAGGAGTTAGACTTACATGAAATCATCTTTCAGAGTCCATCGTGTTTTCTGGGTGCTGTCTGTCACTGGGACCTGGAGTTAGATTGACTGACCCAATGACCCCAGGGATCTGCCAGCTTCTGCTTCCCAGTACTGGGACTCCAGCATGGGACTCGGCTGGGGATCCGAGCTCAGGTCCTCGTGCTTGTACAGCAAGCACTTTGCTGATGGTGACAACTCCTCAGTCCTTCTCAACCACCCCGTGTGACCCTTTTCTCTAATTTCTCAGGGCCCCAACAGTGTGGTTTTAAAGGAACCACAATGAACTGGAGAACTGCAGTTGGGTTTTTCTGTTCTGCCAGCCAGCTCCCTAATCACGACATGGAGACTTATTATCGATTATGAAAGCTCTGCTGATAGCTCAGGCTTGTTACTAACTAGCTCTTACAACTTAAATTACCGCATTTCTATCTATCTACATGTTTCCACGTGGCCTTTACCTGTCCTCCAGCATGTCTTGCTCCCTCTGTGTCTGCTGGTGACTCTGCCCTTCTTCCCAGCATCCTCTGTGTCTGGCTGTCCCATCTATACCCCTGTCTAGCTAATGGCCATTCAGCTTTTTATTAAACCAATCAGAGTGACACATCCTCACAGTATACAAAAAGATTATTCCACAGCATTAGCCATGCTACAATGACCTAGCCATTACTCGGTTGTTGAACAGTTCCCGGTGACCTCATGAGGAAAAGATGGAAGGTTTGGGGGAGGTAGCTCACAGATTTGTAAAGGGAAAGGATTTCAGGGGTTCATCCTCTAAAACTAGATGTGGAGTGGCCTATCTGTCCTCCTGTCTGTCTCTTCTTGAAATGGTGTCTCAGGTAGCCCAGGCTAGTCTTAAACTCACTAAGGATGAATGTGAATTTTGGTTCTTCCTTTAGTGCTGGGATTACAGGTGTGCACTACCGTGCCTGCTTTATGTGGTGGTGGGGATGGAACCCAGGGCTTTGGGAATGATACACAAGCCTTCTACAACACGACTACAGAACTGTACATTTCAAAGAGCTTGAAAGAGGGTAGGGGATGTAGCTCAGTTGGTAGAATCCTTCCTCAGTATGAGGGGGCCCTGGGTACCACTCCAGAGAAGCAAACAAACATACCTAGAAGGCTTTGCAAGTTTGACAAATGTTTGTGGAGATAGCTGCTTTTGACCTGAGTTCAGTTCCCTGCACCTGTTACAGACCGCTCACAACAGCCTCTAACTCCAACCTCGGGGATTCTAACGCCCTCTTCTGGCCTCTGTTAGCACCCACACTCAACACATTTCCCCACAAACATAATTAAAAATGAATACTTATATGGTGATAAAACCCTGCACAGAGCCTGGTAGTGGCACAGGCCTGTGACTCTAGCCTCTGGGAGGCTGAGACAGGAGTTAGTTATGAGTTTGAGGCCCAACTGCTGAAAAGTCCTGTCTCAAACAGAAATTTCATGGTACCACATTAACATGTACAACTTTTAGAAATCTTCGAGTGTGTGATGTATGTGCAACTGTTTGTACGTGAGAGTGTGAGCACACATGTGCCATGATGCAGGTGTGGAGGACAGAGGACAATTTCGGGTGTTATTTCTCACCTCCCACCTTGTTTGAGATGGTCTCTGCTGGGCAGGTGTAGGCCAGGCTAGCTGGCCCATGGGTTTCTGGGAATTCTTCCATCTCACTGTAGAAATGCTGGGATTATGTGCAAGTGACGGGATTATGGATATATGCTACTGTGTGACCCAAACCACAGGATTAAGAATTTAAAAATTCTTAAATTTAAAGAATTTAAATTTAAATTAAATTTAAAGCAGCCAGATGTTGAGGAGGACCAGGAAAGAGAAAATAAAGAAGATAGAATGCTGAGACCAGGAGATCTGCATGAGCTTGGCTGCCTGGCTGCCTGGCTGCCTCCCTCCCTCCGTCCCTCCCTCCCTCCCTCAGTCCCTCCATTCATCCCTCTCCTTCTTCCCTTCCTTTTCCTTCCTCCCTTCCTCTCTCCTTGTCTCTCTCTCTTTCTTTTCCCAAGACAGGGTTTCTCTGTGTAGCTCTTACTGTCCTGGAACTCATTCTGTAGACCAGGCTGGCCTCGAACTCAGAGATCCACCTGCCTCTGTCTCTTAAATTATGGAATTAAAGGTGTGTGCCATCACCTCATCTTATATACTGTTTCCCTGGGGTAAATGGGACAGAGTCAACAGAAACCTATCACACAATGGGACAAAGTCAGCAGGGAGCTAATCAAGCAATGTTGCATAAAAGTTATCTCCAGTGTGTCACAGACTGAGCACATAGTGGCCTTGGGACTGATAAGAACAGCCCTTAATTGGGGAAGAGTTCCCAGGTTCTGAAGTTGCAGCTTCCCTAAGACTTGGCCCCCAGGCCATTGCTGGGGCTCTACCAAGAATGTTTGTGGTTTTATACAGGGAACTATGTTCCTTCTCCATACACCAGGGCCTCAGGAAGCCTTGAATTAACCCAGCTTCCAACAACCACGTCTGGCTTTATTTGGATTCTCAGGATGTGAACTCGGTTCCTCACATTTGCATGGCAAATGCCTTACCCATTTAGCCATCTATGCAGTCCATTATGCATGAGTTTTAATTTGTAATTGTAATGTTGTGTCTATGGGTATTTTGCCTAGATGTAAGTCTATTCACTGTGTGCATGCCAAGTGTCCACAGAGGCCAGAAGATGGGAACATATTCCCTAGAGCTGGAGTTACACACAGTTGTGAGCCACTGTGTGGGTGCTGGGAATTGAACCTGGGTCCTCTGGAAGAACAGCCAGTGTTCTTAACCACTGAGCTGTCTAGTCAGCTCCCATAGGTACAGTTTTTATGTCTTATGTGTCAGTTAAAGTTTTTGAAAAATGAAACTTCTTTTAGTGGCACTGTTAGCCTTCATGTGCTTGGTGGGAACCATGTTGTCTAGGTATTGGGCAGCATGATCTAGAGAAAGGGGGGGTTAGTGCAAAGATCTTGGGGCTCCGTACTCCCCTGGGCACTGTTCAAAAGTTTGAGCCTGTGAAGATGGCTCAGTAAAATGAGCATGAAGACCTGAGTTCAATCCCCAAGGCCTACATGGTAGGAGAGAGTTGCCTATCTATGATGTTTAGTAGTGCATTCTGGCGCTCGCGCACGCGCAAACACACACACACACACACACACACACACACACACACACACACACACACAATTACCAAAAATATTTCAAGCAAATAAACAAGCAGGGTGAACAGTGCCTGAGGAATGATGCCTGCCACTGACCTTTGACCTTCACATGCACTTGCAGGAAAGTGTAATAAGTCACATAGAAAGCCTGCCGTACTCCACATCACATACTCTCTCCATCTCACACACAAAAGGTCGGTTTGTGGGCATGGAGAGAATAGAGTCCATGCGCTGCTCTTGCAGAGGACCTGAGTTTGTGTCCTTCAAGACTACGTTTAAGACAGATATCTTAAAACCATCTAAAACTTCAGCTCCTGGGGATCCAATGTCCTCTTCTGGCTCCTACCAACTCCTGCGTTCATGTACATCACTCCCACCCCACCCCACACACATACACAGAACAAACCTTTAGGAAATAGATCTATTTTTTAAAAGGCTGTCTTCTCTCGTCCTAGTTCTGGATCATCCCCAGCATCCTTGGCAGCTCCAACCTCTACTTCCTGTCTGATGATGACTGGGAGACCATATCCGCCTGGATCTACGGCCTTGGCTTGTGTGGCCTCTTTGTGGTATCCACCATTTTCCACACAGTCTCCTGGAAGAAGAGCCATCTCAGGTACCCTCAGAAGGGCACATGGACGTACATTCTACACACACACAGTCAGAGGTGTGCCAGCATTCACCTCAATGGGACTCCTGAGGCATCTCTGTAAAGCCCCAGGATACCGGCAGCCTGGAAAACTGCTGCTCTGGTCCCTTGCAGGTGGAGAGACTGAGGGTAGAGGGGGGTTCTACAGGATGGGATGGGCAAATCTGTCTCTCCCACTGGGGGAGGCAAGGCTGTCCCTAGGCAGTGCTGTGGGTGCTCCCATGCTTCCCTGCTATACAGAGGCTATGACCTGCCTGCCACCTTCTCTACCTGCCTTAGGATGGTAGAACACTGCCTGCACATGGTCGACCGGATGGTCATTTACTTCTTCATTGCGGCCTCCTATGCTCCTTGGTGAGTGCCAGCACCCCAGTTCGGCTTCCTTTCTCCTGCTTGAATTTCTGTCTACATTTGGGTGGGTGATTGGTGACCACACAAATGGGGGAGTAGGTGAGAAGACATGCTCGTCTTTACTATTGTGTCAAGAAATACCTGCTTATCACCAGTGTCTTGTGTATCCTTCAAGGGTTGTTGTAGGCAAAAAAAAAAAAAAAAAAAAAAAAAAAAGAGCAAATGTGTATGTCTGTGTGCATGCAAATACTTATGCATACATTAGCATACTTTAACATATATTTACAGATATAAATAGATGTATAGATGTATAGACACATTTGCACACACAGGCAGATATGCATGTGTTTTGGGTTTTGTTTTTTGTCATTTTTTCGTGTGTGTGTGTGTGTGTGTGTGTGTGTGTGTGTGTGTGAGAGAGAGAGAGAGAGAGAGAGAGAGAGAGAGAGAGAGAGAGAGAGGCAGAAAGAGAGAGAGAGAGAGAGAGAGAGAGAGAGAGAGAGAGAGAGAGAGAGAGAGAGAGAGAGAGAAAGTCTCAGGTTACCCAGGCAGCCTTGAATTCTCTGTGTAGCTGAGGCTGACCTTAGATTCCTGATCCTTCTGCCTAAATTTTTCCAGTGCTGAGATTACAAGTTGTACCATGGTGCCTGACTTATATGTGTGCGTTAAAAGCATTTCTGATTACTGGGTGTGGTGGCGCATGCCTTTAATCCCTGCACTTGAGAGGCAGAGGCAGGTAGATGTCAGTGAGTTTGAGGTCAGCAAGGTTACATTGTGAGATCCTATTTAAAAAAACAAATTACTGATTGTTAAGACATTTTATCTTTTTCTCCTGTGGTGCTGGGGGTCAAACTAGTTCTCCATCACTGAGCCACATCCCCCCCATTTCATACATATATTGTACATTATAAAGTGAATATTTAGACAAGTGTGTGGCATGTACTTGCAACCCCAGACTTTGGGAGGCTGAGGCAAGAGTTCGAGGCCAGCCCTGGCCATATAGTGAATGAGTCCCTATCTCGAAAACAAAACCCAAATATCTAGTTTCACCTTCTGCCTGTTTTCCTTCCCGTGTGTGAATATGTGTGTTTGCTGTGCATGAGTGGTGTACATGTGTGTGTCTGTATTTTATGTGTGTTGATGTCTGGAACCACCCCCTATCGCTCGTCACCTCGTTCACTGAGGCAAGATCAGGAATTTGGATGACCACATTTCTTCCACACAGAAAGCAGAGAGCTATTGCGATGTGGGTTGAACTCAGACTTTCTTCCACAAGTGCTGGGTAAACATTCTCCCTCCCACACTTTTTCTGAGATGGCGTCTTGCTATGTAGCCTTTGCTGGTCAGAAACCTCTATGAACAGATCCTCTGACTTCAGTCTTCTCGAGCAGCTGGGACTACAGGTGCGTGCCAGCATGCTCAACTACTTAAGGTCTTTTTTTTTTTCCCATGACAGGATTTCTCAGTGTAACAGCCCTGGCTGTTTTGGAACTTGTGCTGTAGACCAGGCTAGCCTTGAACTCACAGAGATCCACCTGCTCCTACCTCCTGTGATGATAACTAGATCCTGAATAGAGGGCTCCCCCCTCCCTTTCTTCCTTCTGCTCTTTCTTCATTTCCCTCTCTTTCCTCTCCGTGGTTGAGAGCACTTGCTACTCTTGCAGAGAACTGGAGTTCAGCACCAACATTGGACAGCCCACAACCACCTCTAACTCCACTTCTAAGGAATCTGATGCCCTCTTCTGCCCTCAACTGGCACCTGCACTCATGTGCATCTCTCATATAATTTAAAAAAAAAAAATTAAAGGCTTTCTTATTTAAGGAATTTGTTCCAGAGAAGAGTTAAAGGACCTTCATCCTCAGCTAATTATTATTATTGTTGTTGTTTTCAGACAGGGTTTCTTCTCTGTGTAGCTCTGTAGACCAGGTTGGCCTCAAACTCACAGAGATCTGCCTGCCTCTGCCTCCTGAGTTCTGGAATCAAAGGGGGATCTTTCTGAACTGCTTGAGAAGGGGCTCAGTTCTTTCTCTGCTTCTGCATGTAATTCATCTTGCATACAAAGAATATAATCTTGCTGTCTTGCCACCACCTCAGACTGTGTTAAGATACTCTGATGAAACAATTTAAGGGCGAAAGCATTTATTTCAGCTGGCGGCTCAGGGGTACAGCCCTTCATGGCAGGAACTTGAAGAAAACTGGTGCCACCCACACTGGATGGGTCTCCCTACATGGTTGAACATAATTAAGATCACCACTCACAGCTGTCTCCCAAAAACCCTTCTTCTAGGTGATTCTAGGGTCTCATCGAATTGACAGTTAGCACTAACCACTGCATTTGTTATTCTTTTTAAAAATTTATTTATTTTTATTTTATGTGCACTGGTGTTCTGCCTGTACAACACCCACACATGTCAACTAGTGTGCCGAATCCCCTGGGACTAGAGTCACAGGTAGCTGTAAGCCACCATGTGGGTGCTGGGAACTGAACTCGGGTCCTTTGGAAGTGTAGCTAGTGCCTAACTGCTGAGCCATCTCTCTCTCTCCCCCTCCATCTCTCCTTTTCTCTTTCTCTCTCTCTCTTTTAAATATTTATATATTTTATTTTAAAATTTGTAAACTTGCAAAAAACAATCACATGTCAGAATTAGCCATCTCCCAAGTCTATACATCTCGATGACTTAGACAGTTAGAGTAGCTATTTTGGAAAAGAAGCTGTGGCATTTCACTTTGGAGTTTACACTTTCATTATCAAATATATTTTTATGCATGTATCCATCACCCAAATCAAAACATCTATGAGAGAATTAGAACCAGAAAACCTGTCAGCTTTCTGTCCTCTGTTAAACTCATCACCTGCACTCAGTTTTTTCTCATTCCCCCATCTTCAGCCTGGTCCTTTTCAACATGTTATGCTGTACCCACATACACATTTGTTTACGGACATACATATATGATTATATAGGATTTACCTATTCTTACTCATGTGTCTGTGTGACACATTGTGTGGATGTGTACCACACACAGACAGGTGCCTGCGTAGGCCAGAGTAAAGTGTCAGGTTCTTTGGAACTAGAGTTACAGGTGGCTAATGTAAGTTCTCTCCAAGAACAGCAAATCTTTCTGTCTCTGTCTCTCCTCCCCCACCTGTGAAGATGGGTCTCACTATGTAGCCCTGGATGGCCTGGAACTTTCTATTTAGACCAGGCTGGACTCCATCTGTGTCTGCCTCACCAATGTTGAGATTAAAGGTGTTCCCACCAGGCCTGGCACAGCAAATACTTGTAACTGTCCAAACTCAAGCTATTCTGGATTGATCTCCCCCTCTGACATCTACTAATATCTTCTGGAGAGTTCTCCATGTTGATTCAGTCTGTCCTCCTATTTTTAAAAATGATTATGTACAGGGCCTTTAAGATGACTTAGTCTGGAACAGGGGCTCATGTCTTTAATTCCAGCACTCAGGAGGCAGAGACAGGCAGATCTCTGAGTTCAATGCTAGCCTGGTCTACTGAATAAGTTCTAGGACAGCCAGAGTTAAATATAAAGATCCTGTCTCAAACAAACAAACAAACAAACAAAAATCCCCCCCAAAAAAGATGACTTAGTAGACTAAAAAAACACGGTGCCTGAAGACAGTCCTGACTTCTGTAGACAAACCCAAGTTCTATTCCTGGAAGCTACATGTTAGAATAAGAGAACCGACCCTCAACAGTTGTCCTCTGGCCTCCACACATGCACTATGGCACATGGGCACACACATACAAACAAAATAAATGTTAAAAATTTAAATGCACCCAAAATATTGTATATAACTATAAGAGCTGGACATGGCAGTGTACATTAGGGTTCATTAGAGAAAGAGAACCAATAGATATATATATACTGTAAAAAGGGTGTACTTGTGTGTGTTTGTGTTTATATGTGGTGTATATGTATATACATGTTCTTGTGAACATGTATGTGAATATGTGTACATTCACTCATGTGAAGGACAAGGGTCATGTGAAGGTCACACATCTCTCTTGTTTGATCACCACCTTATTTTTTGAGACAGGGTCCCTTACTGAGCCTGCCACTCACTATTCAGCTAGGCTGACGGCTTATTGAACCACAGGGATCCTTCTGTCTCTGCCTCCCCATCACTGGGAGTTACGTGGGGACTTGAACTCATGTTCTCATGCTTAAGTGACTGGCATGTTACTAAGTCCTCCTAGCTGTGAGGCTAGCTTTTGTCTGGGTCTTTTGTCATGTGTAGCTCATACTGGTCTGGAACTGGTGACTCTCCTGCCTCAGCCTCCTGAGTGCTGGGACCACAGGCGTGTGCCACCATTCCAGCTTTGCTAATTCAGTCTGTACAGCATTCCGCCCCTCCATGGTGAGAGTACTTGTCCTGCATGGGCAGCCGCTGGGGACTGGGCTGTCACGGGGCCAGCTTCCCGCGACAGACTGGCTGTGCAGTGCTTGACCTTGGTGGCCCCTGAGGCTCTGCACTTGGTTTTCTATCTCCCAGGCTGAACCTTCGGGAGCTGGGCCCCTGGGCCTCCCACATGCGCTGGCTGGTCTGGATCATGGCCTCCGTTGGTACTCTCTATGTCTTTTTCTTCCATGAACGGTAAGTCAGGGCTGGGGGATCTCGATTGGTGAGGGGTCCCTTAATTCTCCAGCACCACCTGCTCAGCAGCCTCAAGCATGTGAGCCCTCAGGATGACCCCCAAAATGTGAGGAAATGGTCTTGCCTGCATCCTACCCTTTGAGGTTCATGGTTGTATATCAAGGCCCATGGGGCAGAGGAATAGATCTAAAGCAGAGAGAGAGAGAGAGAGAGAGAGAGAGAGAGAGAGAGAGAGAGAGAGAGAGACAGAGACAGAGACAGAGACAGAGACAGAGACAGAGACAGAGACAGAGACAGACAGAGAGAGACAGAGACAGAGACAGAGACAGAGACAGGGAGAGAATGAGTATGGAGGCCACAGTTTAACGTTGGCCAGTGAGCCCTAGAGATCCTCATGTCTCTTCCCCCTCAGAAATGAGGTTACAGATCATGTCTGGCTTTTATGTGGGTGAAGGAATATAGGTCCTCATGCTTGTATGGAAAACCCCTTGCCAATGAAGTCGTCTCCCCGGCCCTGAGTATTAATAAATCATAGTGGGTATTATGGAGATGTCTCTGTTGGTGAAGTTCCTGTTGTTCAAGCACGAAGTATTGCATTTGATCCCCAGAACACACTTTAATATCTAGGCACAGTGGTGCACCCATCATCCCACTGCTGAGGAAGCAGAAACAGGAGGATCCCTGGGGCTTTCTGCTCAGACGCCTTACCCTACTTAACAAGGTCCACATCAGTGAGAGACCCTTTCTCAAGGTGATGGCACCTGAGGAAAGACACTTGAGACTACTCTTTGGTTTCCACAGATATGTGCTCACATCTCACACACAAACGACTGCATACACAAAGACACACATACATCAAAAAATTGTACTTCATTTATGTGTGTCTGTGTGAGTGCATATGTACACTTGTGTGTAGATGCCCAAGGAGGCCAGAAGAGGATGTCAGATCCCTTAGGACTGGAACTGTGGGTGGTTGTGAGCTGCCAATTGTGGGTGCTGAGAATTGAACCACACGTGCTCTTAACTGCTGAGCCATCGATCCAGCACATATCCTCTCTGAATTCCTTTTTATGACATCATAGGTTACTTAAGCCACTCAGTGAACTAGGTCACTTGTCAGCCTTCCCTAAACTGTATTATCAGATAATGGGGAAAGCCTTTAAGAGATCATGTTCCCCGAAACCTTTTTTGTTTGTTCTCCGCATTAAGTGTGGAGGAGAGAGAAGCAAGAGAAAATAACAAAATCCCACAACTGCAGAGCCCACAGGTCCTCCAGGAGACAAACAATCCAGAATGCCATGGGGTTTGGTTCATCTAGCAATTCAGCACAATTGAGAATGGCTGCTTGGGTCCTGTGGGAGAAGATGCTGGGATTAATTAGTTATGTCTGCCATAGGCAACACATTGGCAATATGCACGTGCTTGCTATGCTTAAACTTGCAACTGATGTTTTACCTACAGTGTATACTTTAAAAGCTCAGAAATAGGCTCAGAGAAGAAAAGGGGCTTGCCATATGATTTTCCCAAGGTCACACAACTCCCATTACCCGTTGATGTTGCTGGGCAGCATATGAGCCAAAGAGTTCCACACAGAGAAATCCTCTTCTCACTATGCTGGTCTTCAGCATCTGGAAGTTAAGTGCTCTGTCCCTCCTTGGAAGCTTGTCCTGAGACCATGTGATCTGTCTCCCCAGGTACAAGCTTGTGGAGCTGCTCTGCTATGTGGTGATGGGCTTTTTTCCCGCCCTGGTCATCCTCTCTATGGTAAGTCCCACTTGCCCAGAGTGAGGACTCCAATCTTCTGGAGGGAACACATGTGTGAGCTGGACCTGCCTCTCGAGACTATCAATCAAGCCCTCTCCTCTGTCAGCAGGGCAAACAGGCTCTATGGGTCTGTGCGCTTGCCTAAAGGGACAGAGAACATGGAGATTTCACCTGGAGTAGCAGCATTTTTTGTGCCTAAGCCTGAGGTTGGGTCTCCATATACTATGAAGGTGACTAGACAGCTCAGGCAAGGCATTGACCATGGTGCCTGGTGCATGGTGCCTGCTAAGAAACATTGGGTGTTTTGATTATTGTGTGGTTAATATTCAGCAACAACACGTGTGTGTGTGTGTGTGTGTGTGTGTGTGTGTGTGTGTGTGTGTGTTTGTGAGATGAGATGCCTCAGAGTTATTTACAACACCACCCAAACTGTTTTAGATTCATTTTTATAGCTGTGATAAAAATCAACTTAGAGGGCTGGACTGGAGAGATGGCTTGGTGGTTAAGAGTACTTATTGCCCTTGCAGAGAACCTGAGTTTGGTTCCCAGCACCCACATCAAACACTTTTAACTTCAATCCAGGCAATCTGATGCCTTCTTCTGACCTCCATACTCACTGCACACAAATGGTGCATATACCCCCTCCCATATACATACACAAAACTAAAGATGAAAGCAGTTTAGGCTCACAAACACCTGTAACTTCAGCTCAGGGAATCTAATGCCCTCTTTTGGGCTCTTTGGGCACCCACACACGTATGGCGCATGCACACACACACACACACACACACACACACACACACACACACACGAGTCCCTCCCCTATTGCTAAAACCCCTTCCCCTGAGAAGATGTAAACAACATTACCCCTCCTTGAGTCCACCAAAGCCCCTCTCTAGGCTCATCTGCAGGGCAGTGTGTGAGGTTATGAGCAGAAGCACAGGTGTCTTTAAAGCAGTCACACTGGAAGTTTGCATTCATCATGCTTGATGACTCGCCATGGCTATGTAGATGGAGTCCCCTCCCATATTCCCCACCTGTATCCTCTAACCCTTTTCGGAGACTCCAAGGCCATGTGCAATTAGGGACGGATTGGGAGGGATGACTGGTTACTCAGGTGAGGCTATCATGACCCTCCCTGCCCCCTCTTTCCAAGAAAGAATGTCAGCATTCAACAAGCCCAGCTGTGATGATCTTTGGCGAGCAGGTCCAGCTCAAACTCCTGAAGATGGCAGCAGTCTGGTTTGGAGGATAGCTCTAGGCAACATCCCTCCATCTAGGCCATGCATCCCCCTTCTACTGTCTTGGCTACTTTGGGACAGTCACGTTTTATGGTAGCTGTCCTTTTGTGCCTGGCTTATTTCACTTAGCGTTGTGTCCTTGGAGCTCTTCCATACCGTGGCTTGTGTCAGAATAGTCCATTTTTAAAGGCCAAGTAACAAATAACATTCCATGATATGGGTGTACTAACTGACCCTGTGTGCATGTGTGCAGCAATGGGAATTGAAACCAAGGCATCAAGCATTCTAGGCCAATGCCCTACTATTCAGCCACATTTCCATCTCCACCCCACCCCCTTTTTCAGGTCTTAGTATTTAGCTTATGTTCTCCTTGAACTTGCTATGGGGCCCTATAAAAGTAGCCTATTTTTAAATTTTGGTTTTGCTTTGTTGAGGCAGAGCCGTGTTTAATTCGACATGACCTTGGATTTCTAATCCTGCTGCAATTGCCTTAACCCAATTGCTGAACCTCTGATGTTCAAGTTCACTATCATCAACCAATTGCAGATCTGGAAAATGAATATGGGAAAATTTGATGCCACAGCGTTGAGACTTCCTAGGGGACTCTGGGCTTGTTCATCACCTGTACTTCTTTTTGTTTGGATGCCAGGGAATGACTAGCTCTTCTTCTGATTGTGCCCAATCCTTTTCTTCCAACAGCCCAACACCGATGGCATCTGGGAGCTGATGACAGGAGGGGTCTTCTATTGCTTGGGCATGGTGTTCTTCAAGAGCGATGGGAGGATTCCCTTTGCTCACGCCATCTGGCACCTCTTTGTAGCGTTTGGTGCTGGTACCCACTACTATGCCATCTGGAGGTACCTCTACCTGCCCAGCACACTGCAGACCAAGGTGTCCAAATGAGGTGACCCAGACTCCACAGGTCATTTAGACTTTGGGATCAAAGAATTATGGGAAGTGAACTGTGAACCCTAACCCAGAGCGTAGTGCCAAGGTCTGCCTGCCTTTCCCTGGATGGAATTCTTTAAGGGTCTAAGGTCCCTTTCAGTGACAGCCAGACCACCTTTTGAGTCTCCAGCAAGGAAAAAACATTTAGTCATCTCCATGGAGAAGAAATTAATTCAGTACTGTTTCTACTTTAGACAAATGACATTTTTTTTACTATAACCAATATTAACACCCACAGAAAAGGGCAAAATAGAGAATGATCATCCAAGAGGTAAATTTTAAGCTCCTGAGAACTTCCCTTTTTGCTGCAGAAGAAAGACACCTAGCATTATAGATGACAGATGGGGAGTATTCCTGACCATTGCAGACATCACCAATCTATTACAGCATTTTCATAGTGGTAGAATTCATTACTAATTGATTCTGTGCTCATGATGGAACCTCTTGACTGGCCTGGTGTGTTAAGAGACAAGATCACAGCTGAGCCATTGGAAGTCACTGTATGGAGGAGCATGCTTATTTTCAGACACCATTCACTTTTATTCCCTCCTGTCCACCTTCAAAGGAAGTTCTTGGTGTGGGATGTTTGGAGACAGTGTGGGGAAACCAAGATATACATCCCAAGCAGCTGCTCACCCTCTGCTCCACCATGGCTGGTCCTTGGTTCTAGAGGAGTTGAGAGTTGGGATGAGAATGCTGCTACCTGGCCATTTCTTCTCATCTCACAGAACCCAGAGAAACAATGAAGCTGAGTTCACCAGAGTTCTCTTGGTATCCTAAGATGGCTCTCCAAAGGCCCTTCTGATGGGCCCAGGGTAGAGTCTTCACATATGAATGTATGGAAAGTCTGCATCCCCAACCTCTGAAGTGACATGTCAGCTAAGAACATGGCTGCCAGGGGCCTGTCCTCAGCCACTTCTACTCCTGGGCTAGCCTCGTCGTAAGATGCCAGCTGGACACTGGCTGAATGTTGGAGCTGTGGGCTTGGCTCCTGACTGGAACTGACACCTCAGACCCTCTGGAAGAAGCTACTGGAAATTTACTGACTGCCAGCTAGACGGGTGTGGGCGAGGGTGGGCCAAGACAGGGTGCCTTATACTTTGTTCTAGCACATTCCAAGGTATTTCAGGATTTCAGCACCTGGAATCCCATATGTCAAAGCCAGTATTAAATCAAGTTTATGCATTCCTCAGAAAGATGGTTTTGGAGCCAGTGAGCTTCAGGATTGGTTTTGTCTAGCCTGCCTGTGTATGAGTGCCATGTGCAAGTATGAACGTGTGTGTGTGTGTGTGTGTGTGTGTGTGTGTGTGTGTGAGAGAGAGAGAGAGAGAGAGAGAGAGAGAGAGAGAGAGAGAGAGAGAGAGAGAGAGAGAGAGAGAGAGAGAGAGAGAGAATAGGATTTCCAGTTTCTGGAAACCATCTTAGGTAACCCTGTCCCAAGGATCTCCCCCATGTTTCCTCCAACTGGGGTCAGGGTTCAGAGAAGAGGACCTCAGTGGAGAAAGCTGTCTGCAGACCGGGACGGGGACCCTCATGAGTGGCACCTCCTGGGCCTGAGGCTGTGGGTGGAGGAGTGGGGCATAGGGAATGCTGTGTGGGAACTTCCCAAGTGTGGAGAAAAATCTTCTGTCACTAGGATGCTAATGGGAACCAGGGGGCCTCTCAGGAACAGTAATGGATGCCTAGGATACTGACTTGGCACTTCAGAGTGACCACATGGCCCCTGCTGACCTCTTGAGTTAGACAGCTCCATCCCCGTGTGGCCCTGAGCTGAGCATTCGATTTGATTTGTCCCTAGACAGCTACCCTACATGCTGTCTCTCTTCTACCCAACTTCTACTCATCCTTCAAAGCCCAAATACACACTGGGGAGCTTGTAGGTTTTGTGTGACTCTGGGGCTATCCTCTGCAACCCAGCTCAGAGCCCCGTCTGTCACTTGGGTACTTAAGCTGCTCCTAAAGGGCAGGGCTGTCTTGCTAGGCTTGTCATCAAATCTAGCTTTTCCCATTGGCAAGGGTTTACTTACATCAATCCCCTGCTCTCTGTGGCAGGTGTCCCCACCTATAAAACAAAGTAAGACAGCACCTTATAAGGAGTTGGAAAGATGGCTCAGCAGTTAAGAGCACTGGCTGCTCTTCTAAAGGACCTGGATTTTATTCCCAGCACCCACATAGCAGCTCACAACAACCATCTCTAACTCCTGCTTCAGGGGATCTGATGCCCTCTTCTGGCCCCTACAGGTCCCAGGCTTGCATGTGGTACACAGGCATACAAGTAGGCAAAACGCCCACACATATAAAGATAAACGAATAAACAAACAAATAAAAAATAGGGCTGCATGCAAAATGGAATAGATAGCCAATGGAATCCATAAGATGGCTCAGAAGGTAAAGGTGCTTGCTGCTAATCCTGATGACCTGAGTTCAGTTCCTAGGACCCATAGGTAGTAAAGACTGGACTTCTGCAAGCTCTCCTCTGTTTTACAAACACACACACACACACACACACACACACACACACACACACACACACAAATTGAAAATGCAGCACCAGCCCATGTCCTAATTATGTTAATGTCCACGTGGAAACTGGGCTGCGATGCCTGTGCTGGAGTTCTAGCCCAAGGGATGGATCACTAATGGTAAAATTGTAATACTTGGGAGCATCCTGAAAGGCCTTGGCCACTCTTCCTTTTCTTGCTTCAATTCAAGACACACTGCCCATCATCTGACATCATTCAGGAAAGAGGGCCTCCCAGGATTCCATTCCACTCCAGCCCCATCACTGTCTATCACCAGGGCAACAGAGCAGGAAAAGATACTCCCATGGGTCAGTGCTTCCGGTTCTGTACCAAGAGCACATTTCCTTCCTTCCTTCCTTCTTTCTTTCCTTCCTTCCTTTCTTTCTTCTTTCTTTTTCCTCCCCCCTCCTCAAGACAGTGTTTATCTGTGTAATACTGTCCTGGAACTCACTATATAGCCAAGACCAGCTTCGAATTCACAGAGCTCCATTTTCTGGGATTAAAGGAATGTGTGGTAATATATTATTTATGATTTATTAAAGCTTGCCTGAGGATTCAGAAAGCAAAGTCAGTCTCAAGTTATAGAGATTATTAGGCAGTGATGATAAACACCCTTAATCCCAGCAGCCAGAAGTGGTGGTACACACCTTTAATCCTAGGGCTCAGGTTTAAGAGGTAGGCAGATCTCTGAGAGACTAAGGCCACCTGGATCTACACAAAAATGAATCCGTCTAAAATAGAAACAGCTCACACAAAGATGATCTCAGCACCTAGGATCACATGTCTTTAATCCCAGCACTTGGTGGGTATAAAAGATAGGAGCAGCATCTTCAGTAGTCAGACAGGCATTCATTCCCCAGCCACATTGGGGATAGGAAGACACTGAAGTCTCAGAATTCTCCAGCCACGCTGAGGAGAGGCTTTAGTCTGAGGTTTGGTGGAGCCAGGATCACCTTTCAGTCTGAGGTAGAGTGAGAGCTAGTGACTAGCTGCTTTGCTTTTCTGAACTTGAACCCCAATATCAGTCTCTGGGTCCTTTATTTTTCGTGTAACAGGAATGCACCACCACACCCAGCTTTTCCTTTTCTTCTTTTGAGACAGGGTCTCATGTAGTCAAGGCTACTCTCATAGAGCTGAGAGTAACCTTGAACTCCTGATCCTCCTGCCTCTACCTCAGGGGCTGCGATTATAAATGTGCACCACCACATCCAGTTTATGCAGTGCTGGAGAGGCAACCCAGGGCTCTGTGCTTGCCAAGCAAGCCCTCTACCAGCACAGACACAGCCTCATTTCCCAGCTCTTTTTCCATCTAAGTCTGCAAACAAACAGTGCAGGCAGCCGGGGGGTTGGTGGCGCAACGCCTTGAATCCCAGCTCTCAGGAGGCAGAGGCAGACGGATGTCTGTGAGTTTGAGGCCAGCCTGGTCTACAGAGCTAGTTCCAGGACAGGCTCCAAAGCAATACAGAGAAACTCTGTCCCCAGTCTCGAAAAGTCAAAAAACTAAAAATCAAAACCAAAACCAACCAACAAACAACTCCCCCTCTTCCCCCCCCAACAATGATGCTCCAGACAAACAACCCCCCTCCCCCCCAACAATGATGCTCCAGAGCTTCACCCAAGCCTAGTGAAGGGGAAACAAAGATAGAGAAGCCCGGGGGCTCACTAGCTGGCCAGTCTGGCTGAACTGGTGAGCCCCGGGTTCAGTGAAAGACCTTGTTTCAAAAGGAAAAATAAGGTGGGGGCCTACAAGATAGATAGATCAGCCTCTCAAGGCTCTTGATGCCAACCATGATCTGCATTCAATCCCCGGGACTCGCCCGCATGAGGGAAGAACCGACCCTTTCCCCAAGACATCTGAAAATTTGCCTCCTGCTCTCACTTATGAGTTGTGGCACAATCTCCCACCCCCAATATAAATAAAATTGTGATTGAAAAAGATGAGCCAGGGAGTGGCTGGAGAAGGTGCCTGATATTGACCTCTGCCTTGTGCATGTTCAATTATATTTGCATACCTGTGCACACAGATGAACACACACATACCCTCCAAAATGAATAAATAACAATAATTTAAAAATAAGAACAGAAGATGTGGGTTTGGACACAGGGAGGTGTTTATTCAGCTGAGATTGGGGAGAGATCAGGCGTGCCACCATTGGCAGTGGCAGCTCTCTCCACAAGAGTCCCTCCCCTTGTCCTGGCAATTTTCTCTTTGTAGTTGGCTTCAAGATGGGCTTTAAATCAGCTTTGGCCCTGGTGCTCTCTCTCTCTCTCTCTCTCTCTCTCTCTCTCTCTCTCTCTCTCTCTCTCTCTCTCTCTGTCTGTCTGTGTGTGTGTGTGTGTGTGTGTGTGTGTGTGTGTGCCATGACACACATGTGGATCCTGGGGTTTGGAACTTGGATCACCAGGCTTTGTGGCATCATCACCCTTTTTAGCTCGTCTCTACTCTACTTTGTAGATCTGTTCTTTTTAAACATTAGCTTTACAGAACACCTGGCAAAGTTGAGTTAAAGGAGGCGAGATTTATTTGGGCTCATGGTCTCAGAGGTATCAGTCCATGGTCACTTGGCCTCACGGTTTTCAATGAGCAGAGCATGGTGGCGGTGGTGGTGGTTGGGGAAAGGAGAGTGAGAGAATGAGGGACGGAGTGAGAGAGGTAAGAATCTATCTTCCTATTATCCATGATAACTCTTCCTCCAAGCAGCCTCCACCACCTAATCCAAGGACCACTTCACTGATGAAATTGGCACCCTTACAATGTAGCCACTGTTCAAACCCTCAAGCTCCGAATTCTCCTGATCAGGGATCACATGAACCTTTGGTGGGAGGCACTTCATAGCCAAACCATGACACTAGAGTCACCTAAGAGGGATCATAATTTGTCCCTTTGCACCTGGCTTATATCAATACAATACTTCCAGGGTTCATCTCTATTGTAGCGTGAATCAGTACTTTGTTGCTACACTGATAAAAATAAAATAGTAATGACTATCATTATTATTCCTGTGTGTCTGTGAGTTCAGACATGAGAATGGCACAGCATGTGTGTGGAGCTCAGAGGACAGGTTGTGGGAGTCAGTTCTCCCCTTTCACAGTGGGTTCTGGGATTGAATTTAGGTTATCAAGATTGTGAGTCAAGCGCTTTCACTCCTTGAGTTATTTTGCCTCATCTTCCTGAGTGTTCACCAATCGCATTTGTATTTGTGCATTTGCTAAGCGATAGACATATCAATTGTGTGAATATGTGGTAAATATAATAAGCCTTTTACTGCTGCAAACATTTGCACACACTTTTTTTTGGATTCACTTTATCTATCTCTTCTCTCTCTCTCTCTCTCTCTCTCTCTCTCTCTCTCTCTCTCTCTCTCTCTCTCTCTCTGTGTGTGTGTGTGTGTGTGTGTGTGTAGGAAGTGGGTGGGGATGCAGAAAAATTGGGACCTTTACATGTTGTTGGTGGAAACACACAGGGTGACATGGCGTATTCATTTCTTGTTTGATTGTTGTGACAAAATATGTGTGTGTGTATTTGTATGGATGTGCATATATATATATATATATATATATATGAGTGTGTGCTTATATATAATACATATGCACACACACGTACATATATATTAGGTTCTCACTGCATAGCTCTGGATGGACTGGAACTCAGGCTGGCTTGAATTCTCAGGGTCTATCTATCTGCCTCTGCTGAATTAAAGGTGTCCACCGCCATACTCGGCTAAAAATATTTTTACTTGATCTTTGACAAATTAATATAGACATAGGGGGTATTTTGGTGATATTCATTCCCATTGTCCTCTTTCAACCCTCTCTCCAGTCAGGTGTCAGTTAAGATGCATAGGCAATTTACCAATGGCTGTGCTTTCCTTCTCCTGATAGCGTCTCAGGAAGGGGTGTGGCCTCATGAGCTATTCCCCTGTCTATGATGGAATATAGATGGGCCGATCTCATACAGCATTGTTATGTATGTATGTATGTATGTATGTATGTATGTATGTATGTATGTATGTATGTATTTTTGAGACAGGGTCTCACTTTGTGGCCCAGGCTGAGTTACTGCCTTCTTCAGCCTCCCCAGTACAGCAGGTGTTGTAGGTATGTATAGTCAGACCTGGCAGCTTCTGTGGTACAGTCTGAACTCCTGAACTTCCCCCGTCTTTCAGGAGAAAGTTCCTGATAAGAGCATTTCTGAGAATGTGGAGGCAGGCAGAGCAAATCTGAATCCAATCCTATCCAGTCAGATCACCTGCCAACATGCAGGCAGTAACAATTCTTTAGTGTAGGTCTCTGAATACTTGTTACACAGCATTAGCTTACAGTTACACAATTGGTATCTCATTTCGTTGTAATGAACTCTTCTAACCAGCTTGTATATATGTGGGTGGTATATGTATGTGTGAGTGCATGTGCCTATGCGTACATGCAAGGGACAGAGGAAGATGTCCGGTGTCCTGTTCTGTCACTCTCCATATTATTCCCTTGAGATGGGATCTCTCAATGAGCCTGGAGCTAGGCTAGAAGCCAACAAAATCCTACTGATTCTTCTGTCTCTGGTCCCCACTTTGCTGGGGTTACAGGTGTATGGGTGTTCACATCTGGCTTTTTACATGGGTGATGGGGATTTGAACTCTGGCCCTAACATTTGTGCAGCAGGTGTGTCGAGCCACCATCCCAGCCGCAGAGGCTGCTGCCTTGCTCACCTTTGTAACTGTGCTACTCTATGGGCTGCTGGTGATAGGCAGCACTCGATTATTAATTGAAGGTGCCTGATGATATCTGTTCTTCATCATCACTGTTCTAACCAGGAGCCCATTCTCTTCATTTCTGCAAAGTCCATCCTTTGGGGACACAGCCTAACCTGATACTTGTCTTTTAGGCTCAGCCTGACAGTCCCAAGGATCTGCCTCCACCTACTGGCCAAAGATGGCATCTCAAACTCCACCCCCTCTTTTTCTCCCACCCTCCCTCCCCCACCCCTCTCTCGCATTCTCTCTCTCTCTCTCTCTCTCTCTCTCTCTCTCTCTCTCTCTGTATATCTGTGTGTGATGTACATGTTATTGTGTGTGCCGGTGCACAGGCACTTGTATGTGAGTGGAGGTCGGAGGTCAACACCAGGTGTCTTCCTCAGCTACTATCTTGTTTTTTAAATTTTATTTAAAAATTCAACTCTTCAACTCTTTTTATCTATTTGTTTGTGTTTGCTATTTTTTTCCAGAGCACAAATCCACTTTGACTGTTTTACATTTCATTAGTTTAAGTCTGGGAAGGGTACAGCGTCGCATGGATGCTGTGTCCAATGGCCTGTGCAGGAAGGTTGCTTTGGAATACACCACGAACCATGCCACTGTTTCCATGGACCCTAGTAGCCTTTCCCCAGATGACTCTCATTTTGTTTGTTTGACTTCAGGAGTCACTGAATTGCTGTTTGCTTTATACACATGAGCATATCTCTTGCCTAAGTAAAATTCAGTTTCATCTTGGGCATAAACATCTTCAGTTTTAAGAAGAGCCATGTGCTCTCTTTGGTTTCCAGGGACTTTGCCCCACAGTCTTCTAGACATATTTGCCTGTTAGAAGTCTTGTTCCCAGCAGGCTTCCAAAGGCTTCCACAGTCGCCAAGATGGCAGAAAGAGGAAGGTGAGGCCCTAAACTTTTACTTCTTTTTTGAGACAGGGTCTCATGATGTGACCCAGGCTGACTCTGTTATTCAGGGTCTGGCTGTGTTGCCTAGAACTTTCTATGTATACAAGGCTGGCCTCTGCCTTCCTAGTGATGGGGTTAAAGGTGTGTAATACCACATCTGCCCTACTTTATTTTTTTTATTAAGTAATTTCCCTTACTTAAACTGTGTTTCATGTCCCCAGTGACCTACTTTCTCTAGCTAGACCCCACCTGTAACTTTCTGCTATCCTCTTGATGATGCTATCATATTATGACTCTGTGATTAATCCATTGGATGGGGTGATGGTTCAGTGGTTAAAAGAACTGTGCAAGCATGAGGCCCTGAACTGGAATCCCTAGGACCCGTGTAAAAGCCAGATGGCCAGGACAAGCATCTGCAATCCCAGCACTCCCATGGAAGATGGGAGGTGAGGATGGGAGCCTGGAATGCTCAGTGGAAAAACAACAGAGCAACACTGAACACTGTCTCAAATAAGATAGAAGGTGAGGACCAAAACCTGGAGTAGTCCTGTGACCTCCACACATAGTGTGGCTCATGGGTGCCCACATTCACATGTATGATTTTTCTCACATGCAAAACAAACAAAGGAATGGTTAATTCATTGTTTAAATCAGTCCCCTGAGGATCTAGTCAATCATCCAAAGCTCTAGATCAGACTATGGCTTGCATTGAGTACCAAGCCCTCTGTACATAATCCCTTTTGGTGGAATACATCCGTCATGGAATTGGTTGTTAAACTTCCACCAGGAGCTGGGGTGGTGGTGGTGACATATGTCTTTTATCCCAGCATTCAGGAGACAGGGGCAGGTGGATCTCTGGGAGTTTGAGGCCAGCCTGGTCTACAAAGCTCAATGGAGAAACCCTGACTCAAAAAAATTAAATAAATAAAAATAAAAAGTAAACTTCCGCCAGAATGCCAGGTGGTGGTGACGCATGTATTTAATCACAGCATGTGAGGCAGAGGCAGGCGGATCTCTGAGTTCAAGGACAGTCTGGTCTACAGAGCGGCTACCAATCAAGGCTACAGCATTGGGATGGGGACTCTGGGTAGAGGAAATCCAATCCCAGAACAGCTCACAGACATGTGTGTGTTAGAGTTGGCTATTGGTAATTGCCTCTCTTCACACAGAGCTGCTTGAGTGTCTTTCCAACATGGTCAGCTTACCTCAGAGTAAATGATGTAAGAGACGTCACGGGCAAATACATCTTTCAGTGTGTAGCTGCAGAGTCATAGTATCATTGGGACAACATTGTGTTTGTTATATTAGTCTATGAAGTGATGTGAAAACCAGGAATGTGGCTCCCTGGCAGCCGTCTTGTAGGTTTGCTACTACATAAGCAAAAATTTAAGGATAAATTAAAAGTATCTAGGTGATGAAAGCTCATTTCATGGAATGTGTTGTGTGTTCCCCTAAAATTCAGATGCTGAAGTCCCAATTCCTAGTACCCCAGAAGGTTACTGGGTGTAGGGCCTTTAGGGGGGCTATTTTAGGCTTTGCCTTGTGTCTTAGTTACTTTTACAATGTGGTGACAAATACCTGATTGAAGCAACTTAAAAGAGGAAGGCTGTCATGGCTTACAATTTCAGAGATGCCAGTCTTTGGCCATGTGGCCCCAAATGTGCAGAACATTGTGGTAGCAAGCGAATGTGTCTGAGAGCTCTTCACCTCATGGGGAACAGAGAGCAGAGAGCAGGCAGGAAATGGTCAGGGATGATAGTCCCTCGAAAACCAAACCCCATGATCTACGTCTTCCATCTAGGCTCCACTCCATAAAGTCTTCAGAACCATCCAAAATAACCCTGCCAACTGGTGGTCACACATTTGAAACATAAGCCTGAGGTAGGCGTTTTACATTCAATCCACCACAGGCTACAAATTACAAGCCACTCTGATGGTATTGTAAACAAACAATCATAACTGTGTCCCAATAAAACTTTATTTACAAAAATAGTTCAGATCTGGTTCCCATGTTGCAGTGTAAGAGTCTCTGCCAGAGATGGGTGTAGAAAGTCTGGAGATGTGCTTGGTTACAGCTTGGGATGTGGCAGAACAAACATCCATGCTAAACCCAGGCTCTCCTCTCAGCACTGCAAACTGCCACTTTGCTATTGTTTGTAGGAAATTGTATGGAAATATTCCAGTATATTGTTTGGTCACAGTCTCCCGGACTGGGGTACGTGAGGAGGTAGATGTGCATGATGGGAGGTATCCTGTAAAGGTGTATGGGGATACTGGTTCATCACACAGTCAAGCCAAGCCTTGGCTGATCTTTAGCCACCTGACTTTTCTGAGCATCTATCTGTCTGTACCACTAGGTGAGAGTTGAACAGCAGGAACCTTTTAAGTGCTGGTGCATGAATCCAGGGGGCTGGTAAAACCCCTGAACATATAGGGCCTGCCTGGCAGAAGGCCCTTCCCCTTCTCTCAAACGTTGGGTCAGTATTCTACATCAGTGGTTTTCAACCTGTGGGTTTCAACCCCACATGGGTTGCATAGCAGATGTCCTGCATATTAGGTGTTTACATTATGATTCATAACAGTAGCAAAATGACAGTGATGAAGTAGAGGGGGAATATTTTTATGGTTGGGGGTCACCAGGACGTGAGGAACTGTGCTAAAGTGTCGCAGAATTAGGAAGGTTGAGAATTACTAACCTACAGCACTGTACTCTCTAAACTGTCAACGAAAAGATATACATCTAGGGTTATTAGGAAGGCATGTGGGTCAAAGCTGATTTGGTCCCATTTTGCATGGTTTTAAGCCAGTCTGTCATAATTTGACTTGTCTTTTAAAAATCTGGCTGCTAAGGGCTGGGAACGCGGTTCAGTTGGTAGAGCATTTGTATTTCATATACAGGGTCCTGGGTTTGATCCTCAGCAGTACAAGAACGAGGCTTGGTAGTGCAGGCCTGTAATCCCAACACAAAGAAGATAGAAACAATGTATCAGGAGTGCAAGGCCGGCCTTGATTACATAGAGTTTGAGGCCAGTCCGGGATATATGAGATCCTTTCTAAAATATAAAATTCTACAAAGAATATATTAAAATTAAAGAAGTGGGGCAAATAGCGATAACATATACTATATATACATGTATGCAATTGTTAAAGTATAAATAAAAATATATTAAATAAAATAATACGAAATTCTGGCTTCCCTGGTCAGTTTCATGTATTTTTATAAATATCGAGGGGCACAGTTATGTACTTGTCCATCCTTCCACCCTTGCTCACTAATTGGGTTGGAGGCCAAACACCGCCTACTTGACCAGAGAGCACACCATTGGACAGGTTAACCAGGTTAACATCGGCCACGCCCTTCTTGCCTGAGGCCACGCCCCTTGATTTACCACGAGCCCGATGTAGGAAACGGGCCACGCCCCTTCAAAGAGACCACGCCCATCAAAAAGGCCACACCTCTTAAGGAATAACCCCTACCGTTGGATGCCAGAAGGGGACGCTAGCGCATAACCTATATTTCCCTTCCGGCTAGGCCCGCCCCAATACGTGCGATCCCGCCCATCCGAGGTTTTGTCTCTTCCCATTGGGCACTGAGGTGTCAGGTTTCCCTTCACCTCGCCCGGCTCCCCGCCCTCACAGGCCCCGCCCCGGAGGCCCCGCCCCCTCGGGGGCCTCGCCCTGTCCGTTGCACGGCCGGCAGGAGGCGCCTCGAGCCGGGCGCCAGCTCGGCTAACGGCGGGCGTGGGAGCCGCGCGCGGGGGACGCGGCTGACGGGCTGAGCTAAGGTGAGTGCGGAGCGCGAGAAGGGAGGTCGGCGGAGGCCGAGGATGGCCCAGGAGGTGCCTCTGAGCTACTAAGGGGACCCGCGGAGGGCGTGGAGACCGCGGGCTGAGACACGGGTAGCGGGGCACGCGCTGGGGCGGGGCCGCGCTGGTCACGGTCCCCGCGGCGAGTCGGGGCGCGATAGAGGCAGGCTTGCTAGGTTGCTATGGAAACCGGCGAGCGCACGGGGCCTGAGGTGGCCCGGGGGAGCTGCACTCGAAGGTTGGGTGGGCGCGGGTGGCGTGGCCCGTGGGCTTCCAGGGGGTGATCCGGCCTCTGTCATTCGTGGTGGAGTGGCCCTTCCAGGCCTCAGTTTACCTGGCGGTGCCTTGGAGGTGCAGTCTAACGTGGGGCGCCCCGAAAGAGCTCAAGGAGGGAAGTCCCACACACCCCCACCAGGATGGTGGTGACACCCCGCCTACACCCGTCCCGCAAGAGTGTCGCCTCCCCACCCGTGTGCCCGCGAGAGGCATTGTTTCCCCAGCTATTTCTGTACCATTTGCAGCCAGTCCCCCAACAAGTGCCGCGCCTGAGACAGATGCTGAGCTGGAGCTCCGAGGCCCCCCGGAGGGACCTGGCTTCTATCCCTGGGGAGCCAAGTGATGGGGGCCTGACAGGATGCAGACCTGCCGGGCCAGCTTGCCTCTGTCGCCTGTCGAGTGTTTAGTTAATCTGAATTACCAAAAAGAATTTGATTACCGGTGTCTCGGTGCTACAGGCCACCTCTTGTGCATTCCAGAGAGGAGCCTGTCCCTAATTCCACTGGGAGAAGTCGCTCCCTTTTTGCTAAGTGACTAGCGTCCAAATGAAACCTGATTGAATTATGCTCTCATTTAAGGCCTGCCTCCAGCTGGAGCCATAAAGATAGGATTTATGGAAGAGGGGAGAAGGATAATGCACCGCCTGCAAAGTCGACTGCTTTTTTTTTTTTTTTTCTCTCCTGTTGGAATGATAATGTGTTCCACATTGTCCTTTTGGAACAGAGACGTCCCTCCACCCATGTCAGCCGTCACTGACCTCACTGCCTGCCTAGTCGCTGTGACTTTTTTTTTTTTTTTTTTTTTTTTTTTAAGCAGAAATGGAACTCTTTTTGGAGTACAAGAAAAGAGACAGTTAATGAGGCAGCAACAGCAAGAGCCCTGTGTGCACTCTGACTCTTTGGGACCTGAGCTGTCCCCAAATGTTTGTGTGTCAGAGGCGAGAATTGGGCAGAAAAGGAAAGGACAGGTCATACTTCCAGAAAAACAGATCTGGTTACCCAGGGCGTGCTCCTCGCCGTAGGACTTTCCCTGAATTCCAAGTGGCCTTTTGAGAAACATTTTTGTCCTGTTTGGACAAACAAGGCTACACTCTTGGTTCTGTGATTAGGAAGGGAAATGGCCTATGAGCAGGTGGCCACCCTCAGGGCCTACTCTCTTTAGTGGTGGTGGGGAGGATGGCCATAAAGGAAAGCTTTCTGAAAAGCCTCAAAAAACGCTAAAGCTCTGAGGGGTTAAAGTGGGGTATGTTGGAAAGGAATGAGTCACATTCACCCAGTTTCTGCCACCCCCTGCTCTTACGTTTTTTCCTAACTCTGTCTTTGAGTGGCCCTGGACAGGAGGGAGGGGCACCTCTGAAGTTCCAGTCTGCACCCTTGCTACCGAGACCCTTGGAGGGGACCTAGTAGTTATGTACTTGTAATTTTCCCATTTCTTTCCTTTTTCTTTTATTTATTTATGTGTTTTTAGACAGGGCTATGTGTAGCCAGGACTGGCCTCAAACTCTCTGCATAGCCAAGGATGACCTTGAATTTCTTTAACTTTTTTTTTTTTTTTTTGCATTGATTTATTTGTTCTTTATGTGTGCATGTTTTAAAATTTTAAAGATTTTTTAATATTTAAATTTAATATTCTCTCTGTGTACATGCATGCACATGCTCAATTGGTGCCCAGAGAACAACTTTTGGGAGTCCATTTTCTCCTTCTGGCATGTGAGATATCGGAATTGAACATCAGGCTTGGCAGCAAGCACCTTTGCCAACTTGAAGGCCCAATGACCTTGAACTTCTGATTGTTCTGTCTTTATCTGTTGAGTCCTGGGACTACAGGCATGTGCCACCATGCCTAGCTTATGCTGTGCTGGGAACGGAACTGAAGGCTTCATGTATGCTAGGGACATTTCTGCCCCCATTATTCCCTTTAAGATGGTGTCCTTCAGCTCCGGTTGATCTGGAACTCATTATACACCCAGGCAGGCCTTGCCATGCAATTCTTCTTCCATAGCCTCCTGAGTGCTGGGGTTATATATGTAGGCCACTCCAGCTTCCATTTCTTCTCCTCACTCTCTTTCTCTTTTGACAGTGTCTCATGTAGCACAGGTTGGCCTGGGTAGCTGAGGGTGACCTTGAGCTTTTGATTCTCATGCCTCCAGCGTCAGAGGACTAGATTGGAGGCACGCACATGCCCAGTTAACATCTCTATTTTGATAAAGCAGGACTGCAGTTAGACCGTGTCAGCCTGCCCAAGATGTACAGCCCGGGTACAAGATGCCGGTTCACTTCTGCATTGAATCTGGAGCTTTGAAACACTGGAGTTTACTTTGTGATTTTTCTCTTATCTAAGGACAGTGTGACATGTTTACATTTATTACTGGACGTGGTCTGCAAAAGCCATGGCTTCTGGGGCCACAAGGGAGACAAAGTGTTGTAGAGGCCACATCATGAGAATGTGTGCTGGTCTAGAGGCTTCCAAGGAATGGGTGTGTGTGCGTGCAGAGGCCAGAGATCACTCTTGGGAGTGATTACTCAGGAGTAGGTCACCTTGTGTTTCTGAGACAGGATCTCTCACTGGTTTGGGACTCCATAAACTGGCCAGCCAGGGAATCCCAGGGGTTCTCTTGCCTTCATTCCCTGAGACCTGGTGTACCCCACGATGCTGGGTGTGCATAGGTTCAGAGGGTGGAACTTTAATCCCCATGTGTACGTATGAAGACACTGTGTGTGATGCAAGCTTTTGGAAAAAGGGGGGGCATATGCATGCGAGTGTGTAGGAGTGTGTGTACCTACACAAGCAGAGGCTGGAGCAGATGGAGCTGGGAGCTGTCAGTGTCTGCCTGCTTCTTCCTTGAATGCTTGACCAGCACACATTCTCAGATGACACGTCCTCCACAACACTTCATTCTCCTCAGTCGCTTCCATGAAGCACAGGGAACATCTCTGCTGGAAATGCCTCAGGTGTGTGTCATCCCCAGTGCTGAGGTTATAGGCATGTGCAACCATAACCAGCTTTTTTTACATGGGTGTTAGGGATTCAAACTCAGGTCCTCATGCTTGCAGAAGCAAACACTGAGCCATCTCCAGCCCCTTGAAAATGCTATGCTGTGGTTTAAGTGACAGTCCTATGCAGGGAAGCATAATCAATTCTAGGCTTCTGGGGTTGCCGAGAACACTTGTCACAGGATCCCCAGGGGAAGAGACATCTCCATAACTTTCTTCACTGAGACCCAAAGGAACCTTCTGTATTTCCATTTTCTATGCACTTTCTCTGGACACCAGCTATTTATAGGCAAGCTCAAGGCTTTGTGATGGGCAATGGACCATCCCACAGGGCAGTTGCTAGTTTTGGGAGCTCTGGCTTGACTGGATAAAGCTCTCAGGAGGCTCTGGACGAGCTCAGACCCCTCCCACACTGCCCAGGTACCTAGGCCAGCAGGCTGTGGAGAACTGGTACCGTGGCCTGTTTTTTGGCTTTGTTTGTGAAACTTCTTTTGGTGGGAGAGGCCTCAGGGAAAGAGCAGGATGAAATTCTCAGCTTTGAGGTCTGGACAGTTGCATTGTTTGGCTCCCTGTGGGGTCTGTTTTGAGACAGGATCTTGCTGTGTTTGTAGCTCAGGTTGGCCTCCGACTCAAGGTTCTCCTGTCTCAGCCTCCTCTGAGTTGTTGGGATTGCAGGGTTACAGGCTTGCATGGCAGCGTCTAGGCCTTCTTTAGTCTTGTCTTGTTTTGTTTTGTTTAAGACTGGGTCTCCTGTAACCCATGCTGGCCTGCAGCTTCCTGTGTAGCAGAGATTGACCTTGCATTCCTAGTCTCTGTGCCTTCATCTTCCAGATGATGTAATTCTGGATGTGGACCACACACTCTGCTTTACCCAGCTCTTAAAAAACAAACTTACTAATTTTTTTAGATTTATTTAATGTGTATGAGTGTTTGCCTGAATATAGGTATATGTACCACATGTATGCCTGGTGTCCTCAGGGAACAGAAGAAGGCATCAGATCTCAAAACTGAAGTTACACATGTGTGAGATGTTGGTGCTGGGAACTGAATTTTGGTTCTCTGCAAGAGCAGCACATGCTTTTAACCATTGAATCATCCCTCTAGCTCCAAGAATGTTTTTAAATTATTTATTTTGCGTTTATTGCATGTGTACACACACCATGACACATATGTAGAGATTGGAAGACAGTTTTGGGGAGTTGGTTCTTCCCTTCTTGCTTGTGGTCCCTGTGTCAGCCTGAGGTCATTAGGCTTGGTGGCCTGCCTGCTAGCCTCCTGAGAGTCTTCTGAGGAGTTCCTTGGGTGGCTCTGCCTTAAGTTGCCACTAAAATCCTTCTGTAGCCCCTAAAAATGTGGGAGAGTGGTGCCTGGGGACTTCAGTGGAGCTGACTAGCTGGAGTCACAGTGGCAGGTCTCTGTGCGGCTTTCTCCGGGTCCTGAGTCATTAGCGGGTTGTTCAACCTTTTGACATTGCAACATGATGTCATCTACAAAGTTGACACTCAAACTTTGGTTTGAAAAACAAAACCAAACCACCCAAAGTGTCACGTTTTAAATACATTTCATTTACAGTTTCGTATTGGGCATCATTCATAACTATCCTCCATTACATACAGCCCTGGAGTTGCAGGTTGGACACACTTGTCTGGAGCCTTCTAGAAAACACTCCTTTCTTGGCTCACCAATCTGTATGCCTTTGTGGTGCAGAAGTGGGGAATGGTCATGGAGAGATGAATGCATACAGCTTTTTTTTCTTCCTCAGCTTGTTTGGTGACAGAGCCTCAAGTCCCCATTTCCTTTCCTGGGCTCTCCAGCCCTTAAGACTATTTTGATGGAGATAGGCAGTTCCATCTCTAAACCGCATAGGACATCAGGGGCTTTAGGATTAGGATTCTGCACCACGAAGGCTCTTCCTGCTCCCTGGGAGCTTCTAGGGAGCCAGTCTTTTTCTGGAGGGCTGGATGGCTGGAGGGCTGGATGGCTGGAGGGCTGGAGGGCTGGAGGGCTGGGTGACTGAACATGGTGGGTGGAATGCATGCATTCCAAGGATGCTTCCACTGGCTCTGGAGGCGATCTTTATGTTGTTCCTTGTGGCCTAGTGGAGCTTCAGTCCTAGGAAAGTGTCTCTTTAGTCGGGACCAAGCTCCTGTGCCAGAGATCCCTTCCAGTCGGGAACAGGACCAGTCTCCTCTGCCAGGTCATGGGGAGAAGCATTTTCTTGGGGTTTGTATTTCTAGTATCTGGTGGCTTGTAAGGGAGAGAGAAGTGGGGAGGGAAGGAGAGAATGAGAAGAGGAGAGAAGAGAGAGCTGGGGAGAGAGAGTGAGTGACCCTGTGCCCATATGGAAGCCAGAGTGCCCCGCACTATCTATCACTCTATTCTTTGGAGATGGGGTTTTTCTCTCTGAGCCTTGCTGGAGCTAGGTTGTTAGCTGGCAAGTCCCAGCAATCCTCCTGTCTCTGTCCCTCAAATTGCTGGGGTTATAGGTGTATGCCTAGCTATGCCCCACTTTTTACATAGGTGTGGGAGATCTGAATTCAGGTCTTCATGCTTGCACAGCAGGTGCCTTTATCCACTGAGCCATCTTCCCAGTCCCAAGGCTTGTGACATACGTGTGTGTGTGTGTGTGTGTGTGTGTGTGTGTGTGGTTGCAGCTGTGGCCGTTTCCCCAGCTCTGCTTGTGTTTGGGATGGCCTTCATCTTCTGTATAGACTGGCAAAAAAGAAATTAAATTTACAGCCAAGTTGAATATGTTTTGTTGTTGTTGTTATTGTTTTGTTTGTTTTTCTGGCCATGACATTCATTGCTAGGTGGTGAGCATGTCCCTCAGGACAGAGAGGCAGCCCTGCTGAGCCTGTATGCCGTCCCTTGTCCACTTGCCCAGTACTTCTCGGAAGTCACAGAGCCCTAAGGCGGTTATGACTTACTGTGACTTCCTTATTTTGCTCCACAATGGCTTTCCCTGAAGGCACTCGGTCCATCAGACCTGCTTTGCCCCTTGCTCCTCATAGGCTCTGACTTATCAGCCCCACTGCTGGGCTTCTGGCTCCAGGTGGTGTGAACGGGTCCAGGACTGTTTCCTCTGCTGGGATGGACTCATGTCTCTTGCTCTTGATGTCCCTGATACTTGCTTCTAATCTGTATCACTTTGTCCTCCCAGGCTCCAGCCTTCCCTCACCCATTGGCTGAAAGCCTCAGTGGTTATCCATGAAGACGCACCCACCATGTTTTATGGGACTCAGTTCATCATGTCTCCTCCCACCAAGAGTAAGCTGAAGCGACAGAGTCAGCTGCTGTCCACTATGCTATCTCGGACACTGAGCTACAAGTATCGGGACCTGGACTCTACCTTCTGCAGCCTAGGTGCCAGTGATGACCCTGCAGAGCTCTCCACTCAGCTCTCAGCCCCTGGGGTCTTGAAGGTGTTTGGGGACAGTGTCTGTACAGGCACCCACTACAAGAGTGTCCTGGCCACTGGTACCTCCAGCGCCCAGGAGCTGGTAAAAGAGGCCCTGGAGAGATATGCCTTGGACCCTGAGTGTGCCAGCCAATATGTGCTATGTGACGTTGTGGGCCAGGCTGGGGATTCTGGGCAGAGGTGGCAGGCCCAGTGCTTCCGAGTGTTTGGGGACAATGAGAAGCCCCTCTTGATCCAGGAGTTATGGAAACCCCGAGAAGGCTTGTCCCGGAGGTTTGAGCTGAGGAAGAGGTCAGATGTGGAAGAGCTGGCAGCCCGGGATGTGGATACCACCACAGCAGGTGAGGAAGTGGGGTGTGGAAGGATGACCTGGAGGGTGACAGGCGAAGGGAGCTGAAGAACATGGGGAGGGAGTTTAGTTTGGCGCAGGCTACTGGGGCTGTGGTGAGTCATTGACATCTTCACAAGTCTGAATAATCTTATTGTATGTGTGCATTGACTGTGAGACACTTGGTGGCCCATTTTTAGTGGCTTCTGTTACCTTCTACAATGTGTTAGGCCAAACCCAGCTCATTAGTCCCAGATGTCCATGGGTCCCTCTTAGATGTGTCAGGAATCTGAGGGTGGCTGGATACAAGACAATGAAGGATCCTTCACAGACCCTCATGGCATTGCCAAGTCCAAGGGACTCTGGTGTCAAGTGACTGCATGAGGATATGAAGCAGGTTAGCCGGTGCCTCAGGTGGCCTGGAGGTTGTTGGTTGTCACACCTCTAGTGGACTTTAAGAGTAGGGTAGTTTACCTTGCTCTTGGCTTCAAGGATTGGCTTGGTGTTTATTGCTCTATTATTCAATTGGTGGAAAGAAATTAGTTTTGCCAGAATTTATTTTTTTCTAATACTCAAGGTTAGTTTTTAGTTGGCTTTAAAAAAAATAGATTTATTTTATGTGTATGAATGTGTACCCTGTGAGTGCCTGGGGGTTACGGGTTGTTGTGAGCCACTGTGTAGGAGACAGGACTCAAACACAGGGCCTCTACAAGAGCAACAAGTATTCTTAACTGCTGAGCCGTCTCTCCAGCCACAGACTTTCTTTAAAGTTAGGATATGAAGTAATATGTGTCATGGTGACAGCTGCTTCTTTTTCAAATTTTGATTTGTTTCTGTTTTTAAAATGTGAGTGTCTATTTGTGTCAGGGAAAGTGAAAGTAGGCATCAGTGTGGAAGTCAGAGGGGAGTCAGTTCTTCTACCATGTGGGTTCCAGGAACTCAGGTGATCAGGCTTGGTGGCAAGTGCTTTTACTCATTAAACCATCTTACTAAGCCCAATGTGAGAGCCCGCATGTGTGTATGCATGTGAAAGTGTGTGTGTGTGTGTGTGTGTGTGTGTGTGTGTGTGTGTGTGTGTGTGTGTTGAGAGAGAGAGAGAGAGAGAGAGAGAGAGAGAGAGAGAGAGAGAGAGAGAGAGATGTGGGTGCACACATGTTATGGTTCACTCAGAGGTCAGAGGTCAGCTTTGTGGAGTTGGTTCTCTCTTTGAACAGTCGGTTCTAGGAATCCAACTGTGGGTTGTCAGGTTAATGCAGCAAGTGCCTTTACTCAGTGGGCCATCTCCCATCTCCCTGATCCCACACATCATTTTCAGAGACTTCCTATAACCAGGTGTGGTGGAAAGTGCAAGTGCATGCAATATGGACATGTACACACACACACATACACACACACACACACACACACACACACACACACATACACATACACACACAGACACACGGAGACACACGGAGACATACATACACAGGACCTTGATACTGGTATGTGGAGCATCACTTTGTTTTGTGTTTGCTTATGTAATGTGTATGTGGTGCATGTGTAGGTTCGTGTACCCATGTGTGAACACAGAAGCCATAGGAGGACTTGGGATGTCTTGTCCCCTTATTCCCTTAAGATAGAATCTTGCACTGAGCCTGGAGGTAGACTGGTGGTGCTCCTCTGTGTGACACTCACAATGATGTGGTTATAGGCATAGGGTTACACCTAGCATTTTATGTGATGCAGAGGATTTGAACTCACATCCTCATGTTTGCATAGCAAGCATTCTTACTCACTGAGCCATCTCCTCAGCCCCCAGAGCAACATTTTGGACATTCTTTTGCACGGAACAGGCCTGATGAGACCAGCAGAGGGCTGCTGCTGGTGCCCTGTGCCCAGGTCTGTGTGTCATCAGGTCATTGGTTGTGTCACCTGGGTGAAGCAGAGCTTTGGCAAGCCCGTTCTGTTGCATAGTAGATGCTGGCTTCTGTGGGTGCACTATGTGGGATTTTGTTCTGTCCACCTCATTCAGCACTGTGCTCACATGAGGCCAGGCCAGAGGAAGTTCCGCAGCTCACAGCCTCTCTCCGTTGGTGGCTATGAAAACCTTTCCAATAAAGAGTCTATTCTTCATTGGCCAGGCTGAGTGACCCACTTGTTGGGCCATAGGGGGTCATGTTACTGCCCAGGCAGGCCCAACCTAAGGGATGGTTTTCCTGGCTGCCCATCCTTCTCTGGGTGTGACAAAGGTGCCCTGTGACCAGGTCAAGGGCTGTGAGGATTGTGCTGGGTTTGTTGTCGCAGGCATGCCCAAGCTCCTCCTCTCCCTTTCTTTTCGGTAATTCTGGGGATTGAACCTAGGACCTCACCCTATGTTAGCCACACACTCTACCACTGAGCTATATAGCCTCAGTCTTTGTCCATGCTTCTTACCTAACATGACAGCACACTGTAGAGCCTCTGCTTAGGGCCAAGTAGAGGGAGATTATCAACCCAGGGAGACGCAAAGGGAAGAGCAGGCCCGGCACAGCTGGGGAGCCCAGGATGCCTGCAGACACCCAGGTGACACAGTACAGTGACCCGATGACAGTCACACCTGGCCTGGAACTCACAGAGATCGACCTGCCTCTGCCTCCTGAGTGCCCCATGTTAGTTCCCACAGTAGAAGCTGCTGTGGGCTTTCAGGAGCTCCTTTTAGGCTTAAGCATTAGAAGCCCCAGGATGGCAGATGCTTGAAGCCAAGTGGTACTGGGAGCAGGAACCGAGGCTGCAGCTGGCAGTTAACGTGCTTCTTGTGAATCATCGGGGTGCTTGCAGTGCACCCATGGGAATGCCCTTTGTTGTGTTTGGGTTCTGTTTTCTGTAAACATTGCTTTTTTTGTGCTGTAATTTCCTGATTTTCCAGCTTATCAAAATATGGGCTGTCTGTTTGGGAGGGAGGCAGAGGTGGAACGCGCTGGGCTGGAAGGCAGCTCTTGATAGTTTCCCAGGGGCTGGAATTTAGGGCTTGTGCCATGAGGAGAGGGCTCTGTGTCCTGTCGGTGAGATAAAGATGACAATCACTTACATGCAACTGTGGGGAGGATGACGGCAGGGCCATGTGGTTTTTGTCAGCACCTTGGGAAGAGTGAGGGCTTGCTTAGGGTCATGGGAAGATCAAGTGTGAGGTCCGCAGGACTGTTGGGAGGTGTGTGTGTGTGTGTGTGTGTATATGTAAGTAATATTGGAGATGGAACTAGAGGCTTGCACACGCTAACCTGTGCTCTCTGACTAAGCCATATATCCCTGACCCTCACTGGCGGACTCTAGGCAGGTGCTCTACCACCAGCTCCTTAATTCTTTTTTTTTTTTTTTTTTTGAAAAGAGCTTTTAAAAATTTGTGTGTGTGTGTGTGTGTGTGTGTGTGTGTGTGAATGCATATACATACACAAAGAGGCCAGAAGGGAGGGTTGGGTTCCCTGAAGCTGAAGCTGGAGTTACAGGTGGTTGTGAGCTGCCTCATATGGGTGCTGGAATGTGAACTTGGGTCCTCCGGAAGAGCAGCAAATTCTCTTAACTGTGGAGCCTTCTCTCCAGCCTTCCATTTCCTTGTTTATTTTACTTTGAGACAGGGTCTCATTACTTTTCCCAAGGTGGCCATGCTCTCACTATGTAGCCTGTGCTAGCCTTATACTTGTGATTCCTCTACCTTAGCCTCCCGAATAACTGGGATAGAAGTTCTATGTCACCATGCCTGGCTTTGGGCTGTTCCCCCTTCTGCCCTTCATTCCTTATGGAGAGTAGAGTTTAGCCCTGCTTTTCTCACCCTCACTTCCTGGGCATCTCTGAGTGGGAGAAGGTCTTGCTGTGGCAGGTGTCTTGGGTATACTGTTGTGGAGCAGCTTCCCTGGGCCAAAAGCTGTCTCACTACATTGTAACAGTTAGTAATGTCTCCAGATATTGCCACCTGTCCTCTGCCCTCTATTGGGAGCTCACTTTAGACATTAATGGCCTGGACTCAGCTCAGATAAGCACCTTTTGTCAACACCCAGCATCTCACCCTGGAGGCCAAGCAGGTGGCTAGAAGCCTACTTGGCAGCCATCAGTCTTGCTGTTTAGAGTGACCCAGGCTGCTCTGAGGGTTGGAGGCCTTGGAAACTCAGTGTCTTGAGGTTGGGGATTGTGTGGAACTACTGTTTGTCCGGGACTTCTTCCTGGTCAGCCTTAGATGTGTTTCCTTCTTGGGACAGGATGCCTTTTTGTTTGTTTGTTTGTTTGTTTGTTTGGGGCAAGCATGGAGGTGTTTTAGGGTCACTGAGATTTGAGGCTAAAGATACTATGATAGCAGACACTGGACTAGTGACCAAAAATCAGCTCATTAAATGTGTGCTGTGGTGCCTGGCATCAGTGAAATGTGTGGGAGACTTTGGGGAGATGGCTTAGCCAGCAAAGTACTTGCTTGCAAACATGACGATACAGCTGGATCCCCAGAAGCTATGTAAAAAGCTGCATATAGTAGCATATGCCATAATTCCAGTGCTGGAAGATGGAGACGGTAGGATCCCACACTGGTGAACCAGTCTAGATGAAGCAACTAGTTCCAGGTTCAGTAAGAAACTTTGTCTCAAAAAATAAAGGGGAGAACAGCTGAAGACAGCAGATGTCAAACTCTGCCACACACACACACACACACACACACACACACACACACACACAGAGAGAGAGAGAGAGAGAGAGAGAGAGAGAGAGAGAGAGAGAGAGAGAGAGAGAGAGAGAGAGGCGGGGGGTCTTCTGTGGGTCTTACCCAAGATTCCAAGTCCGGCATTTTCTGGGGGAGAATGGGTAGTTAAGACATAGTGTACTCAGCTCAGTGTGGACAGGACACAAGACACCTCTTGGAGATGGCCAAGGTCATCACAGAATGCTTGGTGCTGTCTTTATTTGTCTTGAACTTTGTCACCTGAGGACAGGCAGCTGTTTGGGGACTTCTAGGGACATGCCACAATGAAGTCACTGCTGCTTCTTCTAGATGCCAGTTGTGTCCTGTGCTCTATTCTCAAGAGCCACCTCCTGTGGTCATTTGCTCCCAGAATATTTTCCTTCTGTTTTAATTCTTAGTTCTGTTTTATGATGTTTTGCCTGCATGTGTGTCTGTGTGAGGGTGTCAGATCGTCTTGAACTGGAGTTACAGACAATTGGGAGCCGCCATGTGGGTGCTGGATTGAACTCGGGCTCTCTGGAAGAGCAGTCAGTGCTCTTAATCGCAGAGACATCTCTCCAGCCCCTTTCTTCTGTTATTAATCAGATTTTTTTGGGGGGGTTATGAGACAGGGTTTCTCTGTATTGCTTTGGAGCCTGTCCTGGAACTAGCTCTGTAGACCAGGTTGACCTCCAACTCACAGAGATCTGCCCGCCTCTGCCTCCTGAGTGCTGGGATTAAAGGCGCACAGCTATAATCAGATAATTTTTGAGACAGGGTCTCATGTAATCCAGCTTTCCTTAAATTCACTGTGTAGCAGAGGGTGACCCTGAACTCTTGATCCTCCTGCTTCCACCTTCCTAGTAAGAGAGGAACACCACCCACAGCTTGAATTTGAGTTTTGAATTATTCCTGACTTTGGGAGAAGGTGAGCGGGAGCTCAGCTGCTGTTGCTCGTTTTTATCTGGGAGTTGCTGCTTCTCCAGCAAGCTTTCTTTTTTGCATCAGGTACTTGGTGGTAGGCTCATTTCAAGAAATGTTTATTTCATGTGGTTTGATGAAAACCAAAACAATCAGGGCTTTTCTTCAGCAGTCTGAAATTACCAAAGGCATCAACTTACAAAGGCACAGGGGTAGGGTGTCACACTGTCATGTCAAGGCATCACTGATGTAAGATGTTTAAAAGACATGAAATGTGAGACCAATATGAAGGATGTTACTGGGGTTGGAGGGCATTACAGATATCAAACAAATAACACACATAAGGACATTTTTGGTTTTTGAGACAGGGTTTCTCTGTATTGCTTTGGAGGCTGTCCTGGAACTCACTCTGTAGACCAGGCTGGCCTCAAACTCACAGAGATCCGACTGCCTCTGCCTCCCCAGTGCTGGGATTTAAGAAAGGAGTGCACCACCAACGCCGGTGACAATTTTGTTTTTAAATTACATTTACTTGTTTGGGGGTACACACTGTGACACACAAATTTGGAGGTCAGAAGACAACTTGTGGGAGCTGGTACTCCCCTTCCACCATGTGGTTCTGGGGATCAAACTCAGACTTGGCAGCAAGAGCCTTTATTTACCTACTGATCCATTTTCAAAGAGAGGAATTAGGAATGAACACTGTGGTGGGACTGCATGTCACAGTTACATGTGTGTTCAAGGTGGCAAAGAAGGGAGCTTTTAAAAGTTGCATGAGGTGATCTGAAATGGCCCCTCTCAGCTGCAGCAGGTGGCTGGCAGTCCAAGGGAAGACGCAGCCATCAACAGATGCCCTTAAGAAGTTTTTTTCTGGATGAGGTGGGAACAGCCTTTGGGCTGTGGTTCTGGCAGAGTCTCCTGGGCTGGTCTTGATGTCATGTATGTGTTTGTGAGATGTTCTCCTATCTGACATCCCAACTTTAATATTAATGTTAATGTTTGACACAAGTGATTTCATTTTGATTCTGACAACTTTTACCAAGGGAAGAATTTCAGCCGTGGAGGTAAATGTTGGTGGGCAGGGAAGGGGCTGCCCTCAGGGAGCCCCATGTCCTTCCATGTGTTAGCACACCAGTCTGGGAGTGGTGGGAATGTCACTTAGGTATGTGTGTACACATGTAGAGAATACTGGAAACCCTCAGATCCTCATCAAGTTCAAAAATCTCCATTTTCCTCATTACTTGGCACAGATTGGGATTCTCAGATGGGAATGTGTATTTGGGATTGGGACTGCCATGGGTCACTAATGACTTATGAACTAAGCAATTCTTTTTTTTTTTTTTTAGTTTATTTATTTATTTTTTATTTATTTTATTTTTATGTGTGCTGATGTTTGGCCTGTCTGTGTGTCTCTGTGTAAGGGTGTCGAGTCCCCTGGAACTGGAGTTACAGACAATTGTGAATTGCCAAGTGGGTACTGGAAATTGAACTGGGTCCTCTGGAAGAGCGGCTAGAGTCCTTTGTCACAGAGCCACCTCTCTGGCCCCAGTGACCTGTATTTTTTTTTTTTAATTTCTTTTCCTATTGCACAAAAATTCTGTCTTTTTAGTATTTACTTATTTGTTTGTTTGTTTGTTTGTTTGGGGGATGCTAACTGCCAGCGTAGCTGAAAACTATGAGTTTCAGGTTTGGAGAAAGAATGACTCAGAAGAATCAGGCAAAGAGTGCCTCTATTCCCACACAAGTACGCCACTAATGTACACAAGTGTGTGCAACCAACACACACACGTACTTCTCTCTCTCTCTCTCTCTCTCTCTCTCTCTCTCTGTCACACACACACACACACACACACACACACACACACACACACACACACACACACACGAAAAAAGCTATCAGGTGAGGGGTGCAACTCAGTGGTGAGACATCTGCCTAGAATGTGTGTGGACCTGGGCTCAACCCCCAAACAGGAAAAATGTTATAGAGCACTATGAAATATGATATAGTATGGGTCTAGGAAATTCTTCTGAGGAGGCCAACTTTAAGCCAGCCTTTTTCAAAGATGGTAACACCCACAGGTGAAGAGCAGTAGGTAGTTAGTTGGTGAGGTAGGAAGAGCACTGCGGGCAAAGGAACAGTGTTGTTCAAAGACCCAGGGACAAGAGGAAACGAGCAGCTTGGCTGGGCAGGCAGTGTCTGGAAACCGATGGGGCTAGAAAGTTACACTGGGCTTTAGATAAAGTAGAGGCCACCAAAGCAGGTCCAAGACCATTCTGGCTCCTGAAAACAAAACCCTTTGAGAAGGCCAGTAATGCATTGACTGGAGAACTTTCACGAGAGCCAGTGGTAGCTTAGGCTCCAGTTACAAGGTGGTAAGAAGTGGATGGAGTCCACTTCCTGCAAATAGAATCAAGAGTGTTGGTAAGAGAATTAGAGGTTGAAAATGAGAAAGAAGGAGGTGCCAAGAATGAAGGTTTGGATTTAGGGTAGATGGAGGTGCCATTTTCTAAACAGAGACTACCAAGAGAAACAGCCTATGGGGGAAGACTACCCATTCTTATTTCTAATTATTATAGCACACAGGTGGAGGTCAGAGGACAGCCTTTAGGAATCAGTTCTAAATCCACTGTGGGTTTGGGGATCTTGCTTAGGTTCTAAGGCTTGTGCAGAAAGTGCACCCTAAGTGGTCTATTTAAAAGGCAAGTTTAAGAGATCCAAAAGATGGTGGCAAAGTGGAATCACATGGTATGGACCTGATGCTTAAGAGAAAGAGAGACTCTGATTATAAAAAGTTAATAAGTGATATTTGTTTATAGATAGGGTCTCATAGCCCACACTGGCCTGGAACTCACTGGTTTCAATCTCATGATGCTCTTCAGCCTCTCTAATGCCCAAATTACATGAATAAGCCGACATGACTGGCTGGTGATATTAAAGCTGTGGAAATTGATAGAATATGCAGGTAGTGAGTGTTTATACAGTGAGGAGGGATGAGGGCTTATGCCCCATCCAATATCCAGAGGCCAGGTAATGGAGAAGCCAGAAGGCAAGCTGAGAAAGGTAGAAAGTGTTAGAGACAAAAAGACAATAGGAACCAGTATGGTATGTTGGCCTTGTTGGCCAAACAAGAAATTTCTGTGGGTCAGACACAAAGAAGATCATTGGGTTCATTGAATTGGGCAGCATGGAAGTAACCAAAGATTGTATTAATTCTGGAAAATATATAAAGGAGCTAGAAATGGTTAGGCAGTGCTGGTGAACACCTTTAATCCCAGCACTTAGGAGACAGAGGCAAGCAGATCTCTGAGTCTGAGGCCAGCCTGGTCTACAGAGCGAATTCCAGGACAGCCAGTGCTACACGGAGAAACCCTGTTTTGAACCTGCCCTCAAAAGAAGCTAGAAAGAATGAATGAACATTATAAATTATAGGTTAGTGCCCCATCCTAAATAAAAGACATTTCTTAGGGTGAAGAGGATCAACCATAGGATCTTTGTGTGTGTGTGTGTGTGTGTGTGTGTGTGTGTGTGTGTACATGCTAGGGCACAACCTCAGGTGCTGTTCCTCGGGATCTGTCTACAGCGCACCAAACAGGCTCTGCTAGTCTCCAGTACAGGGTCTGCCTGCATCCCCTTTTCTAGCACAAGTGTGTACCATTGTGCCCATTTTTTATATGGGTTTCAGGGATTGAGCTGAGGCCCCCATGCTTGCAAAGAAACACTTTACTGACTGGTCTCTTTCCTTAGATGAAGCACAGGATCTTAAATGTTATGAAAGTATAATTTCCTTGGGAGATATCTGTCAGTTTGGACATCAAAGAAACTTAAACTTGGGGCTGGAGCAGTGGCTCGGTGGTTAAAAACACATGGTATTCTTCCACAAAGGTTGAGGCCAAGCACCCATGTCAACTGCCTGTAACAACAGCTGCTGAGAACTCCCAGGGGCAGTACTGGCTATAGGATACTAAAGCTTGCTCACCAAGTGATAGAAAGAAAACAGGAAAACAGAGTATCACCTGCAAAAACAGAGATGCAGTTTTAAAAGGACAAGATAATTGTGCTGGTTAGCTTTAACTGTCAACTTGACATAATCTAGAATCAACTAGAAAGAAAGTCCCTTTCTTTAAAAAGTATAGTTGTATCAGTTTCAATTATGTGTATGGATGTGTGTGCAGGTGCCCAGAGGCCAAAGGCAATGAACCAGTTAGTTCTGAGCCAGGAAAGCAACACAGCAGGCACCCTCCACCCTTCTCCTGAGCTCTCTCCAGCTTTGGAGAGCATCTTAATGAGGAATTATCTAGCTCTGGCCGGCTTGACAGTTCATTGATAGAGGAAGATCCAGGCCATTGTGGGCATTACCATCCCTAAGCAAGGGGACCTGAACTGTATAAACAGGAATCTTTGTCCTTGGTGACAGCAAGTAAGTACGGGCGCATTTGTTCTCACTGCTCTTGGTTGCAAATATGATGTGGCTAGTATTTCAAGTTCTCACCTTCCCTGTAACTGATTGTATCCTGGAATTGTAAACCAAATAAACTCCTTTACCCCTCAGTTGTTTTTTTGTCAGTAAAAGGAGTGAAACTGGAACAATAATGCTTCTAGTAATGAAAGAGTATTTTTAAAAACACTTCGGCTTGAAATCTAGCTTAGCGGTAGAGGGCAAGGCTCTACCTAGGTTTCCCTCCCAGGACCATTAAAATAAATAAACAGGGCACCTCAGTGACACTTAAACTGCAGACCACATACAACAAGTGAGAATGGAGAAGTGAGAGATCTGGCATCACCCAGGAACAAGCAAGCACAGATCCGGAGTACGGGGAGAATGGGGTGGCTTATCGTGTATAAATGAAGAGAACCGAGAGAATGTTGGGAAGAGCATATTCCAAGCACAGGCATGGGAATCTTCTAGAGGCCATGAAATGAAAAGGACTTGTACTCTGATGCAGGAATGTTCACTTTGCACACATAGCAGTTTCGGAACCGCGGGACTGAGGACAGAGATTTGAATGTGAGTGGTAGAAGACGACGAAAGGGCATGATAGGAACTTTTTAGCAGGAGCCAAGGAGACACCGGGCCTGGTGAGAGAGAGCCCCACTGCCACTTTGGGTCTGGCTGGAGCATCCTCTGGAACCTGCTCGAGGATACAGAATGATGCATTCTCCCTAAAGAGAGACTTCTCACTACCGGGCGGGACTGGGCCTGCGAGGCTCTCCCAGAAGCCCTCCAGCGCGAGAATTCCCTCCAATCTCGTGAGAGCGGCAGCGGCAGCGGCCGGTGCGCAGGCGCGTGCGTGCGCCGTCGGTTCTGGAACGCGACCGCTGAGGAGCCCGGCGCCATGTTGGCCCGGAGGGGTACCAGGGGAAGCGCTTGAGGCGGCGGGCTCGGAGCGGAGCGGGGGCCGACAGGGCCGGCCGGCAGGAGCCCGCCCCTCGCGCCTTCGGATCATGAGCCGAGCAGAGGCCGCCGAGGTCGCGGTGGCGGGGCAGGTGCCCTGGCGGCGCGGGAGCTAGAGATGATGCCATTTGCGGTGACCACCCAAGGAGCACAACAGCCGGCTCCCGCCCCGAAGCAGTACGGCATATCGTCCCCCATCAGCCTGGCCGCCCCCAAGGACACAGACCGCGAACTCACCCAGAAGCTGATCGAGACCCTCCAGCCCTTCGGGGTGTTTGAAGAGGAAGAGGAACTGCAGCGCAGGATTTTAATTTTGCAGAAATTAAATAATCTGGTGAAGGAATGGATCCGAGAAATCAGTGAAAGCAGGAATCTTCCACAAGCTGTAATTGAAAATGTTGGGGGGAAAATTTTTACGTTCGGCTCTTACCGACTAGGAGTACACACGAAAGGTGCGGATATCGATGCGTTGTGCGTTGCACCAAGACACGTGGATCGAAATGACTTTTTCACCTCCTTCTATGACAAATTGAAACTACAGGAGGAAGTAAAAGATTTAAGAGCTGTTGAGGAGGCCTTTGTGCCGGTTATCAAACTATGTTTTGATGGGATAGAGATTGATATTTTGTTCGCGAGATTAGCATTGCAGACTATTCCGGAAGATTTGGACCTACGAGATGATAGTCTGCTTAAAAATTTAGATATTAGGTGCATAAGAAGCCTTAATGGTTGCCGGGTAACTGATGAAATTTTACATCTAGTACCAAACATTGACAGCTTCAGGTTAACACTGAGAGCCATCAAATTATGGGCCAAATGCCACAATATCTATTCCAATATATTGGGTTTCCTTGGAGGTGTTTCCTGGGCTATGCTAGTAGCAAGAACTTGCCAGCTTTATCCAAATGCGATAGCATCCACTCTAGTACGTAAATTTTTCTTGGTGTTTTCTGAGTGGGAATGGCCAAATCCAGTGTTGTTAAAAGAACCGGAAGAACGAAATCTTAATTTGCCTGTGTGGGACCCAAGAGTGAATCCCAGTGACAGGTACCATCTTATGCCTATAATTACACCCGCATACCCACAGCAGAACTCCACATACAATGTGTCTGTTTCAACTAGGATGGTCATGATTGAGGAGTTTAAGCAAGGGCTTGCTATCACACATGAAATTTTGCTGAATAAGGCAGAATGGTCCAAACTTTTTGAAGCTCCAAGCTTTTTTCAAAAATACAAGCATTATATTGTACTTCTGGCAAGTGCACCAACAGAGAAACAACATTTAGAGTGGGTGGGCTTGGTGGAGTCAAAGATCCGAATCCTGGTTGGGAGCCTGGAAAAGAATGAATTCATTACTCTGGCACACGTGAATCCCCAGTCATTTCCAGCCCCAAAAGAAAATGTTGACAAGGAAGAATTTCGTACCATGTGGGTGATTGGCTTAGTGTTGAAGAAGCCAGAAAATTCTGAAATTCTCAGTATTGATCTCACCTATGATATTCAGTCTTTCACAGATACAGTTTACAGACAAGCAATAAATAGTAAGATGTTTGAAATGGATATGAAAATTGCTGCAATGCATTTAAGAAGAAAGGAACTTCATCAGCTACTTCCAAATCATGTTCTTCAGAAAAAGGAAACCCATTTAACAGAAGGGGTAAGATTGACAGCCATGAATGACAGCAGCCTTCTCTTGTCTGTGGACCCTGAAAATAGCATGTCTGCACCTTCTCCTAATGGCCCTATGAAGACAGGCCCACTGACTGGGAACCCTCAGGGCAGAAGCAGTCCTGCTCTGACTGTTATGACAGCATCAGTGACCAACATACAGTTTCCTGAAGTTTCCTTGCAGCATGTGAGGCCCATAGAAAGCTCAGGAATTACCCTGAGTGAAAGCATTCCTCAGATTACCTCACAACCTACCATTTCACCACCACCGAAGCCTACAATGACCAGAGTGGTTTCTTCAACACATCTGGTAAACCATCCATCTAGACCTTCAGGAAATACAGCAACGAACATACCCAATCCTATACTAGGAGTCTAGAAGACCTCACCTGATAAGAAAGGAACAAGAAACCCAACAGAAGGGGAGGAACCAGATAGACAAGTGCAGCTCAGACACTACTCAGACAGCAGCTTCTCTGTTGGCCTCTCAGGAAACACCTGGGAACAGATAAGCCCAATATCCCTGTTTTTCCTAGAGATCCTATTCCTTTTATTGAGAGTTCAATAAAACAGATTGAATGGATAGAAACCACCTCAAAGGCCCTTACACAAATTCTTGCAAATTCATCTTGTTGCTTTTAGATGTTAAAGGAAAATGAGGGAACCAGTCTAGATATGATTCAAATTCATACTTGATTGGTAACTTTCTTTACTGGCCTAACTTTGAACCAAAGTCCAGATTAGCATTCAAAACCTGTTACTCATGCCTCAGATTATTAACATGTCACTAGTAGATATTATTTCAAAGGACTATTATTCAAAAAGAAAAATCCCCTCCAGCTGTGTTCATTTCTGTCCATGACTGACATTAATATTGGATTTATGTTTGATCCATTGTTGGGAAAATTTGCAATACAAACTATCAGAACCCTTTATTTTAGTGATGCACTTTATGGGATTTTTAACTTGATTTTTGCATTAGGACTAGAACTAATTTTTGACTTTCCATTTTGGTGAATTTTCATGTTTTTTTTTTCTCTCTGAAAAGGTTTCTTAACTAATCTTAAAGTTGTAGGCTATTTTTTGTGTAATATATCTCAGTTCCCAGGAGGCAGCTGTACATTTAAAATGGAATGTCAACTCCTAGGGCGTTTATTTGACATCCAAAACCATAATTACTAAGTTTTTGGTTTCTGTGGGACAAGATCAAGAAATGGTATATGGGTTTTATCTATAGAATTGCTTGGGAGAATGTATAATCAGCGACTAGGTATTTCCTCAGAGTTCCACATTCTTTTGTCCTTAATCATTTGTCCTCAAACAGAAAACCTTTTGCCTTCATCCTCTCTTTGCATCAAGCATGCATGCATGTTGTTTCTTTAAAATCTAGAATATTAATATCCAAACCATGGTATGAATCCAAAAGTTCTGTGTCATGTGGCACAAAACACCAGATTCAGACTCCATGGCTAATATCTTACTTGGGTCAGTGTTCTGTCTGTGAAACAAATTGCTGATCTCAGTTTCTTGATCACCACAGTTGTGAGATTTTCTGTATCACAGAATATCTGCATTGGTAGAAAACTAGTTTCCAATTCTAAATATGTAGGCAAAAAGGCATTTTTACCCCAAGAACTTTAAGCCATGTTTTATTTTTTTAATGCAGTATCAGAATTTATTGGATTTTGTGTGTATAGTCATAAAAAATAATTTCCACAAAGCACTTGACATCTAGTCAGCTTTCTACTCTTATCAAATATTAGGGCTACATTAAGTTAAAAACCGCATCTCAATAAAGACGCAGAATCCCCCCCATAGGTAGGAACCATGAGGACCAATGGCTGTTGTTGAATGGTGATAGCTTAGTCTTTCTTAGTCTAGACACAGCAAACAGTAGGTTCTGTAGGCAGCCCGGTCTGTCCCTCCCCATCCCTCTTAAGACTGTTCCTTTCTATTCTGCCCATTTTCTCCTAGGTCAAACCAAAATTGTTTACCCTTCCCTTGTCCTATATTAATTTTCAGTGTTGGAATATAGTGTTTTTCCTTTAAAGCTGTTCAGTAATTGAGGCTTTCTGATACCTATACTATCGAATCTCTGTCACACCTTCCTCATGTGCAAGTTTACCTTGCCCTTCCACCAACCAGCATAATAAACCAGATGAAAAGCACATGGCTTCTGCATTTCAAATAGCTATGGTGTCTGGTTGAGACTGCCAGGCACAAATTTAGTCTCATTTTGTTTACACATTGAAAAAATTGTTTATTAAATGTTTTGTGTAACTATATCTGTTTTTTTAAACCAAGCTGGAAACTTGGGACTTTTGAAGTCTAGTTTTTATTACGTGAATACCAGACTATTTTTTCATGTGATGTGCGTAGTGTCTCCTATCTGGAGTTTGCTGTTCCGTGGTATCTGTACTCCTTGTATTTTCAAGCACTATTTTGAAAGCAGATAATGTATTTCTCCATTACAAACATAATAAAAATAAATGCCAAACAACCTGGAACTAAAAACATTGGCCAAATGTTTAAGTCTGATGTAAAAATTCAGATGTTCTTTTTTATTTTTATTATTTTTATGGTTCTGGCCTCATATGTACAAGGCAAGCGCTCTACCATTGAGCTGCATCCCTGGGCCCAGAACTTCTTCACTGTTCTGAAGGAAGAGGTGGGGCTGGTGACTTTTCCAACTTTATGAAGTGGAAAGTGCAAGGTGTAGTCCCTGTGGACACACAAAGGGTTCAACTGTCAACTCAGGAAAGACTTTAAAAAGGAAGACGGGTATCAAGGCATGGGGATGCCATTGTAACCACAGCCCTTAGGATGCTGAGGTGGAAGATGACCAGAGCTTGGGAGTTGGTGACCAGTCTCTGTTTAGTCAGACCTGAAGGAGTATGGTGAGGGGTTTGGGGACAGCAGGGATAGACTGTGTAAGTGGATATTGTCCTGGAGGAGGAGGAGCCATGGCCATACAAGTGAGATTGTCAGTGTAGAGGAGAGGACTGTTTAGGAGGAAGAGGGGGAGGAGGAGCTGCAGCAAAGTGGAGATTGTCAGTGTGGGGTGCTGGGGTGGGGGTGCTGCTGAGACCGAAGAAATGTACTCAGAATGTGAGCACATGAAAATGCAAACCTGAAATGCAAGTGAGGAGAAGAAGCTGGCATGGTGACAGGGACAGGAAGGCCCCAAATTAAAGATGGGAGAGACAATGTAGGAAAGTGGGGTGCTTTATGACATGCTTGTCCAAGATCACTTAGCTCCAACTGAAAATGGCAAAGCAAAAATTAACAGATTTCAAAGTATGCCATTACCACACATTTAAAACGAGTGTTTCACTAACACCAAGCTTGTGGGCAGCCTAGTGTCATGGTTGCTGAACTTTTCCTAGGAAGGGTTGGCCCGTGAATAGTTTCAGCTTTGGGAAGCCGTATGGTCTCTGTCACAACCACTTAACTCTGCCCTGTAGAGTGAAGAGACAGCTAATACAGCAGCAGATGGCTTGGGCTGGATTTATCACTATCCCTATCCCCAGCAAGTTGACTATGATAATCCCATGTACATTTATCACAAACCCCTCTATTCAACAACTGGCAAATACACACCATTTTCAGCTAACTACTGGGCGTGTATAAAAGCCCATGATTAGTCAGACAGTAAGGGTCAACTTGTTTCTAAGTATTAACATATGACTATAGTAGTACAAGTAGGAAATCAGTAATTAGCCGGGGCTGGCAAGATGGCTGGGAAAGTAAAGGCAGTTGCTGCAAAAGCCAGGTGATTCTAGTTTGATTCCTGGAATTCACTGTGGAAGTAGAGAACAGGCTCCTAAAACTTGACCTCTCTATCTGTATTCTAACTGTGGTACATGTGTGCCCCCCCACTCTTTCTCTCCCTCCCACACTCCCTCTCCCTTTTTCCACCCACCCCCAAAACACACACACAAATAAGAAATAAGAAAAAAAAATTAAAGCCAGGTGTGGTGATGTATGTCTCTGATTCCAGCATTCAAGGTGGAGATAAGATCCAGAGTTCAAGGTCAGCCTGGGTTACATAGTGAGACCTCCTCACTAAACAGTTACAGTAAACAATAGCATGGGCATTTCACCAAAGGTCCATACCACCTCACTGAGGACTCCACGAACCCTCTGGTTACAAGCAGTGTGCTATGTAAAAAAAACGGTACTTTCCTTTAATGGTGTGGTGTCAGAAAAGTCCAAGAGACTCTTGTCTGATAGTAACCAAGAAGATGATAGCCCAAAGTTAGAAACCATCAGTGGGGAGGACTTCCCCAAGTAAGCATCCTAAATCTATGATGTCAAACAAGCCACGATTTCATGTACCCTGCAAAGATGAAGATGGATGGTCATGCTGAGGAAGATAGTAAGTCCTCCCAAAATGTATGTGTGATGTGATTTGTATAAGGTTTAAATATAATGTAAAGCAGTGTAACTCAGACTTATAACTGTGTAACATGACTAGTGCCTTGGTTCTCCCCTGGAATCCCAGCACTCAAGAGGCTAAAAAGCAAAAGATCCCAAGTTCAAAACTAGCTTGGGTTAAATAGCAAGCTCCAGGCCAGCCTGGACCACCTTAGCCAGACTCTGTCTCAAAACAGACCACAGATCAAAAGTCTGTGTGTCCATTTCTTTCCGATTGCTGTGATAAAATACCTTATAAGAGCAATCCAAGGGAGAAGAGGTTTATTCTGGGTTCAGGTTCAAAAGGAAGACAGACATGAGGCAGGCAAACACACTGCATTGGCAGACGCAGAGAATTACAAATGGAAACTGCTGCTCTGCTCCCTTTCTACATGTGTGCAGTCCAAGACGTCAGCCAGGGAATGGTGACACCCTCAGTGTGCAGGACTTCCCACCTTAGTTAACACGAGAGTCCCCCATCACATCCAGGGCCATCTCCTAGGTGATTCTGGATTCTACTAAGTTGACAACAGTAACCACAGGGATTAGTTAAATTAAAATGGCAGTATGACTCGAGCTGCTTGCCTGTTGTGAAGAGAGGAGGGAGAACAGCAGGTTGCAGCGGCCATGTCTATGGTGGGCAAATGCGGTACTTGAAGGTGGTGCTCTACAGACCCTTTGGAGATGAGCAAAGAGTCACAGTTAGCCAGGGAATCACTGGAGTTGATATAGGTCTGTTTCTTTTCACACACTGGGTGGCTCCCCTGGTCCCCAGAGCCCTGGGCTGTTTCCACCTGGGACCCCACTTCACTGGTTCACACCTTTCCTCAGGGTGATTTGGGGAAATGGCCAAATACCTCCATGTATTATCTGCTCTCATGTTGATGTGATCAGAAAGCAAGGGGTGACTGAAGGGACTGGGGAGGTGGCTCATGGGTTAAGAATACCTCCTGCTCGTCCGGAGGACTTGAGTTCAGTTCCCAGCACCCATACCAGCTGATTCACAACCACCTGTAACTCTAGATCCAGGGGATCTGATGCTCTCTTCTGACCTCCTGGGGTACCCATTCAAGTGTTCAGGGATAGACACATACATAAATAACAAAAATCTGTTAAACATAATTTTAAAAACTTGAGGGAGAATTTATTCTTACTTAGGGTTTAGGGGATGCAAGTCTATCATAGCTGGTAATGCATGCCTTTACCCACTAAGTCATCTCTTTTTTTAATAATTTATTTTTATTTTATGTACATTGGTGTTTTGCCTGCATATGTGTCTGTGTGAGAGTGTCAGATCCCCTGAAACTGGAGTTACAGTTGTGAGCTGCCATGTAAGTGCTGGGAATTGAACCTAGGTCCTCTGGAAGAGCAGTCAGTGCTCTTAACCTCTGAGTCATTTCCCCATTCCCCATGGAGCCATCTCACCGGCTCACTTTATCCACTTTTATATGATCCAGAATCCCCCAAGTGGGCAAAAGTTCTACCCATAGTGGGCAGGTCTTCCCACCTCAAGGAATGCAGTCAAGAGCCACCCCCACACCACCACAGCAATGGACAGAGGGGATTTTGGATTGTGTCAAGGTGACAAAACTTACAGCCATAGCCACTTAAAGAAGAGTTTATCTGGGCTTGCAAGTTCCAGGGACATTGTGTTAGGGAAGGCATGACAATGAGAGGAGGCCTAACAGTGGCAGCAGGAACATGATGTAGCTGGTCATCTTATATTTGGTAAGGAAGCAGAGAGAGATGAGTGCTGGCACTTGGCTTACTTTTTTTTTCTTTTTCTTTCTTTTTTTTTTTTTTTTTTTTTTGTTAACCACCCTAAAACAGTGTTACCCTTTATTCCACATAGGCCTTCCCTCCTCAGTTAAACTTTATCTCAGGAATTTCCCTCCCCTACTCAAAGGTGTGTCTCCTAAGTGGCTCCAAATCCAGCTGCAGTGATGCTTAATCATCACTATCTCCACTCTGGTGTTCTCCTGCCATGGAGTATCCCAGAAAGAGCATCCTTCATCTTTCATCAGCTGGAACTTACACATGGCCTGTCTGCCTGCAGTAGAAACAGGAAAATGTGTCTCCAGTGGCACAGGGGTTACAGTGTTGGAATGACTGCTGCAAGGCCGTGACACCATCTCTGTGTCACAACACATGAAGGTTTGAACCCAAGAGCACTTGTAAATACAGCTTTCCAAAGGGCACAGCATCTTCAGGCCTGTAGGACATGTTAATTCCCCTTTATTATCTGAGTATTTAGCTTCCTTTCTGTTTTGAAAGCCTCAAGTAGGCTGGGGAGTGTGTAAAGTGCTTGCTGTGCAGAGCCCCATGTAAAAGCTATGTATAGGACATGTTTGTGTCTACAACCCCAGCATTCAGGAGGATGGCTAGCAAGTAGCTGAATTAGAGAGCTCTGAGTTTATTGAGAAACCATGTTTCAAAAACCAAAAAGAATAGCTGTGGAATATAGTGATGCTGACCTGTGCCCTCCACATAAACACAGGCACACATATGAGTATACACACACGGGCTCATGTGTTTGCTTGTGATAGTTATCACTTAGATAATCTCTCTTTGAGTGAACCTTGTATGAACTGATTAACATGTATTACTCTGTGTGTGACTTGGCACATGTGGAAGTCAGGACAATTCTAGTCAGTTCCTTCCACTGTGTGGGTTCAGGGGATTGAACTCAGGTCATCAGGCTTGGCAGCAGGGTCTTTTACCTGCTGAGTCAGCTCCCCAGCCCATCAAATGTATTTATAACCGAAGACGTTTCTTTTGTCACATGACTGACAATGGTCATGGAATGACACCATCTTCACAGATCTCATTCATATTCATGGTGGAGTCATTGGGTGACCACAATCCAACCCTGGACCCAGCGATCCAGACCTGTGTTTCACATGCAGAATGCACTCACCCTACGTCAAAGGTCATCTGGAGTCATCAGGTTAAGCCCTAAATCTTAGTATTAATAAGTTAAATGAGGTGTCGCTGAGGGCTCTGGGTAAAGTCTGTAAAGTTACCAGTGGTCACAAGCTGCCTGGTGCAGACGATGGAACGTGGGTCCTTTGGAAGAGCAGCAAATTCTCCAGCCCCTTTGGCATTGTTCTTGTCCTTTGTGGGCCTTTGAAACTCAAACTGCCTGTAGTGAAAGAGACAGGCACAAGTGACAGTGTCAGCAAGGGGCCAGTGGGAAGTGGAACAGGGTCTGGTCCCAAGTGATTTTCAAATTCACCAAGGCCATCTCCAGCCATAGTTTTGGGTGAAGTTTCCAGGCTCTGCTCCCTGCACCCCTAATGCTACCTGCTGGATCATCCTTTCTATTCTTGGGCACCCATCCTTTTTGGTGACAGTGTGTTTGTCAGCCAGTGTCCTGTCAGATTCTCTTCATTGTATACTCTCTGTCCTGTTCGGTCCCGGCCATCTCCACAGTCCCAGCCATCTCCACTGATACAATTTTCTCAAGAGCCCTGTAGGCTGCATGGGGTTTCCTGGGAATTCACTGCACTGCACAGAAGCCACACCCACACACATTTCTAAACTCATACCTTCTGTTTTTAGCCTCTGTAGTCAAATAGTGCTCTTACATTTCCCTGAGGTCTTTTGGCCTGAGAAAATCTGTGGAAAACCCCTTCATCCCTTGAAAGAGTCTCCTGTGAGATTGAGTAAAGTATGAGGGTTTTATCTATTTTTCTAAGGTTTATTTATTCTTATTTTATATGTATAGGTGTTTTGCCTACATGTATGTGCACTGCAGGAGTGCCTGGTACCCAATGAGGCCAGAAGAAGGTGTCAGATCCCCTGGAGCTGGAGAGGAAGTTGGAGCCACCAGATGTAGTGCTGGGAACTGAATCCAGGTCCTCTGCAAGAGCAGCCAGTGCTCTTAACTGCTGAGCCATGTTTCCAGCCAGTCTGAGAGCTGTGAAATGTTTACTTACTTGTTTTTTCCTTGTTGGATGGAAATGGAACCCAGGGCCTTGTGCCTGCTCCAACAATGGGCTGCATCTGCAGCCATACACGTGGCCTTTTTATCTTTCTCCAGTCTCCTAACAGGCATGTCCACACCCTCCCTGGACTTTCCTTCTGAGCCACATTGTTGGGGAGGGGAGGTCATTTTCTGATTTTGTCTTCTGGGTGAGGTGTTCCAGCCCTTTCCAATTCACCCTGTCCTGACTGTTTTGTTTTCTTAATTCCCAGAACTGTCAGTCTTTTATCCTTTCTTTCTTTCTTTCTTCCTTCCTTCCTTTCTTTCTTTCTTTCTTTCTTTCTTTCTTTCTTTCTTTCTTTCTTTTTTCTTTCTTCCTTCCTTCCTTCCTTTCTTCTCTCTCTCTCTCTCTCTCTCTCTCTCTCTCTCTCTCTCTCTCTCTGTCTCTCTCTCCTCTCTCTCTCTTTCTTTTCTGTTTTGTTTTTTGAGACAGGGTTTCTCTGTGTAGCCCTGGCTGCCCTGGAACTCACCTAGAAAGTTCCTCAGCTGTATATTTGAGTCACCACTAAGAAATCCCACTTTCCATACATGGGCTCCCTTCCCTTTTCCCTTACCTCCCTCCCCTCCCTTTGCTCCCTCCCTCCCCCTTCTCCCTCCCTATCCCACCCCCTCCTCCTCTTCCCCCCTCCCTTCCCATTTCCCTTCTCTTCCCCTTCTTCCTGTCCCCCTTCCTTTCCTCCCACCTCCTTTCTCTTCCATTTCCTCCCCTTCTCTCCTCCCCTTATGGCCCCCTTCTTCTTTTCTCTTCCCTTTCTCATCCTTCCCTTTCCCTTTCTTATTCCCTCTCCTTACTTCCCCCTTCCCTCCTTTTGTCATTTCCTCCTTCCTCCTCTGCCTCCCTTTCTCTTACTTTTCCTTCCTTTGGCTGCTGGGGATTAAACCTAGAGCCTCACCCCTTCTCTGCCGCTGCCATACCCCAGCCCTCAGGACTCAGTTCAGTGAGACACCCCCCCCTCCACCTGCCCCCTCCCCACCCCCGGGCCTGGACACACGAAGGACTCTCTTCCTTCTATTTCCAGTCCCACTGCCTCCCTCATCCCGCACCCCTAGCCTTTGCTGGCAGCAAGGTTGGTCTCCATTTCTGAGGTCTGCTCCTCCCATTCTCAGACCTACCAGAAACATCTCCACTGTCCCATCTCCACTGACGGCCTGTGGGGCAGGCCAGGCCTTTCCTTTCTGCTTCCTCAAGCTTCCAGCTTCCACCTTCCACAGGACTTCCAGCACCCTCCTGCATGTGGGCTACTCGTTACAGCTGCGTGTGGTTTCTGCATACTAACTAACGTATCTTTAATTGTTCTTGGTGGCAAAAACACCAGCTTGAAACTATGTGCTCTTCTTTTGGTAGAGTCTGGGCCCAGAGTCACCCCTGCTCCACCCACATCTCACAGGGCCGGGTCAGTACACGTGTGTTGATGGGGTAATTAACTGGTGTTTGGAAGCCTCTGTCCATCTCTAGGCATGATCTGAAAACTGTCTTCGTGCATTCTCTTTTCCCATCCTCCCCTCCCCCTTCCTTGTGGGTCTCCCTGACTTCTCTCCTACGACTGACCAGCTGAAGGAATCCCTCAGATCAGAAGGAACTTGTGACGAGAACCAGACCCCCTGGTCCACATTTTAAGATCCGTAGATAAGTGACCCTGATTTATTAGCAAAGCCTCCTCTCCTGTGCACCACGACCTGGGAATGACCTTAGGTCCTCTGAGGATGCTGCCCAATTCGAATCCCCCCAGCCCCACACACACCACGTGCCACATGTGACTCTTTTCTTTCTTTCTTTCTTTCTTTCTTTCTTTCTTTCTTTCTTTCTTTCTTTCTTTCTTTTTCTTTTTGTTCAAAGCCAACTGGGGCAGCACAGTGAGTTCTAAACCAGTCTGGGTTACTGAGTGAAAATAGAAAGAAATCTACTAAATCTACACATGGGTTTACACATGGGTTTTACTCTGTGTTAGATAGTATTGAGTTTACACGAATTGGTATATCACAGTCAAATAGATTTGGAGTCCAAGGGGTGTGTGTGTGTGTGTGTGTGTGTGTGTGTGTGTGTGTGTGAGACCTGGGATGAATCTCCCAGGGCTTGTAGTTGCTCTACTACTGAACACATGCCAGCCTTTAACTCAGCAAGTGCTCAACTAGGGAGCCATGCCCACATACATCATCCCTCTCGGGAGATATGAGGCAGGAGCTCCACCACTGAGACCCTAGGCTCCTTCTCAATGCAGAGTTCTCAGTGTCATCCACCGCCAAGTGCCGAATTCCTGTGTTCCCTGGTCACTTGAGCTTTCCCCCAGTTTCAGACACAGGTTCTGGGAATGAGCAGTCAGAACCTCTGCCTGTCTCCCTGTGTCCACACTGGACCACACAGATCTGTCTCAGCAACACCAGGTGAGCTGTTGCATCACAGCCACCGCATAGGTCAAGGTGAACCTGGTATGCTTCCCAGTTTCAGAGGTGGGAGTGTGTACCTGGGAACCCAAGTAGATCCTACCAGTGAGAGCACTCCTGTTCCCCTCAGTATGTCGAAAATTGTGTCCTCTCAAAGCCTGTCATCTCCAGTCAGATGTGTAGAGTTAAAGGAATGCTTTCCCATTGCCACTTACAACCAAGTGAAAACAGAATCCTGGCTCCCTGCCAAGTTTTCCTTCTTCCCATTCTGCTCTCCCCAGAGGCTGTGACAGTCAGCTGTGAGCTAGTTCTGTGTGTGTGTGTGGGGGGGGGGGTTGCATGCTTGTGTGTACATGTGGAGGTCAGAGGACAGCCTCATGTGTCCTTCCTCAGATGCCCTCTGCCTTTTCTGTTGGTTTGTTCTAAGACAGGGTCTCTCATGGGCCTGCACCTTACCCTGGGCTGGCTGGCCAGTGAACCCGGAGGATCTGCCTGTCTCCACCTTCCCAGTGTTGGGATTACCAGCACTTGCTTCCTTGGCAAAACCCTTTACCACCTGAGCTGCTTCCTTAGCCCCAAGTGCATCTTTCAAAACTACAGTGTAATCCCGACAGTTTTTGCGTTTTAAAACTTCAGGTGTTATCTAGTGACATGAGCCATTTGCACCATCCCATCTGGTTGCTTTCCTCCTGTTCAGTGTGGTTACAATTTGAGATCAATTGAAAGTCAAGGTTTTAGGAGCAGGGGATGTAGCTCCGTTGATAGAGTGGTTTGCCCATAATGAGGAAGCCCCGAGTTAGATCCCCAGCACCTCATCAACTGGGTGTGGTGGCAGAAGCCCAATATCCCAGCACTTGGAAGGGAGAGACGGTAGGATCAGGGTTCAAGGCCAGCCCCACACACAGTAAAGTCAAGGCCATTATACTCGGTCTCAAAAAGAGGGTGGGGGTGAGACAGGAAGGTCTTGAGTTTCAGATCAGACTGGGCTGCATTTTGAGACCCTGTCTCAAAATAATAACATGTCAGGATTTTTGTTTGTATTAATACTTTATATACTGAAGATTGGGATATGCCAAGTGTGCTGGTTTGAATGAAAACAGCCCCCATAGGTTCATATAGTTAAGTGTTCTGTTCCCAGTTGGTGGACTGTTGAGGAAGCATTAGGAGGTGTGGTCTTATTGGAGGAGGTGAGCCACTGGGGTGGGAAGTTTCAAAAGCCCATGCCAGGTATCTTGTTCTGCCTCCCTCCTGCCTGTACATCAGGATGTAAGCTCTCTGCTACTGCCCCAGCACCATGCACCCTCTGAAAGTGTAAGCAAGCCCCCAGCTAAGTGCTTCCTTGGTCATGATTCCTCTTCACAGCAATAAAACAGTAACTAACACATCAAGATGTATTTTTCTATTGTCTGAACTTTAGTTTTCTTTGTAATTGATGCTGATCATTTTGAGCTCTCTCTTTTTTTTTTTTTTTCTTGGCACTTATAACAAAGAAGAGGTTAATTAATTAATTAATTGAAACAGGGTCTTGTAAGATATTCACCCTGCCACACCTGTTGCGCTGATCAAGCCCATTGGGGTGTGGGGACTTGGGGGGGGGGACTAGGTCTCTTACTTTCTGGTCAGAGACAGAGAGCATCTGGAGACATCCTTGGGATGGGAAACTGCGGCGGTCATCTGTTTCTGGTGAAAGTGATTTCTCCACCAATAAACATCCATCAGTCTATCGTTTTCCAGATTCTTATTTACCACCCATCAGTGTCTTATTCTGTTGCCCAGGCTAGCCTCAAACTCATGTTATACCTCCTTCAGTCTTCCAAGTGCTGGGATTACAAACATGAGTTGTACCATGTGTAGCAAATTACTTGTCAATAATTTAATGTGTTAACTCTTTCTCCAAGAGGTTGTGATACATCAATTTCTTTATTGTAGTTCTTTTTCATGTGAATGTGTATATATATATATATATACACATATATATGTATGTATGTATATATGTATATATATTCCCATATGTTTGCATAGTCCAAGGAGGCCAGAGATGTCAGAAGGAGCTGGAGTTTTACATGACTGTAAGCCACCGGATGTGGAACTGAACCCAGGTCCTCTGCAAGAATAAGTACCAGCTCTGCAACTCCTTACGCTATCTGTGTCTGTGGTTTCTGATTCCCGGAACTATACAGAGACCAGGCTGGCCTTGAACTTATGGAGATTTTCCTGTCTCTGCCTCCTGAGTGCTGGCCCCTCTCTAGCTTCTACACTGAGCATTCCATTAGTTGCATCTTCTTGCAGCCTGTGTTCCTTGTTTTTGACAGGCCGGGTCTGCCTCAGAAAGATGATGTCTGTAATAAAAATGTCTATGATGTGATATGGCCCAGCTCACAGGGCACCTTTTTATACCCTTAAAGTTGTCTGGTTTTTTGCATCTAATAAATGGCATCTCAGCACCATCACAGACTTCTGCAGTTGTCCACAGTCAGTAGCCGTTACTGGTGTGATGGCAGAGTCCTTTTCCACATGGAGAGAAACTGAATAGAAGATGGAAATCCCAAGGCTGATGGCTGGAAGTACAGACCCAGAAGCTCACAGCTGCAAGCCTTGAGAGCCAGGCCTGTTGCCCTAGCTCCAGAGCAGGGGTTCTCAACCTTCCTAATACTCCAACCCTTTAATACAGTTCCTATGTTGTGGTGACCTTCCAACCAGAGAATTATTTTGTTGCTACTTGATAACTGTAATTTTGGTGCTGTTATGAATCATAATGTAAATAGGCTTTGGAGACAGAGGTTTGTCAAGGGGTTTTGACTCACAGACTGAGAACCACTGCTCTGAGTGTTCAGGATAGAGCATGCGAGGTCCAGACACTTCGTTTACTTGCAACAGTAGCAGTGGGCAGCACAGGACATCAGCTGGTCTCACAGCTCCTGAGGGTCTTGGGTGCTGGGACCTCAGTCCTCAGCAAGGCTGATGTTACAGTTTGGAAGCCTAGCGTGTCAGAGGCCCTTGAGTCTTCAGGAACTCTATGGTTGCCAAGGCCTGCTGTTTCTCATGTACCACCATGCCTGGCTGTTTTTACGTGGATTCTGGGAATGGAGCTCAGGGATCAAACTGTGGTCTTCATGCTTGCACAGCAAACACTATTGACTGATCTGCCTTCACAGCCAGAAATTCGCCCAAAAAGATGTCTTCTGACATGGAATTAAACAATATGTGTTGTTTTTTGTTTGTTTTTGCATCTGGCTTTTTTCATTCACCTAACGTGTGTATGTGTGCGTGCTTGTGTGCACGCTCCAGCGCTACAGAGTATATGTGGAGGTTATAGGATAACTTGCAGAAGTCTGTTCTCTCTTTGTACTAGTCTGGTCCTGGGGGTCAAATTTAGGACATCAAGCTTGGCAGTAAAGGTCCCTACCCATTGAGCCAACTTACTGGTATTTTTGAGATTCATCCATATGTAAAAGACACCATATTTGATTTCTTTTACTTGATAATAGCAGTCTATCATATAGATGTAGACTACTTTCTTTGTCCACTCACTAGTTGGTGGCCGTTTGTATTATCCCACCTTTTTCCTTTTCACATGTTGCTTTTGAGGTGTGGATGTATGTGAGTGGGAGTGTGTATGGAGTCTGGAGGCATAGGTTGGTGTTGGGAATCTTCCTGGATCTCACTTACTCTTTCTTTCTCTCTCTCTTTCTTCCTTTCTTCCTTTCTTCCTTTCTTCCTTTCTTCCTTTCTTCCTTTCTTCCTTCCTTCCTTCCTTCCTTCCTTCCTTCCTTTCTTTCTTTCTTTCTTTCTTTCTTTCTTTCTTTCTTTCTTTCTTTCTTTCTTTCTTTCTTTCTTTCTAGTTTTTTGAGGCAGGGTTTCTCTGTGTAATAGTCTTGGCTGTCCTGGAACTTGCTTTGTAGACCAGGCTGGCCTTGAATTTCCAGAGATCTATCTGCCTCTGCCTTGCTGGGATTAAAGGTGTGCTACCACTACTGCCCAGCCACCTTACTCTTCTGAGGCAGGGTCTCTCAATCGGACCCAGATTGGCTAGCAGTTTGGCTAGTCTGGCTAGCAGTTTGTTCTAGGAATCCATTGTCTCTGCCTCTGAGGCCTCCACACCCACCCAACATTTATGTGGATTGCAGGGAATTGAACCCCAGTCCTTATGTTTATCTGGCAGGTGCTTTAAGTACTGAGCCATCTCCTCAGCTGGGAATGGAACTTACGGCTCCACACACAGGCAAGAGTTCCATTACTGAGCTGTATCCCAGCCAGGGCAATGCACCTGCCATAATTATTTACAAGCATTTGTGTACAACTTTGTTTATTGTTCTTGGGTATTTCACTAAGAGTAGAACAGCTGGCTGATCGGTGATGCTGCACATCTCTAATCCCAACACTCAGGAGGCAGAGGCAGGTGATCTCTGAGTTCCAGGCTGGCCTGGTCTCAGGGCAAGTTCTGGGACAACCAGAGCTACACAGAGAAACCTGTCTTGAAAAAGAAAAAAAAGAAAAGACTGGAATTACTGGATCATATGGTAAATGTGTGTTTGGCATTTTCGTAAATTGTTTTCCAAAATGGTTGCCACATACTACATTCTTACTAGTACTGTAAGGGGGCAGAGTCTGGCTCCTCACCCCTTGTTACCTGCAACTGGCTATCTAGGCCAGGCTGATGTCTGATTGTGGACATCTGCCTTCCTCTGCTGGAATGCAGGATTAAAGGCCTGTGCCACCACACTCAGCCTTTGTTCTGCATAGTGTTTGTCCTGAGACAGGGTCTCACTATTTAGACTTGGCTGGTCTGAAACCTGTGTAAATCAGGCTGGCCTCAAACTCACAATGATCCATCTGCCTCTGCTGCTGAAGTGCTGAGGTTAGAGGTGTGAGCCATCATGCCTGGCCTTGTCTGTGTGTATAAGAATATCTTTTATGTATTTTTAAAAACAGTTTCATCCATGTATGTATGCAATGAACCTTGGTCATAAGTGCTCCCTAACTTCCATCTCCCCCTCCTCCCACTTCCCATGTCACCTTCTGTCTCTTTCTGTTGTCCACTCCCTGGTGTCCAGTACATACTACCTGCTGCAGCCATGACTGGCCTTGTTGGCTTGATCCTGTGTAGGTTTTGTGCAGTTAACTTGTTAAGAACAGCTGTGGTGATAGTGAAGCCCTGTCTTCTTTTTAGTGTGTGTGTGTGTGTGTGTGTGTGTGTGTGTGTGTGTGTGTGTGTGTGTGTTCACACAGCTAGAGGAAAACCTGGGCTGTCGTTCCTCGAGTGCCAACACATTTTTGTTTTTGAAACAGGGTCAGTCTCTCAGTGGCCTGGAACTTGCCAGCTAAGCCAGGCTGGCTGACTGGCCAGCGAGCACCAGGGATCCTCCTGTCCTACCTTCCCAGTGTGCACTACCATTCATAACTGGCTGGTTTTGTTTTTGTTTCTCTTTTCTCTTTTTCCTATGGCTTCTGGGGCTTGAAATCTGGTCCCAGTGCAAGGTCAGGGCTTTACCCACTGTGCCATCCCCCTAGGCCTAGTGCTTTTTCATTGTAACTTTCACTTCTGTTGTCATTTCTCAATGTCAAACAGTTTTTAATGTACTTCAGTTTTTCCCACCTTAAAAAATAGAACCATTGGGGGCTGGAGAGATGGTTTCATGGTTCAGAATACCCGGGTTTTGCAGGAGACCTGTATTCAATTCCCATTACCCACAAAGTGGCTTTCAACCATCTGTAACTCCAGTTTGAGGGGTCCAAACCGCTTCTTCTGACCTCTAGGTATGCATGTGGTGCACAGATCTTCATGCAGGCAAAACACTCATACACAGTAAGTAAATAAATCTTTGATGAAAGAGAGAGAGGGAGGGACGGGGCTGGAGAGGTGCTTAGCCATAAACAGCATTTTATGCATTCTAGAATGAGAGCTTTGAGCCGCAAACCATCTTTCTAGCTCCTCAGTTGTGCTGGAAGCTTTTATGCATCCCTCCCAGTCCTGCAGTCACTTATAAAATAATCACTCAGAGGCTTAAAATTAATTATAATTGCTTGGCTGATGGCTCGGGCTTTTTACTAGCTACCTCTTACATCTAAATTAACCCATTTCTATTAATCTGTGGCTTACGGGTGATGCTTGGACATCTTTCTCCTTTGGCAGCTGGATGGCATCTCCTTATTTCTAATAATCTTGCATATTGCCATGTGGCCATGGTGTGACCTCATTTCTCCATGTCTTGTTTCCTCAGTGGCTGGCTAGTGGCTGCCAACCTTGCTTTCTTTCTTGCTGTATCTCTGCTTGAAATGCAGCAAGAAAGAATTCTCTATTCTGCCTAGCTGTTGGCCAAATTAGCTTCTTTGTTAACCAGTGGTAGTAAAACATATTCAGAGCATACAGAAAGGCATCTCACATCACTCAGTATACCTTTTCTGTACAGTTTTCACCTAATGGTTAATCCATTCCTCAAAAGCTGTTGTGGTGGTTAGTTTGTCAACTTGACAAAACCTAGAGTCTCCAGGAGGAAAGTTCTCAATGAGGGGTTAGGTTGGCTTGTAGGGTGTTGTCTTTATTACTTTAATTGATGTGAAACCATTATTGTGGGTGGCACCATTCCCTAGGCAGCAAGTCCTGAGATGTCTGTGTGGAGGAATTACGGATGGGTGGGGGTGGGAGGGTGGTAGTAGGGGGTCATGTCTTTAATCCCAGCACTCAGAAGGCAGAGGCAGATGGATCTTTGTGAGTTCAAGGCCTGTGTGGTCTACAGAGTGAGTTCCAGGACAGGCTCCAAAGATATAGAGAAACCCTGTCTTGAAAAACCACACACACACACACACACACACACACACACACACACACACACACACACACACACACAAAATAGAGGAATTGCCTGAGAATGGCCATGGTGTACATTTTTAATCCCAGCACTTGGGAGACAGAGGCAGGCAATCTCTTGGGTTTGAGGACAGCCTGTGTTACGGGATATTTGAACAAACTGTAAAGACGTATCTTTGTTTTACTTTGCTTGCCTAAGGCATATGATTGGTTTAATAAAGGGAGATTTGGTAGGCAGGAGCGGTTAGGCAGGACTTCCAGGCAGAGAGAGGAATTCGGATTGAATGTAGGTGTTGGGGGAGATGCCAGTGAGATACAGAAGGAGTCAGATATAAACAATTGAGAGGTAAAGAGTCACGTAGCAGAACGTAGACTAGAAACAGGTTAATTTAAGTTATAAGAGCTAGTTGGGGAAAAAAGCATAAGCTAAGGGCCAAGCTAAGGGCCAATTATAAGTCTCTGTGTCATTATTTAAAGGCTGGCAGTCCCAAAACAAAGTCCAGCAAGCCTGGTCTACGAAGTGAGTTCCAGAATAGCCAGAGCTACATAACGAGACCCCCTTTTTAAAAAAAACAAATTCATCATCTAGAGAAAGGCTGACCATGCATTAAAGAGGTTCTTACCACTGTTCCTGAGTAGTTCTTTAAAAAAAAAAAAAAAAAAGTGGGGTAGAAGGTTCTGGTTTTACTTAGAGACAGTCTCACTCCCATGCTGATCCTGAGCTAAGATGACCTTGAATTTCTGGCCTCCCTGCTTCTTCCTCCTCAGGGCTAAGACTACAGATATAGATCTTTATACCCAGTATAAGCAGTGCTGGGGATGAGCCCAGAGCTTCCTGCATGCTAGGCAAGTGCTCTTCCAATGGAACCACATTACCATTTACTCTTTGCGTTTGTGAGACCAAGTCTTATTATAAAGAGGAATATGAGTCTGACCTTGAACTCACAGAGACCTTTGCCCCCCCAAGTTATGGGATTAAAGGTGTGTATGACTACACCTAATTTTTCACTTTTTTTTTTTTTCAAAATAGGGTTTCTCTGAGTAGCTTTGATACCTGTCCTGGAACTCGCTCTGTAGACCAGGCTGGCCTTGAACTCACAGAGATCCTCCTGTCTCTGCCTCTGGAGTGCTGGAATTAAAGGCATGTACCACCAACGCCCGGCACACCTTTTTTTTTTTTTTTTTTTTTTTTTTCTTTAAAGACAAGAGTCTTGCTATGTAACACAGGCTGAACTTGAACTCACAGTCTTTCTTCCTTAGCCTCCTGAGAGCTTGGGTTACAGGCATACATCACCACTTGTGATGGGAAAGTAGTTTAGTGTGCATTTTGAATGATTTTTGCATCGAGAATTGCTTGTTCTCATGTTAGAGTTCCATGATTGTGCTGACTTAAAAAAGGGTACTCCGGTGACAAGGAGACTCCTCGCAGATGATTCAGACCCAGGGTTCATAGCAGCTGTGGCTTACTTTAGTGTGTCCCCAGCTGGTGAAGCCATCCCTTAAAATAGGCTCTTCCCCTCACATTAGGAAAAGCCCAGCACAGGAACGCTGTGCCCACATCTATCAGTGCGGTTACCTCATCTGTGCTCAGGGCGTTGGACAGGGAACATTGAAGGACTTCCTGGTTGTGCTGTTTCAAACCGTAGAGCCAGGGAATGATGAACAAACAGGACCAGGGAGAGACCCACAGAAGGACGTGGCGACGGAAGCAAGTGATGTTCAGGAAGAGCTGTGTTGTGCTTTCCAGGGCTCTGCGAAGCCAGAGCCGACCCATGATGGCAGCTCTGATGACAGTGAGCAGATCTTGTTTGTGGTGACCCAGGGCTGCTCCACACATCTCTACGAGGGAGGTGTATTAGCCAGCACCTTCTGTGGAGGGGAGGGGGCCAGGCTTAGCAGCTCCTGGAGTCTTTCCTCGGGAGACACTGGTGCCACATCTCTGTCCCAGCTGTCCTTGGTACCCTTCTGTTCTATCTGCAGTTCTGGAATCAAAAACACTGCTTCCTCCAGCTCCCGGCTGCTCGCTCAGGTGTTTCCTCTGGGAGACCTGCAGGGCTGTGTGGGTACATGTCCCCCTGGACACTTGTGCTCATGGACATGAGCTTATGGAACACTGGATCCTGTTCATATCGCTCCTGGATCTGGGAAATCATAGATTAGCAAATGGGGGCAAGGGGGGTCTCTAAGAATGTCCTTGTGTGGAAAAACCAAGGTCTCTGAGCACTCTGAAGAGGAACACACCAAGAACTCTAGTGAGTATCACGTGGAACAGTGGAAATGTCTTTGTGGCATAGCAGAGGCCTTGGGACTCGAAGGGAAAGGCTTTTTTGTGTGTGGGATAGAGTGTCACTGTGGCCCTGCCTGGCCTGGAACACTCTATGTAGATCAGGTTAACCCTGAACCCTTAGAGATCCACCTGCCTCTGCCTCCCAAGTGCTGGGATCAAAGACACCCAGCTGAAAAATATATTTTATATTTGTTTATTTATTTGATGTTATTTATTTACTTACCTTTTGTTTATTTATTCGGTGTGTGTGTGTGTGTGTGTGTGTGTGTGTGTGTGTGTGTGTGTGTATGCACGCACGTGTCATTCCCTCTCAAGCACATGCCATGGCACACATGTAGAGGTCAAAGGACAACTTGTGAGAGTGGATTCTCCCTTTCCACTTTGTGGGTCCAGAGGATCAAACTCAGATTGTCAGGCTTGGTGGCAACTGTCTTAACCCACCAAGCCATCTCCCCCTCCCAGGCTTATGCTTTGAACATTTGTTTCCAGCTGGTGGTTCTGTTTTCAAGTCTGTGGGATCTTTGGGAGGTAGGGCTGAGCTGGAGGAAGGAGTCTGGTAGAGGCAGGCCTTTAGAGTTACATCCAGCACTGGTTCTGGCCTGTTCTCTCTGCTTCCTGTTACTCAGCCTTGTGCTCCCACCACCAAGGACAGATCTGCTTGTGTTTTGTGCACCACCCATCATTGACTTCCCATCCACAATGTATTGCAGACCTCTAGAACTGCCAGGTGTTTGGTCAGTCATGCCAGTGACTGATACCCCAGGTGTCCTGAGAGATACGGCATCAGGGCCCCAGCAACACCAGAGCAGGAGGTGTGGTCCTCAGGGGATAAGAGCCTCGGCTGGAGATCACTGAGGCAGGAAGATCTCATAACTGTCCTCAAAACAAAGCAAGATAGAGGGCCGAGGAGATGGCACAGGCAGCAAAGGGCTCATCTTATACGCATGAAGGACCTAAGTTTGATCCCCAGGATCCCCACTAAAAAAAAAAAAAAAAAAAAAAAAAAGCTAGGTGTGGCGGCATATCTGTCACCCCAGTGCAGAGGGCAGGAGGACTTGCTGGCCAGACTGCCTAGTCTGTTTGGTAAATCCCAGGCTCCAAATCCCAGGCTCCTGAGAGACTCTGTTTGAAAACAAACAAATAAGGGAGGGCCAGTGAGATGGCTCAGTGGGTAAAGGTGCTTGCTGCCTGCTGCCCAGCCTGATGGCCTGAGTTGTGTCTCTGCTACCCACATTAAGCACAGAATTTGCGTCACAAAATCAAACCCTTGATCCTCATGTTTATGTGCATACACACATCACACCACCACAATACATAAACAAGTAAATAAAACAATCAAAAAACTATATGGATACCCTGTCTTGAAAAGCAAAAAAAAAAAAAAAAAAAAAAAAAAAAAAGGATATGGATAAGTATGCATCTTTTCACATGTCACACACAAGGCTTCCCATTAAATCCAACATGTCATCTGTCATCACAGCATTCATTTCTGTTCCACCTGTGAGCTGTGAGCCCACTGGGGTCTTCCCTATCATAAGAGATGGCCCTGTATCTGGGGCATCACAGGGCTTGTAAACTAGTAAGCTGGTGGTAGTGTCATCTGCAGTGTCTGCACACTGAGCCGCAGCTCCCTCCAAGTGGGCTGGTGCAGAGTGCATGTCCCTGTCCTGCTTGTCCTCACTGAACGACCACAGAACCAGATCTGAAGACTATAAGGTCCAAAATGATGTCCCTCACAAAGCATTGCTCAATTTCAGGGCTGGTGGTGGGAGAGAAGGCAATTCCCTGGTGACATTCCAGAAGTTCTGATGCTGTGGAAAGCGGCTGGGCTGAAGGTGACCCTCTCCTCTTTCTTTCCTTAGGGCTCCCAGAAGGAGCAGAGGAGGGGGGAGGCATGAGATTACTGTTGGGCCTGTGAATCGCTGGCTTTGTTGGTGACCCTGGTGTAAGCTGCTGCTATGGCTGCTGCACAGCCTTACCTGCCCGAGCTTCTTTATGCTTCCTGGTGAACTTGGGTACATATCCAACCACTGCCACCCAGAGTGAAAGCCTGGCCCTTCGTTCCCCTCCCAGACTGGATGCTCATTGAGTCTAGACAGAACCAAGGAAGGGAACCTGGGGAGCAGGGGAGCCCCTGCATTGGCACTGATATTGACAGTCAGTTTAGACAGGCCTATGTTAGGGGGCGCATCTGAGAGGGTAATGTTCTTTTCTCAAAGCAACAGGATTTTAATCAGCTCTGAGTGTCTCTTGTGGCACAGCCTGACATGGACCTCAGGGCCTTCTGGGAGCCCTAAGGAAAGAAAGAAGAGAGGTCACCTTCAGCCCAGCCGCTTTCCACAGCATCAGAACTTCTGGAATGTCACCAGGGAATTGCCTTCTCTCCCACCACCAGCCCTGAAATTGAGCAATGCTTTGTGGGGGACATCATTTTGGACTTTATATTTTTCTTTCAGATCTGGTCCTGTGGTCGTTCAGTGAGGACAAGCTAAGCGTTTGACATTCTTTACAGGTTGGGGGGCAGGGTGGGGCAAGGTAGGGCAAGTGATAGGCTGGGGGGGCCTCCGGCTCCACCCGCAGGGCACCTGTCTCTTGCTGAACTGGCCAGCTGGGCTCTGCAGCGGGTGAAGCAGCCTCAGAGCCTGGCACTGCGGCTGGCCAGCCTCCATCTGCAGCCCCGGCCCCCCTGCAGGCTGCAGATACGCAGGCAGCCTTTTGGAAGGAAGGGCAGAGCTCAGAGCTCAGCCACCAGCTCCCACCAGCTCCCGGTAAGGTGCGCCATTCCCAGCCCCCCTTTTGGCTTTTGTCTGGTTTTATTTGTAATGGCTGGGAGAAAGGATGCTACAGACAGGGACAAAGCTGCCTGCAGGGGACTCAGCAGAGGGTTCAGGGAAGAAAGCGCCAGGGTCAGCCGGGAACATTGAACTGGGTCCCCAGGGTTCCATCCATCCTGCTGGGAGCTTTCCCAGCAGTGGTACTGTAGAGAGCATTTCCTGTATTTGCGAGCATGAGGTTTTTAAAGTGTTTTATGGAGTGTAATGTTATTTCCCAGCAGTGCATGCATGTGAATGTCTGTATGTGGGCACACATGTATGATTATGTTTTTGCACCTTCGTGTTGCATATGGGAGTGTGAAGTATAGGATTTTTGTACATGTGTGTTTGTGACTGCATGAATATGTATATTTATGGTGTTTGTGTGTTAAATTTGTTTGTGCATGTGTGTGTTTGTGTGGGCATATGTTTGTGTACATTTTTACATGCACTTCTTTGTGTATATGTATTTACACAGTTGTGTGCACATGTATATTTGGATGCATGGTCTTGTGCCTAAATATTTGTGTGTTCATATGTATGTTCCTACTCTGGCCTGTCAGATCATGGCCTCCAGAAGGTGGCAGCCATGCTGTGGCAGAAGCAGACCTGTAGGTGACTGGCAGCTTGACCAATTCTATCATGTGAAGTGACCAACTGGTTCCATCACTTCTAGTCAGAGTACCCTGTCCCCAAAGAATTTACCCTAACAGACATGGGAGCTTAGAAGGACAGGCAGGCGTATGAGGAGCAAGGCTCTGTGGTGGCATGGTGATCTGAGGTGAGCAATGCTTTGTTGAGGAATTTGTTTTGTAGGTTTGGTGATGGTACAGGCTGAGGTGTGTGATGGTACAGGCTGAGGTGTGTGATGGTACAGGCTACGGTGGCCTCTGAGCCACAAAGTGTGGGCAGCTGGTCTGCCGCTCTGTGACTGCCTGTTGGGGCAGTCTTCATGGGACTTCATCATCAAGGCAATGCCTGAATGCCTAAGCTTTGAAAGGACGTGGGCATTGGCCAGAGGCTTAGGCCCTCCGTACTTTTTTGTTTCGGACAGAACAATGACAGGTGTGCAAGTGACTCAGTGAGTCCCAGAGTCTGGACGAGCTGAGAAGTGAGTGGCAGTGAGCTCTCTGACCACGTTTTCTCCACTCATTCTGTTCCAGGGATAAACGCCCAAGCCCGGAGGCTGCAGCGCGTCCGCGCCAAAGGAACCCCAGCCCTCTCCTCTGAGGCTGCCCAGAGCTCCCCACCGACCCGGCTGCGCCGTACAGTCAGTGAGACCAGCCTAAGTCCAGGGCCCACACTGCCTGACGCTGCCCAGAGCCCCGAGGAGCCCACCCCTGATAGCATGCGCTACTCGCTGTACCAGTGTCCGCACCTCCTGCTATTGCAGGGCTATAGCCAGCAGCATGTGAGCCACTCCTAGTCCCCAATACCACTGCCCCCTAGAGTAAGGACTTGGAGGTCAGGTCACACCCTGCCTCCAACAGAGGCAGCTGTGGGATCTCCCCTCAGCCTGGGAAGACACTGTGGAAGTGGGAGGTGGCGTGCAAGATCTCTTGCTGTCTGTGTCCTCTACCAGCAGGGAACAGCCAGACAAGGGCTGTCACTGAACGCATCCCTCACTGGGTCTTTGTGCTAGACCACCTTCCAGCTTCTATCTTGGGCCTTTGGGAAAGGATGTGGTGGGGTGGTGGCGGCGGTGGTGGTGGTGGTGGTGGTGTGTGTGTGTGTGTGTGTGTGTGTGTGTGAGTGTGAGTGAGTGTGAGAGAGGGAGAGAGGGAGAGAGGGAGTGAGGAAGAGAGGAAGGGAGGGAAGGAGAGAGGGAGGGGGTCTCCTTGGTCAGGTATCAGTGGGAACTAATCGCGACTTGCTGTGTTGTCCGAGCTCCTTCTTCCCCTCATCCCTCCCCTCCCTTCTTCCTACCCCCTTTTTAAAACAATGTTTTCTTATGTAGTCCAGGCTGGTACAAAACTCACTATGTTACCCAAGCAGGTCTTGAATGAGGTTCTTCTGCTTCAACTTCTCCCCCAAATATAGAGATGATTGGCCTGTGCCAGCACACCCAGTACCCAGAGCCGTTTCTTACTTCTTTATCTGAGTCCCAAGGAGTCAGCTCTTGGTGACATCCTATTGTCACTTATCTCTTTCCTTTGCCCCTTCCTGCTGTGTTCTCTGGGCCTTTCACAGCATCTTAGGTTACTGTGCTCAGTCTCAAGAGATGCCCCGTCGTGAGCTGAGAGCTGAGGACCAGGGCCTGCACTGCTTTGGGGGCAGGGTGATGTGGGGAGTTTGACAGCCCTCAGCTCGTGACTATCAGACCAAGCATTCCCCTTGCCTCTTGATTCATAGGGAAGCCATGTTCTCTGGGACAGGCTGGGGTGGCCAGGGAAGGATTACCAAGGTGATGGGTTACTGGTGACTTTGGGGTGGGTGGCCCCGGGTATGAGGAGTCCTGGGAACAGAACCTCGGAAGATCCGGTTGCTGTAACAGGGTCACTGCTGTGCTGGTGCTGGCATGACTAGTGTCATGCGAGTCCTAAGTCCTCTGTCTGTTCTTTAGGACAGCCTGGTGTACGTGCTCAGCCGGGAACGGCACACGGTGGGCCAGCGCACACCCTCCAGCAAACCGAGCATCAGCCTGTCTGCCCCAGACATCCTACCCCTGCACTGCACAATTCGCCGTCACCAGTCCCCAGAAGGTGGCCAGGCAGGGACCAAGCTAGTGCTGGAGCCCATCGCAGGGGCATCGGTTTCAGTCAACTTCTCTGAAGTGGGAAGGAATCCTGTGGTGCTACAACACGGTGACCTGCTCTCCCTGGGTCTCTATTACTTGCTGCTGTTCAAGGACCCTGGGCAGGCACAGCCACTACCTGCCTGTGCCATTGCCCGCCTTGGGGCCGCACCACAGAACTGTCGGATGTGTGGTGCAGTGCTCAGAGCCCATGGCGTCACTTCCTTGCCTCCTGCTGTGGTCCGGCGGAGGTCACTGCTCCTGGAGTTTGAGCCTGATGTGGAGGATACTCTGCTGCAGAGGATCATGACGCTGATTGAACCTGGAGGAGATGACCACAAGCTGACACCTGCCTTCCTCCTCTGTCTCTGCATCCAACACTCTGCCACTCACTTCCAGCCTGGTACCTTCAGGCATCTCCTGCTCAAGATCTCCAAGAGAGTCAGAGACACCGTCTGGGTGCGTGGGGGTGACATCCTATGGTAGATGGCTGGGCTCTGCCTGCCAGGGTTGAAGGTCTGCCCCTACTCAGATGTCCCCACAGTGATGTCAGGCTGGGGAAAGGGCTGGGCTTTCTATCTACACCTCCCCATTCAGTAGGCCAGCAGGCTGGGCACTGTAGGCCTCAGTGTAGCATTTCACTTTCAGAGTGAATCTGAGCCCTGCACTATCCACAGTCTAGTGCCCTGTGGTTTCCACCAGGTCAGTTTGGTGATGAGGCCACAGGACAGTCAGCTGTTGGCACATTCCCTCCAAGTCAGGATGTCTCAGCCTCGGCCAGTAGCCCGGGGACCCGGGTTGGGGCGGGGGCAGAATTCCTCACTGTGAAGCCAGTCCTGTATATCTCATGGGGTACTTAGTCAGTGTCCATGGCCTCTCCCACTTCAGGCTGTCCCCTTCCTGGCCACACACACAAAGGACTCTTCCATCAAAAGCTCAGCGGTGCCACCTGTTGGTCTGGGCAAGCAAAAGCATTGGAATAGGCTGTTTGGTGTGGCCCAAGGTCTCAGCCACTGCTGGCTCCTGCCCTGAAGGTGACCTCACTCCTAGGGACCAAAGGGGTCCCTGTTGCTCAGGGTTGTTAGAGACTCTCAAGAATCTTGACTTTGCTCATCCAGGAGCATCTCTGTGATACCAGGATTCAGGACCAGAGAGGCGTGGACCCCAGGGGGGGTCAGTCAATCTAGTTAAAACAGCTCCAGCCTCAGTGAGAGGCCCTATCTCTAAATAAATACGTAAATAAGGTAGAGAGTGATAGAGGAACACACACACACACACACACACACACACACACTCACTCACTGTTATGTACGTTGGAACATAACAGGAAGCATGACGAGACCGCTTATTTTGTTTGTAGAGTGTTTGCCCCATTGCTCCTCATTGCTGTTGGGTGAAATAGAGACTGTGCTGTTTCTGTCATAGGTCTGTGGGTCATATGCAGAAATCAGGAGAAGTTGGAATTGGTGGAAAAGGCTTCTGGGAGTGGAAAAAGCGTAGCTGAGAGGGGATAGCAAAGTCCAGGTGTCTCTGGTCGCCTGCCATGTTTTTCATGGTGATGGAGTGATATGTATTGAGGAGTGGGTTTTTTCCCTGTGTGGGTGTGTGTGGGAATGTGGGTACCTGTTCCATTGTGCATGTGTGGAGGTCAGAGAACAACATAAGAAATCAGCTCTCCCTTTCTACCTTTTCAATAACATTTGTTGAGGAAAACGAAAAGTTTATGAAACTACTAGATAGGGGTTTAATTTTTGTTAGGAGAGGAATTGCTCTCATCAAAGATGGAGAATATAGGACTTTATGTAATACAGCTTTTAGAAATAGGGGCCCTAGGACTGGAGAGATGGCTCAGCACTTAAGAGCACTTGCTATTCTTGCAGAGTTCACAACTGCCTTTAACTTCCAATTTCTGCAGATCTGATGACCTCTTATGACCTCCAAGGGCACTGCACATGTGGTGCGCATACATACATACAATCAGATGCTCTCACACACATGGACTTAAAAATGAAGATTAAAAAAAGAAATTGGTCCAGGCATAGTAGTGCACACCTTTAATCCCAGTATTTGGGAGGCAGAGGCAGTCAGATCTCTGTGAGTTCAAGGCCAGACTGGTCTACATGTCCATAGTGAGTTCTAAGACAGCCAAGGTTACATATAGAGACCTGATCTCAAAGAGAAAGAATGAAAGAAAAGAAAAAAAGAAATAGAGGTCTTTAATCTAAAAAATAAGACCTTTAATTTAAAAAAAATATTGCTGTTAGCTCATTTGTTTGTTTGAGACAGGGTCTCCCAGCCCAGGCTGGCCTTGAACTCTCCCTTTTTCTGCCCCGTCTCCCAGATGACAGTGTTGGGTCTCTGGGTTTGCAGGGGTGTGCAGCTCTGCCCTCTGATAATATCTTTAGTGCTGGGAGAGCTGAAGTTATAATCTGCCCATGCCTGTGTCACCCTTGCCAGATTTGAGGGTTCTGTAGGGAAGTCCCTGCTATGAGGTCTGACTACTATGGCTCAGAAAAGTGGTTCAGGCAGTCCTTTTAACATCAAATAAACCCAGAAAGACATGCCAGGGTGTAGTGACTCCCTGCATCCCACGAAGCAGCCCTTAACTCCTGTGGCTGCCACAGTGGAGAGTATCACCTCACAGTGGGGCGCTCGCAGCTGCAGGCAGTGTGGCGCTCGCAGCCTGCCTGCAGCTCTAAGATCCCTGGAGCAGCACGCCAGCTCCTGCTTCACTTTTATGTGGGTTCTGGGGATAGAACTTAGTGATTGTGTGGCAAGCGCATCTCCCACTGAGCCAACCCGCAGGCCCAGAATGATGTGTACTTGAATATCCCCGCGCTATTCTGTTATTCTCATATTTGCTTTTGTCTTACTTTTTATTTTATAGGAGAAAACCAAAGAGCTAGCGGAAAAGCAGGCGCAACTGTAAGTGTGACCTAGTTATTGTTTCTCCCTTGCAACATCGAGTTCCCTGCAGGCAATGTGGGCTTGGTTCCAGACTTCAGCCACTGCCCTCCTACTCCTCCTTCCTAACCTCCCTGGGAAGCTGTACAGAAAATTTCCTAGGTAGGCCTGGTGGTGCAGGCACATGACATCTGTGCTGTTTAGGATTGAGACAGGAGGATTGCAAGTTCAAGGCGTGCCAGCGCTATATAGTGAGTCCAAGCCCAGCCTGGGCAGCGGAAACCCTGTCTCAAATTTAAAAAGTTAAAACAGGCCTGGGAACATATCTCAGTGGTAGAGCACCTGCCTAGAATCCCACGATGAGTTGAAGGAGTGACAGCATAGATAACTTGCCTAGCACTGGGGAGGTCCCTGATTCAATCATCAGTACTAAAACAACAACAAACACACCACAAAAGGTGTACCTGCTGCTCAGTGGTAGAACAGTTGCCCAGCAACACACACATACAAGCACACTAAATTCCCCAGAGCATCTTTAACACAGAGAGGAAAGGTCTTTTCTGGGTCTTCCCACAGCTTATTCCCCGGTTAAAGCACCCTAGCCCAGCCTCAGTGGAAAGCATATCTGTATGCTTGCATCTTTGGTGGGACTTAGTGGATGATCTGGATTATCTGTCATCAGACATGCTGACACTTGAGGCCTGTAACACCTGACCTTCCAAAATGGAAGCCTTCATGAGATGCCCTCTCTGGGCAAACTGTCAGGGCAGCTGTGGCATGCTATACAGTATATACACAGAGAGTCTGGGAACTGCAGCCTTGGCTCTTCCAGCGTACTAGTACTGAAAAATAATGTCCAGAAAAGCTTGCCCAGTGCAGGGGATATGTCTTAGTGGGTAGAGTGCTTGCTTGGCATGCAGGAGGCCCTGGGTTCCATCCCCAGCACCCCATAAACCAGGAGTTGGAGGTACCTGTTTATCATCCCAGCACTCAGAAGTAAAGGTAGGAGAATCACAAGTTCAAGGTCATCCTTGGTTCATAGTGAATTTGAGGTCAACCTGAGATGCCTGAGACCCTGCATTTAAAAGAACAAGGCACCAGACGGTACCTGTGATGTGTGAGTGTTTGCACACATGAGTGTAGCTCATGAAGCCATGCTCTCATTCTAATGCTGAGCTGAATGGAGGTGGTCTCAGAATTCAGAACACCCAAGGAAGGGAACTGGGGGGCCAAGGGCCCCACCTGCTGGTAGCGTGCTGCTACTTCATGGTGAGCAGCATGCAGTCAGTATGGGTGCTGCAGGGTTGTTCAACAACCTCTTTGTACAATAGGCTCAAAAGATGTACACAGTCCGGACACAGGGCTGGGGTCCTGCCATCCTCACCAGGTGAGGATTGGGCTCAGGCTACCTCCCATTCCTGTCAGTGTCACAAGCCAGAGCCAGGTAAGCCCACTGACTGGGAGAGGGAACCAGGACCCTTGGACATTCAGGAGACCAGGTGCTGCTCCCTGGCCTCACAGGGCTCTATGCACAATAACTAGAGGCAGCACTGGTCCCAAAGGATGGTTGACAGCGTGGCAGATCTTAGAAGAGTTGCAAAGGTATTGGTCCTGTTCAGTTGGGGTAGAGGGCTTTGGCTCAGAGCAGCCAGGCTTGAGGAAATTGAGGGTGTGTGGAGATGATGGGAAACTAGGTACTCCTCGGGTTTCACCCAGAAGTGCAGGTCAGACTGGAACCTTCCATCCCAGGGTCTACCTGCCAGGGTGGCCTGGGGCCTTGGCTTGCCTGGGCTGAAAGAGGAATCGGCACAGGGCAGGCACTGCTTCCCTACTGACAGAAAGAGCCATGGCCTTCCCTATAGCATTGCTGTTTCTGCTGCATCTCCAGAACTTCCATCCCTAATGCATGCTCATGCCCTTCGTTTTAAAATTCCTTTTTCCTTTTGAAAATAACGAATCGCTACAAGAACACGGAACAGTATGGACACAGCAGCCAGTCTCATGAATTCACCAATGTCTGGGCTCAGCCTGGTCACAGGCTGTGAGATCTCCATCTCCATCTCCTTTCTGTGAGAGTTAACACTCCTCTGCTGTGTAGACATGGGGTCTGTTTCCCAACTCTCCCCGCCTGGCAGTCATCCACTTCTGGTCCAAGCTCTTCATGTTACTGACAGAATACCAGAAACAGCTTAAAGGAGGGAAAGTTTGTTTTGGCTCCTGGCTTCTCCTGAGGGCCGGGCCTGAGCCCCTGTGCCCTATGTTGAGGCAGCATCCTAGCAGCAGGGAGAGGAGGAACAGTTGCTCACCTTGTGGCAGCCAGGAAGCAGGGCAGAGAAATGACTACCTCTGCCGGCAGGCTCTCTCCTCCCTCCCACTTTGTTCTGTCTGCTCTTCAGCCTGTGGAATGGTGTCACCCACATTTAGCACATTTAGGGAGAGACTCTACACCATCTCATTGGTCCCAGCCCTTGAAGTTTTGAATTAGGACATCACTGTTTAGCCCAAGCTAGTCTGGAAGTCATTGTCTAGCCTAGAATGTGAGAGCTTCCTATCGCTCCCTCCTGAGTGCTGGGACAGGGATCATAGGTGTATGCTGCCATGCCTGTTTATCCAGCCTGCTTATGTGTATTAAAGGATTTTTGTTGTTTCTGTGTACTGTGCTAAGTGTCCTTCAAAAACAGTTTCCCATGTAGTTGGGTTTTAGAAACTCCCTCAGTGGTTTCAAAGTTACTCTACAATATTAACGTCTTAGGTAGGGAGATGAATTAGTTGATAAACTATTTGCCTGAAGCTTGAGAACTTGAGTTCTGAGTTTAATGCACAAAATTCACTAAAACAAGCAAAGCAAACAACAACAAAAATCCCATACATAGTAGCATGCTTGTAGTCCCAGTACTGGAGATGGAGAAACAGGTAGACCCCCCAGGGCTTACCGGCTGGTCACTCAGCTTACTCAGTGAGCCTAAGATCAATGAGAGACCCTTTCTCTAAAATCAAAATGGGCAGTGTTCCCCAGGTCCATTACATCAGGTGGTTCTCTGAACCACACACACACACACACACACACACACACACACACACGCACGCACGCACGCACGCACGCACGCACGCACGCACGCACGCACGCACACACACACCATATGTACACACCATATACCCCCACACCATAAATACACATACTCACATCCCATAAATACACATCCCACAACACCTACACTACACACCCCCACAACATAGTCACATCCCACACACATAATACACACACATACACACCGTACTGTATCACACATACACGTACACACCCCTACACCATACTCACATTTCACACATAACATACGCACATACACACAGAGAGCAGAAATGGACACATTTTTCTAACCCCAAGTTCAAGTGGTGGGTCACCACACAGCTGCACAAAATCACCCCAGGATGACATCAGCCAGGAGGGAAACAGTCCACACTGAGGGAGGGGAACCAGAAATAATGATTAGGGGGTAAAAAAACAAACACTGGTAAGAAAAAGAACAAGGCTAAGTCAAGATAAACACAGATTAGAAATGCAAATTACAGCGCAAGGTGCCTTGGGAAATAATAGGGCTGGGACTGGAGCAAAACAAGTAATGAAGTGAGAGGCAGGAGGCAGGGAGGCCAAGGCAGAGAAAGAAATGTTAATGTTTGTTTGGTGGGGTCAGGGGTGTGGGGGCTGGGTGGGATGTGTGGGGGGTGGGGAGTGAGGTCAGGGGTGTGAGGGGGTGGTGGGTGTGTGTGGGGGTGGGGGTGTATTGAGGGTGGGAGTGATGGAGTGTATGTGGGGGGTGGGGTGTATGTGGGGGGTATGAGATGTGTGTGAGTGGTGTATGTGGTGTGTGTGTGGTGTGTGTGTATGTGTGTTTGTGATGCATGTGTATGTAGGAGGTACTGCGTGCACCTGCAGAGGCCAGAGGAGACCATGTCCTTCTGTAGCACTCTGCCTTCTTCCCTTGAGATAGTGTCTTTCACGGAGGAACTCACTAATGTTCATAGGTTGCTGGCCAGCCAGAGAGCTCCCAGGATCCTCCTTACTTAGGATCCTCCTTACTTAGAGCGGCCACTTCACTCTGTACTGTTGCTGCCTGCTGCCTGGGCTCTCTAGGCAGTAAGGTACACGATGCTTTACTTGGAAGTGTGGAGCTGCCCACCCCTTTGAGTTCTCGGGGAAACTGAGGAAGGCAATGTATTTTGAAAACAAAATGGAGTTGGGCTCCAGACAGTGAAATGAATGATCTTCCAACCACGTGCAGCTCTTAAGCACACCAGTGTCTAAGTCAAGCTGGGTAGAGAACTAACAAAACTCGAAGCTGTGCCAGCTACACTGGGAGGCCGCAGCTGCTTAGCAGCTGACACAGGAGAGGTGGACCACCAGCTTCTTCCTCCACCCAGGCACAGGACAGAGAGGTCACCATTGTTTGTGGACTAAAGTGAAATTAATGGCTGGCTAGAGCCTGGGACAGCAGGGCAGAGTCTGATAGCCCTGGGGCAGCAGGACAAAGGCCAGACCCTCCCTCCTGACTCCCTCACATTGACCCCATTTAGTCCCCAGATGTTTCCATGGGTGTGGCCCTTTCCTGAGCAGCCCCAGGCAGTGTAGAAACATCATCAAAAGTGAGGCACTTGTGGCTCCACAGTCTTTAAGCAGCCCCATGCCTGCTTCTAGGCCGGCATATCTGGATGTCCTGTGGTAGGTGGAAAAGCAGCCCCCCCAGAACTTGCCCAGTGAGGGACACTGAAGCCACCAGTGAGTGAGAGATTCTGGGACTTTTACCTCTTACGAGGAAAGAGTCAGATCTTGGGGTGATCCTTCTGAAGGAGGATGACTACAGAGACACATACCTAGATGGCTTGGTCAGAAGATGTGGCAGTAGAAGCTTGCATCCTAAGCCTTAGGGACCTGGAGGTGAGGAATTGTGTGGGTGCATGGTAGTGCCAGCATTTGGAAAGCTGAGGCAGGAAGTTCACTGATTCAAGGCCAGCTTGGACTACATGTCAAAATTCTGCATAAATAAATAAGTAAGTAAATAAGTAAGTAAGTAAATAAATAAACAATGAATGCATGTTGACATTTTAGTGAATGTAAAGGCCCTAAGTGCAGTCCCAAGAGTCTGGTTAGGGCAGTAAATAGTGGATGCAAGTCACATTGAAGGATTGACACCCACACAGTTCTTGGGGTTGATGTGTGAGACTCAGCAGGGGAGATGGTTTGGGGTGGCCTAGTGACTGACAGTGCTAGAAGGACATCAAGGGAAGCAGGTGCCAATCATTGTCCTCTGCAAAGAGGGTGCTTAGTTAGAAGGCAGCAAGCCTGGGATGAATGGAACTTTGTCCCTGGCTGGCTATAGCAGGGGTTGGAGCTGCCCCAGGAACTCACCCTGGTGCCAGGTCCCTGGTAGCTCCTTGACTGGTGCCTGGTTCTGTTTCATTAACCAGAGTAACAGTGCCCCCATGTGGATAGCACACCAAACTGCAGAAGGGAGTGTGGGAACTGGAAATGTCCTGGGCCCTTTAAACCTCAGGTGACCTCCAGTAACTGTGTCCACACTGGGATTTTCCAATGGTTACCTCTAACTCTGAAGAACATGCTTTGCTTTCTACCTGATTTCTTTTCTCATGGAGCTATGGATTGAACCCAGGGTCTTTGACAAACTAGACAGATGCTCTGCCCTCCTCATTGATTGTAGACAAGTGTTCTGCTAGTGAGCCACACCCCCATTGGGGGAATCTAGGCAGAGGCTCTACTACTGAGCCACACCCCAGACCCTCACTGGGGATTCTAGGCAGGGGCTCTACCACTGAGCCACACCCCAGCCCCTCACTGGGGGAGTCTAGGCAGAGGCTCTACTACTGAGCCACACCCCAGACCCTCACTGGGGATTCTAGGCAGGGGCTCTACCACTGAGCCACACCCCAGCCCCTCACTGGGGGATTCTAGGCAGGGGCTCTACCACTGAGCCACACCCCAGCCCCTCACTGGGGGATTCTAGGCAGGAGCTCTACCACTGAGCCACACCCCAGCCCCTCACTGGGGGATTCTAAGCAGGAGCTCTACCACTGAGCCACACCCCAGCCCCTCACTGGGGGATTCTAGGCAGGAGCTCTACCACTGAGCTCCATCCTCACCACTGATTGCTGCTTCACACATTCCTGACATCCTCCCCTGATTGAGTAGTATTTAACTAATCTCAGATAGTTCAGTCAGTCTGTTTCCTCTGAGATTTTTCTTGTTAAATAATCTGTTAAAGCTATTCCTTTAGTCTAAATAACACACTTGCACCTGGTTTCTTGACCCAGAAGACAGTAAGCCCACCACCCCTATGCATGTGTGTATGTGTGTGGTACTCGAGTGCTGTAGCTCTCATAGCTGCTTCCAGAAGAAAAGCTGTGGAGGCAGCATTCTAGCAAGAGTCCTCTCCTGGTAGATTTTGGAACCTCCAATAGGTTCCTGACTTCTTGGGAGTTGACAGCAGTCCTTGTTTCTGCTAGTGCCCCATGAGCATGCCTGTCCCCACACAGACAGAGAGACAGAAGTGGCTCCTCATCTGCACCCAGAGTAATCTGTTGCTTTTTCTGTCTCCGTAGCCAGGAGCCCATCTCCTGGGCCAGCTTCCCCATGGCCGATCTGGTTCCCGACCTTCAGCACATCCTGTTTTGGATGTCAAACTCCATCGAAATCCTCTACTTCATCCAGCAGAAGTGCCCGCTGTACATGCAGAACATGGAGGAGGAGCTGGATGTCACGGGTATGGCCCCTGCAGTGCAGTGCTCCAGGCCCAGTGCTGTCTTCAGGCACACTTGACAGTGGACACAGCGGAACTTCGTGCACATGAGCCTGTACAGGGTGGTGCTTTCTTGATCCTCAGGCCAGACATTTGGGGATCACACATGAGGCCAGCATCTGTAGTTTAGGCTGATCTGGTGCCCCTAGGGTCTGCTGTATGACCCTTTGCTGGTCCGTATCACCTCGTGTCCCATGCACACTGTAACTTGTTCTGTTCCACTTGTGGGAGGCTGACATGAACAAGCCACGTGGAGGGACACATGAGCATACAGTTAACCAAACAAGGGGCTTAGAGATTCATCCCTGTTCCAGAAAGGAAGATGTTGCCAATCATAGCTGCAAGATGGTGCATCAGTTTCAGAGATGGGAATATGGGCATCGTGCCTTAAATTAGCATTTCCAAATACTCAAATTCCTAAAACACTCCAGGAGAGGCAGTTCTGCTGAGGGGGGAGTGGGGGTGGGGTGTGGGCTCTATGAAGATGACACTGAGCTGTGCAGAGGAAGTGGCTGGGTTGTAAAGTGCCAGCTGTACAAACACGAGGACCCGAATGCTGTCTCCAGCATTCAAGTAAAAAGCCGGGAGTGGTGGTGCGCACTTGTTCCCACCCACACTCATAACCCTGGAAGAGAGGAGCCTGGACTAAACAGTGAGTCCCAGCCCCAAGCAGAGACCCTGTCTGCAAAACCAAGGTAGACAGCCCCAAAGGAGTGACACTGGAGCTTGTTTTCTGGTCTCCAGACACGTGTGTATGTGTGTGTGCATGTTCATGGACACACACACACGCAATTGCCTAGAAAAAAGGAGGGTAGCTCGATTAGTAACTGAATTCCATTCCCCCATCTCTACACACACACACACACACACACACACACACACACAAAGAGAGACAGAGAGAGAGAGAGAGAGAGAGAGAGAGAAGCCAGTCCTAGTTGGCACATGCTTGTAATCCCAGTGCTGGGACAAATAAATAAAGCAGGACTGGGAGTGCTGGGGTGACAGGCAGAGCCCTTGGCAGGGAACTAGACAGGTGAGGGAGTCCTGGCTGCTGCTGCCTGACTGGGTGGGCCCGCATGTGCAGGCTGGGCTGGTGACCCCGTCCTTTGCAGGCTCCAAGGAATCGCTGTTCTCCTGCACACTGACGGCCAGCGAGGAGGCCATGGCAGCCCTGGAGGAGGTGGTACTCTATGCTTTCCAGCAGTGTGTGTATTACCTTTCCAAGGTGTGTTTTGCCACCATGCTATTACTGGTGGCTTTCCTAGGGCCTTGGGACAGGAGGGAAGGGACTGAGATGAGCCAGCATCAGCAAGGAGGAAGCAGTCACTGGTTCCGCTCTGGCCCTGGGGGTGCCCTCTTCTCCAGCCTGTCACATGGTGGAGTGCCAGCCACCACGGAACAGCCTTGCAGTCAGTGGTTGTGGTGCCTTTTATATCACTGCTAGCTGGCTGCCATTTCCAGCCTCTTTTCACCAGGAGCTCCTGTTCCTGCTTCCATTAGTCCCTGGGGCAGCTCCTGCTGGGCCGCAGTCTAACCTATTGCCTGAGGCTAGAACAGGAGCTTGTTAGACTGGGGACTCCTGGGTCAGTCCCAGCATCTCTGTAAGTGACTCTTGGGATTCTCTCTCCTGATAGTGTCTGTATGTCTGCCTCCCGGCCCTCTTGGAATGTCCTCCATTTCAGACAGAGCGCAGGGAGAGCTGGCGCTCAGGCCCCGCTCTGCCGGAGGAGCTTCGGCGTGTCGTGTCAGTGTTCCAGGCCACCTCGGACCTCCTGAAGCAGCTACAGATGCACCCTGAGGTGGCCTCCCAGATGCTTGCTTACCTCTTCTTCTTCTCCGGCACACTGCTGCTCAACCAGGTGCTGGACAAGGGTGAGTGGTGCTTGGGGCTGGGGTCTGACTCCTTTGGAAAAGCTACAGTACTGCAAGGAAACACTCTGCTGTGGCTGCATACCAGAGTTGTGCCTGGGGAGAGTGGCTCAAGACCCAGGGCAGACAAAAGCTCAAAGCCAGCAGAGGGGCCAGACCGAGGCAGCTTTGCAGGGTAGCACTGATGCTGACCCTTGTCCCCGCCTTACTGAATTTCTCCAGCACCTGCTGGGGCTCTGGGTATCTTACAGGGTGCAGGCCCAACATGAGCCTATTGCCAAATAGACAGGGTGATGTAGGGCTGGAGGGGTAGGGCGGCGGCTGGCACAGCCTCTCTTGACTTGTACCTTGCCTCCTTCATCTCTTTCTACCTCTGCCCCAGAAGGGGCATAGCTAGTTGGTGTTGCCTTGGAAACTGAGATGAGGTGTTGGGGTGGCCTGTAGAGGGAGCGGGTGCTTTGGGAACCCTGGTGTGTGGGTCTGATCCTTTCTTCCCTCTCCAGGGCCCTCTCTGAGTTGCTTCCATTGGCCCAGGGGTGTCCAGGCCTGTGCCCGCCTGCAGCAGTTCCTGGAGTGGGCCAGGAGTGCTGGTCTGGGAGCACCAGCTGAGCACTTCTTCCGGAAGCTCTCCTGCACCCTGCATTTGCTGGCCACTCCCAGTGCTCAGCTTGTCCAGGTAGGAGGGCACAGGGAACACATGCAAAGAAGGGCATGTGACTCTAGGGCCGCTGCCTTACAAATCAAGTTAGGGTGGCCTGAACCCTGCACCCAGAAAACCTCACATATTCCCTAGGTTACTCACGGAGTTGCTTAGCTCAACTGTCCCCATCAACACCAGGCTGAGTAATCTCATAGGTGTCTGTGGGCAGTTCCTGGGCCCTGCACTGGTCACTCTGTGTGGCAAAGGGCACTCTGCAAGTGTGACCAAGATGAAGGACCTGAAGAGAAGGGCATGATCTGTGTCCCTCACTGGGCCCAGTCCAATCAGACAGACCCATAGAGTGGGCCAGATAGTTGGGTGGCAGGAGGAGAGGGCTCAGCTCAGTGGCTGCTGTCAAGAGCCTGGGAGTTTGGTAGAAGCTGGGACAGTCCTGGCCCAGCCATCCCAGAAATACAGCCTCATTCCCGTGGCCCTGAGGAACTGAACTCACAACAGATGTGCGGAAGTAGTTCTTCCTCTAGAGCTGTGGTCCTCAACCCTCCTAATGCTGCGACCCTTTCATACAGTTCTTTATTGTGTATGAGCCCAACCATAAAACTATTTTTATTGCTACTCCATAACTGTACTTTTGCTGCTGTTATGAATCGTAATAATGTAAATGCTTTTGGAGACAGAGGTTTGCCAGAAGGGGTCACAACCCGCTGGTTGAGAAGCACTGCCCTAGAAACACCCCAGTCAGCCCTGCAGACTGCACACTTGAATTGCTTCTTCCTCGAGTTTATGGTCTTCCACCAGACAATGGGAAACTCCCTCCTCACTCCTTCCTCCTCCCTCCTTCCTCCTCCCTCCATTCTTGCTACCTTCTTCCACAGAGTATTTGTCCCAGTGGCTAATGGAAGCTTTGCAATTCTTCCTTCTCCTGTGTGGACCTTTGGTCTCGTCCTGAGATGGTGAACGTCCTCGGGGACGGGGGTGGAGTAGTCCATCATTAAATCTGCCCTCTGTTGTCCAGGGACATGTGTTCAAAGCTCCCTGGGTAACATGGTCACATTGTCAGCCTCAGGCAAAGCCCTGGGCAGGCTTGGGACAGCTAATTGATCAAAAAGAGTAATCCCAGGCATGGTGGCTCATGCCTGCAATCCCAGCGCTCTAGAAGCAGATACAGGAGGGTTGTTGCAAGGCTGAGGCTGGCCTGAACCACATAGTGGGTTCCAGGTCAGCCTGAACTACATGTGGAGATCTTATCTTTAAAAAAGTTATAAAAAAGGAGAAAGTTATTCTTCCTGCAGACTCAAGCCTGTGTCTCAGCACCACTGATGTTGATGACAGTGGCTGCTGTTTACCACTGAGACCCCGCTGCCACCCCCAGATGCGCAGCAGTTGGCTGAGTGGGCAGCACGGTACCCCACCCCTTCTATGGAAAGCAAAGCGGAGGTCTCACAGGGACTGTGCAGGGGAGCCGTGGCTCCAGACATGACTCCTCCTGTTCTTTGTCCGCTCAGCAAGTATTGAAAATGTCCTCTGTTAGGAACTGTGCTTTTACAATTACATTTCTTTACTTACTTGTGTGTGTGGGCACCCACATACTTGTACACAATAAACGTAAGGCGTTCAGGGGACAGCTTGCAGGAGGCTGCTCTCTGCTTTCACCGTGGAACTCAGGCCAATAAATGTGACCAAGAGCCTTTTTTACCTGCTGCTGAGACAAGCCACCAGGCCCAAGGGAAATGTGATTTACATGAAGTCCCTTGGGACTGGAGTTAACTGCTGGATGTAAGCCGTGTGACCTGGGTGCTGGGAACTGACCTTGGATCCTCTGAAAGAGCAGCAAGTACAATTAACTGCTGAGGCATCTCTCCAGCCCCATTAATTAAAAAATATTTATCTATGTATTTATTTATTGTGTGTGAGTGTGTGTGGGCAAGTGTACATTTGGAACTCAGGACAACTTACAGGAGTTGGTTCTCTCTGTCCACCATGTCCACCAAGTTGGAACTTCCACTCAGGTCATGGGGTGACAGGCGCTTTTACCAGCTGAGCCGTCTGGCTGGTTCAGGACCCTGGTCTAAATAAACAGAACCAAGCAAGAGTTCTTGCAAATTAAAACTACAGGAGCAGAATCGAGAAGGCCCAGTGGCAGGGTAGGAAGTTAAGAGCGAAGGAAATCTTCCCCCAACACCAGAGAGAGGATCAGGGAGGAGGAGCGGGAGGATGTGATTCATGGCAGGTTCCCTCCCTGACAACTGAAGGGTGGGGGGACAAACCACAGAAGGGGGAAGGAGACATAAAAAAGAAACACCCCACCCTGTGAGTTTTGGGCTCGAGGTGTGTGTGGAGGGGCTGCCAGCAAGAGTGTGGCCCTGGGATCAGCTCCTGTCCCTCCTCCAACGGCCCTGCAGGTCTGTCTGGCTGTCCCTGGGGCAGACTGGATAGCCACAGCCCAGAGAATCAAGCCATGGAGAGAGAGGAAGAAAAGGTAGAAAAACCGAGCCAGAGAAGCTGGTGGTGGAAGGCAGCAGACTGGCCTCACCCTGACCCCAAGGGACTTTACCAAGAGTTTTGGCACCATGGACAAGGATAACCTAGCGCCTCCCAGGCAGAATAATACAAGACAGGAGGACTCTGAGACTGGGAAACCTTTTGTTTGTTTCTTGAGACACGGTTTCTTTGTGTAACAGCCCTGGCTGTCCTGGAACTCACTTTGTAGACTAGGCTGGCCTTGAACTGAGAAATCTGTCTGCCTCTGCCTCCTGAACATTGGTTTAAAGGCATGTGCCACCACCTCCCAGCTGAGAGGAGACTTCTTAAGAATTAAGAACTCACCTGGAAGTCTGAAGTCTACCTCTAAATTCTGCAGCCCAGAACACCTGGCCTGGAATTCTGGGCCTGCAAGCAAGGAGAAACTTCCAGAGTACAGTTGTGGTTCCCTGGGCTTTTGTCATGAGGCCATAGAGGGCTTGTGCCACTGTAGAACACAAGGGATGAGCCCCCCCCTCAAAAAAAAGAGGCACCAGGCTGGGGAAGGAGAAAGGGTGACCAGGGAGCCAGGTGACTGCCAAATGGCCGGCTTAGCTTTTGCTGGGAGAACACTGGGGCTTACACATTTCTGCTTTTGTTTAGTTGATTGTTAGCCTAGTCTGACTTCAGACTTGTTATGTAGCCCAGGCTGGGCTTGAACACCCGCTCCTCCTGTCCTCACCTCCTGAGAGTGCTGGGATTACAAGTGGGCACCACTATGCCTGTCTGTCCGTTTGTTTTGTCTTGACCCCAGTCAGGTCTCACAGCACCTACATGAAGCTGTCTCTGTCTTTCACAGACAGACATGCTTTCTTCCCCCTCTCCCTTGCTCCTCTCCCCATTCTTCCTGGGTTTCTTGAGCCAGGGTCTGTCTTTGTATCCCAGGCCAGCCTCATCACTATGGATAAGGTGGCCAGTGTGGTGTCTTCTCTTCCATCCTCTTGCTGACTTTCCTGCTGTCTGCACTGCCCCGCCCGCCCACCCCTGGAGTGAGAAGACCAGGGGGAGGGGCTAGAACCCTGCCCGAGGAGGGACTCTCCCTGAGTCTGTGGGCAAGGGACTGCCTCATGCACCTGGAGGCCTTTGACCCTATCCTCTTGTCCCCAGATGAGCTGGGCCACCCTGCGGGCCACATTCCCTGCCCTGAACCCTGCTCAGCTGCACAGGCTGCTTACTCAGTACCAGCTGGCCTCTGCCATGGGCCCTATGAGTGCCTGGGAGCCAGGAGCCCAAGACAGCCCTGAGGCCTTCCAGTCAGGTAAGCCTTCCCAGCAGCCAAGCTTTGGGCTGAGGTGGGGGTGGAGTGGGTGGGGAGACTCCCAAGCTCAAACTCAGGGAAGCCCCAGAGCAGCCCACTGAGGTGAGAACACAGGAGCCCCGTACTCCCTGGCATCTCCACCCAGGACCCTGCTATGCCCCTGTCTCAGAGGGCTTCAGACTGGGGCCTGACTGGCAGGGTGGGATTTCAAACCCTTCTGGAGTCATTGCTCAGCTCTGAGCACACGTGCTGTTCACACACAGGCACATGGGCATGCCCTGGTGTTGCCGTGGATGTATATACATATATATGTATGTGCGCATTTCAGTTTGTAAGTTATACACATCTTCCTTCATAAACCTGTGTTCACAGTGTGCATAAAGGCTTCCCACAGTCTTCCTGTCACCTGCCACCACTGGGTCCCTCCCAATTTACTAATCGGTGTCAGAACATACCCCCAACCTCATGCACCAGGCTCTGTGCTGGGAGCTCAGAAATGGCATCCCAGAAAGGTCCCTGCCTCCATCCTCTTCCAGGACCTGTACATAATAACATTCCAGTGTCCCAGTGATACGTGTGTGTGTGTGTGTGTGTGTGTGTGTGTGTGTGTGTGTGTGTGTGTCTGTGTGTGTGTGGTCTGCTCAGTCTAGACAGCCCAGTCAGGATTCAGAGAGACTAGGCTGGGACTCATCCTGCTGAGGTCTTGCTGTCTTGTGTCCTCAGTGGGTGGGTGAGGACCTCCTGTGATGGAGGGAGTAGAGGTCGGGTCCCAGCATCCCTACTCACTCCACTGCAGAGGACATCTTGGAATCCTATGAAAACCCACCACCCATCGTTCTGCCGAGCCAGGGCTTCCAGGTGGACCTGGAGGCAGACTGCCTGGCAGACAGCATCTACCAGCACCTGCTCTACATCCGCCACTTCCTGTGGGGACTGCGGGACCAAGCCAGCCCTGAAAGTGGGCCTGCCCAGCCTGAGGGCATTGAGGTAGGGTGGGGCAGGGTTGTTGGTAGGGAGGAACTGGGTCCCTCAGAGCAGCCTGTGGCTTGTAGCCATGAACTGAGATAGCCTTCCCTTGACTGTCAGCAGAAGCAGGCACAGGTTGTCTAGAGTGGGCTGGGGGATGCAGCGGGTATGACCAAGAGATGTCGGGGCGCCATTTGAGGTGAAGGTTTGCAAACGTCTTCACTCACTCTTTGTGCCTGGTATAGCCTGGCTGGACCCATATCCTCTAGGGTGATTGTCTGTGTCTATTTTCTTTACAGGGAGGCACCACAGGTGTCCTATCCCGTCCCCTTTTTGGGCCTCAACTTTTGTGCACTTCTCTTCCCAGGGCCTGTACCACACCATTCCTGAGGGCCATCCGGAAGGTCGTGGCTGCCCTCTGGCTAACAGGGACCCAGGCAGAGGAGCTGTTGAGACTGCCCCTGTCCATTCTTTTCCTGTCACTGGAGCTCCCTGGACACAGGCTCCCCTCGGAAGGCAGCCTAGCCAAAGGGGCTCCCAGGCTGGCTCTCTGCACACTGACTCTTCCTGCCTGCTCACCCCTCCAAGCACACCGCTGGGCCAGGAGCCTGGAGGCCCCACCTGGTCAGAGCCCAGTGGCCTCAGTGGAAAAGCACTCCTTGAGAGGAATGGACCAGGTGGCCCTCCTGGTGTGGCTCTAGAAGGTGAGGCCTGGCCTGCTCAGGCTGTGGTAGCAAACCCTACTTGCAGTCTCCTTGGGCTGTCCTGTCAGCCATTGCTGGTCCTTAGCGCCTGCTCAGGGACAGTCGGGGCAGGTGGGTGTTCATGCACTTAGGTCTCCTGCTCAGGAATAACCCGGGCATGTGGCTGCCTGGGCACTTAGATCTGGGCACATACAGATGCACAGTGAGGTCCGCCTGGCCCCACGAGGACTGTCATCATTGTGTCCTTGATTCTCCATCAAGTCTGAAGGCATCCTCTCATTGGGCACTCAGTGGATCAGGACAAGACAATCTGCCTGCTCAGGTTCTGGGGCTGGGACTCAGGACTGTGAGGTCAGGCCCTGTCCTGAGATCTCCACTCAGACACTAGCTCTGTTGAGAGGCACAGGGCCTCAGGGCGGGCCTCTGTTAGTCTGGGGCCTGAAGCAGGGTCTGGACACAGTGGAGGCTTCACGGAGGATGGAGTGGGGGAGTGGCACAGTGTAAGTGGTGAGAAGGCTAGGCTGCCTGCCTGTGTGCATTGGATCCATGGCCTCTGGAAAATAGCTGGCCTTGGGATAACGTCTTGCTGAGTTGGTCCGTCCCTTCCCTGGGCTTACTGTCATGTTCTGTCCAGCTGGTATTTTCCTGGGGCTCCAGGAGCACTTGACATGCTTTGTCGTGTAGGACATCTCTCTGTCCTCCCAGAGGGCACCTGTGGGAGTGGTGCTGGCATCCAGTCTCACTGGCTCCTTATCCATGCCTCCTCCTCTGTCTGCCCAGGAGACACTGTTCAGGCTGCTACTGAAGCTCCTGCTGAAGCCTCCAGCCCCAGCTCCAGTGCGGAGGACTTCTGCTACGTGTTCATGGTGGAACTCGAGCGAGGCCCCTCGGGGCTGGGAATGGGCCTAATTGATGGGATGGTGAGGACCCCTGGACTTCAGCCCTCTCCTCTCACTCTTGTAGACCCTTCCTCTACAGTCTGGCCACAGTCAGGGCCAGTTGTGAGTGCCTGGACTGTCTCAGGCCTGCCTTTGGGAGCACTGATGGGACCTAGTGCTTCCCTGTGGGACACACAGGGACCATAATTTGTGACCTGGCTACCTAGCTCCAGGCATGTTCCCAGGGAGGGCTGTGTGGTGCAGGATCTTTGCTAGGGGAAGCATGTGTTAGCAGTAGCAGCAACCTGAGGACCATGCTTCTTCCCAGCACACACCTCTGGGGGCCCCAGGACTCTACATACAGACCCTGCTTCCCGGGAGCCCCGCAGCATCTGATGGGCGGTTGTCACTGGGAGACCGAATCCTGGAAGTGAACGGCAGCAGTCTAATGGGCGTCAGCTACATGAGGTATGTGCCACATCTGGCCTGCAACAGAGGATTATCTGTGGGGTGGGGTGGGGGCAGGGAGGCTCTTCCAGCCAGTCCTTCATCCCGGGGAGGGAGAGGCGGAGACTGGGGCCTGCCGGCTCCTCTGCACATTTCCACCTCTTTCCGTGATTTCAGGGCGGTAGATCTGATCCGACATGGAGGCAAGAAGATGCGATTTCTGGTTGCCAAGTCTGACGTGGAAACAGCCAGGAAAATCCGCTTTCGCAAGCCTCCTTCCTAATAGACCAAAGGACCCTTGCCCCCAGCACCTGCTTCCTGTATCCCCACTACCCTCTCCCCGTAAGCTTCACACTCCCCAGTCCAGCCAATCCTCAGTTTTTAAGTTGACTGAGTGAGTCCCTATATTGTGGCCTCACGTTGAGGACACCTGTTGATAGTGTACATCTTAGTGTATATTTATTTATATGACAGATGACACTAAGTTGTGACATTTCCTACAGAGCTTTTATGTTTAAAGACTTTAATGAAGAATTGAGATTCAATAAAATATCTTTCGTATTCTTACAGTGGGGATACAGGATCTGCATTTGGTACACTACATGGTGGGCAACGCTGAGGGAAACCAGTGCTTCTTGTGACCAACCGTTCTCGCGCAGCCAGCATAGGAGAAACTGAATGGACCTAATATATGTGATGGATGTAGTTCTCCACGGCCTCTGGCTCTGGGGATTAGACTCGGCTAGTAGAATTAGGCAGGTGCTCTACCACTGAGCTATAGCCCTCAGACTCTCTGTTTATATTTTGTTGTGCAGTAGTCTCACTGAGTTGCCCAGCTTGGCCTTGCTCTGTAGCCCAAGCAGGCTGAGTTATCTACCTTCCTGCCTCAGCCTCCTGAGCAACTGCAATTACAAGCCTGCTTGCCCAAGCTAGGCTAAGGATGGGATTATTTGATTGGCCCTCTACGTCAGGACTGTAGCTCCTTTGCAGCCAGGAAATAAGAAACACAAGTCAGTGTGGTTCTGTCTTTTGGTCCTTTCTCTGAGACTGGGTCCAGACTGGTGTGGAATTTACTATGGAGGAGTCAGTACAGGGCAGCTCCCAACCCACTAGAGTCTTGCTTTAACCACCCAAACTGTGGGCTTGCAGTGGGACCCCTGTGACTGTCTCCATCATTTAAAATCACATTGCTTAGTATTTCCCCAAAGAAAGGGATCTACAGGCCTGGAGAAGGCTAGATAATTGAGCCGGCGTCTCCTTAGGCCCAAGCCAGCCTTGAGCCTTCTCCCCCTGCTCAGAATGACCCACTGGTCCTCACTTGTCACTGATCACAGAGGCAGGAGGTTGAACACTAACACTAAGCTGGGTGCCCAGGATTTTCTTCGCTAGACCACATCCCTTTATACTGTTGGGAAGCCAGCCTCCATCTCCAGCCAGGGTCTGGGTATACTATGGGAGCAGCTGACACATGCCCACTGGGTGTGAACAAACTTGGCCTGGCTGGATACCTTTGGCAGGGCAGGGTCAGCAGCTCTATCCATGTCCTCAGTGTGCACACTGCTAGTGGGAGGACTTGGCCAGGTCCTTATCTTTTAAGAGTTTGAGAAATGGGCCATGCGTGTGCGCATGTGCACACGTGTTGAGGTGAGGGAACAGCCTCGGATGTCAGCCCTCACCTTCCCCTTTGTTTCAGACTGAGCCTTTGTTGTTTGCTGCTGTATGCACCAGGCTGGGCGGCCTGAGAGCCTCCAGCATTCACTTTTTCTCCCGTCTCATTGTAGGAGCATGATAATTAGATGCGTGCTACTGTCGCTGGCTTTATGTAGGTTCTGGGGATTTGAACTCAGGTCCACATGCTTGTATGGCAGGGGCTTTACCCGCTGAGCTCCAGCCCAAGGTCCTCATATTTTTAACAGGGAGAGACACTGTGGGGACAAGAGGGTCCCAGTCAGCTGCAAGCCCTCCTCACATGAAAGGGATCTTTGTGGAGGGGACAGCCCTTTGTAGCTGTGTTGCTCTCATGCTTCTCCATGCTGCCCCCTCCTGGTTGTCACGCAGAGGTGCAGTGCATCTGCTGCAGGCCCTTTCCAGCTGCTGCTGTTGCTGCGGCATGTTTCCACCCAGCTTGGATAGGTAGCCACAACTCGAAGGTGCCCAAGATGCTGGGATAAAGTATACTTAAACAAAACCTTACTACGCTTTTATTGGTTTATTTTGTGTGCACGGAATGGAGTTGGTGAGGTGGGTCAAACTTGGGTCAACAGGTGTATATGGCAAAGCCTTTGATGTGCAGTCATCTTCCAAGCCCAATTTCTTCTGTAGCCTAGGCTGCCCTCCAAATTGCTGCATAGCCAAGGATGACCTTGAACTTCTGATCCTCCTGCCTAGTTACAGGTGTGCACTACAATACCTGGGCTATGCTGGGCTTTGTGCAAGCTAAGTAATGCTCCACTGGCTGAGCTACAGCCTCAACTCCTAAGCATGTCACTTCTGTCATATCCAGGACACTAGAGCTAAACAGGTGAACCAGGGATTTCCCTCTACACAGGGCAGGGTGGGAAAGGCTCCAAGCCATGCTCAGGCCCCCTGCTTATCTCCCAGTGCGAGTGAGGAAGGCAGAGAGATCTCAGTTGTACATAGCATTTAAAGGTTTATTAGGGGACATACAAGATGGCTCAGTGGGTAAAACTGCTTGTCACCGAGCCACACAACCAGCCAGGGCCCACATGAAGGAGATGACTCCTAAAAGTTGTCTCCTGATATCCATGTGTGCGCTGTGGTGTGTGTGCACACACACATAAATATTAAAGAATAAAGATTTTTTTTTTTTTTTTTTTTTTTTGAGACAGAGTTTCTCTGTGTAGCTCTGGCTGGCCTCTGCTTCTGAGGGCCGGGATTAAAGGCATGCACCACCACTGCCCAGCATAGGCAATTTTATAAAATTTATTGTTGTTCTTGTGCTGCTCCATGTCCCTAACTCTAGAAATGAGTTAAGAGCAGTGAACAGTCCAGGCCACTTCTGCTGTCTAGGAAACAGTGCTCAGTCATTTATCAGCCACTTAAGGAACAAGGCTGGATGACCCATCCCCAGGAGCCAGTGACCCCATCTTGGGGGTCATGTCCACTTCCTCCCCACTCTCGTCACTCCAGCCTTCAGCTCAGCTCTGATATTGGTCTGACCGCCCAGGCTCTTAATCTATAGCCAGTGTTCAGGTGGTGACTGTCCCTTCAACCTGGCAAGAGGCCAGCCTCCTTCTCCATCAGCCGGCTGACGGTGCGCAGGGCCAGAGGCAGGGCCGTGTTGGTGTCTCGGTGGTAGCGGGGCTGGCACACGCCTGCAGTGGGTGTGAGCACAAACTGGGCTACACTGGGTATCTTCAGTAGAGTCAGTAGCTCTGTTGCCCGGGTACGGATGGCTTCTGCATCCTCCTCACTGTGCACAGAGCTGGTGGCTGGGTTCTGGGCCAAGGACCGAAGCTTTGACAGGAACAGTGACACCCTGGGGGAAGAGAGGGGCTCAGCTATTTAGCTACCAAGGACCAGTTCCCTAAAGCACCCAGATAGCCGTCCTCCATGGGCTCCTGCTCTGTGCTCCTTAGCTGGATACCTTGGGATCAGGTCTTGGCTCCGGGAGGCCAGCTTGGTCAGAGTGGTCATGAGTGCAGTGACCACCTGTGGCGGACAGCAGGGCAGGTCAGCTGAGGGGCGGGACTGGGTGACTTCAAACAGCAGGGCCTCTAGGGCTTCAAAGAACTTGTTGATTTGCTCCACTGTGCACCTCTTGTCACAGGTCACCGACAGGTACTCGCCAATGGCCCATACCTAAGCCCAGAACAGAGGCTCAGCACACCAGGGCTTCTGGTCCAATGGTGGGAGGGTGGGCACGCGCTTACCACACAGGTGAACATGCTGGCACGGCTGCAGGTGCTGCTCACGTTCCCCACAAACTCCAGGAGCTCTCGTGACAGCTCCACCACCAGCGATGGCTTCAGCTTGCACAGCACCAGGAACTGGGAGCTCAGCACCCTGCCAGGAGAGCAGGAAGCCTGTGAGGCTGTGAGAGCGCAGCACAGATCTGACCCCAGCCTGTCTGATGGGAGAGAACCAGCAGCAGCTGGCTGAAGTCAGGGAGATTAGAACTGCCGTCCACTGAGAGCTCTTCACTCCACTAGGGATAGGACTGTCTGAAATCCAGGCTCCTTGAGCGAGTGAGGCACAAGGAATTCTGTGAGTTACAGGCCAGTCTGGACTGCAGTAAGACCTATCATAAAACCCAAGAGTAGATGGCTTTCCTAGAATCCCCCAGTGAGGGGCTGGGGTGTGGCTCAGTGGTAGAGCAGCTGCCCAGAATCCCCCTAGTGAGGGGCTGGGGTATGATTCAATGCTAGAGTACTTGTCTAGCATTCAGGCTGCCCTAGATTTAATCCCCAGGATAGACGTGTTTGTGTGTGAGAGAATAAATTATCTAAAGCAGCAGTTCTCAATCTGTGGGTTGTGGCCGTTTGATGTCACACATCAGAAATCCTGCATATCATATTATTTACATTACAATTCATAACAATAGCAAAATTACAGTTATGAAGTAGCAACAAAACTAATTTTATGCTTGGGGGTCACTACAATATGAGGAACTGCATTAAAGGGTTGCATCATTAGGCAGGTTGAGAACCACTGCCCTAAAGAAAAAGTACATCGGTGGACAGGAACCCAGCAATAGAGACATGAGTCCACCCTGAAAGGACACAGGTCTTGGAGAAGGGCAGACATCAGAATTCCTGAATGGGGAATGATCTGTAAGCTGGGGGGTGGGGGGACAGGGCTGGCAGGACAGAGGAGGCAGAGGGAGGGGCTGGGTCTGTGTGTCACTGGCACTGGTGACCCTGCCAGGGCTGTGAGGCTACCTGTGCACATGGGCCTCATACTGAGGGACCTGGTAGAGGGAGTCACTTCTGTCCAGGAGCAGCAATGCCAGCTGGTTTATCAGGGCCCCATCAGCAAACTGGGATCAAGAACAAGAAGGCTTTAGTCCTGGGCAGCGGGCACCGGTATCTTCCACACTCAGGGAGGAGTGAATCCACAAAGGAGTGCACCTCCTCACTCACTGCCTATGTCCTCCAGCACGTGTGCGTGTGCGCGCGCGCATGCACGCTTGTTGGAGGGGGAGGGCTGGGAAAGGACCCAGAAAACCAGCATCTCCCACCCGCTCCTGCCCTGCATCTTCCCTGTAGAACACTGCTCTATGGCAGGGTGAGGTGGCGCACACCTTTAACCCCAGCTCTTGGGAGGCGGAGCCAGGAGGATCTGAGCACTTGAGGCTGGTCTTGACCACGTGGTGAGCTCCAGTGGGTTATGCAGAGAGGCAGTGCCAAAAGCACAAACAGACTAAGCCTGTTCCCCGAGGCCAAGGTTCTGTCTTGTCTAGCTGAGTGACCCTGAATGGCCCCACTGTTACTAGCCTACCTCAAAGGATTCTATGGGCTTCCAGTCATTCAACCAGTGAACATGCAGCCAGGAAGGAACCATCGGGCTATGGGAGTCCCAGGGACAGGGGCACACGCTGTTCTGGCCCTAATCTAATTCATGTTGCCAGCATCAAGGGTCATGTGCCTGCCCCAACCTGAGGGCTGACGTGTGAGTGCCCTTTCCCTGTTTGTCTTAGTCAGAGAGGATGTGGAGGGCACAGCAAGACAAACCTTCTGTGGAATCAAGACCAGGGCACCACACTCTGGCCTGGTCTCTCTTGACTGTGTGAGCTCTAAAGGGGAGGGGACCTGGGCAGTGGGCTCACCTGGGTCACAGCTGAGAAGAAGGCCTGAAGCAAGATGGGTACTGCCTCGGCACACTGGGTTACCCGGGCACAGCTGGCCATGGGCTTCAGCAGCTGGTAAAGTGGTGTCAGTCTGGGGACACAAGGGGGCTACTGAGTGCCCACCCACTGTTCCTTCCCGAGTGACCCCACAGCAACCAGAAGGGACACTGTAGGTAGCCACAGGTAGTTGCGTTCCACCGGCCCCTTGGGATCACATGCCCTATGGGGCTCAAGGAAGCCAGGAGAGGTCAGGGGGCTCCCAGGATGGCAGAGCCAGGGATAGGTCAGCAAGGTCTGAATGAGAGGCCTGCAGGCCACTCCTGGTCCTCTCACTTCCCGGAACATGCTAGACCTCTGTTTTCCCATCTGTAAAGTGGGCTGCTCACAGCACCAGCTGAGGGATGGGTCAGTGGGTAGAGCCCAGGGCCATAATGATGGGATCAAGGCCACCTCCCCAAGCTGAAGGTAAGAACATGGCCCTTTTTCTGGTACCGCCCCACATCATGGACTGTGGGTGGACCAGGGCTCCCACCTCTCTATGGAGCCGCTGGCCTTGGTACGAAGCAGGTGGCGGAAGAGTCCCTGGAACTGTGGGTCCCGGAAGGCCTCCAGGCAGCTGGGAATCCTGAGGGAGACATCCCAAAGCAGCCTCTCCGATGGGGTCTGTGTGGACCTAATAGAGGAAAAAGGCTGGGCTGGGATGCTACTCTTAGCATGAGCCAACCCAATGCCAGGGGCACCTGTTGGAGCATCACAGGCTCTGGAGGGTGGGGAAGCACTCTGGGATGGAGAGCATGGGAGACTCCCCTTGCTGAACATGAGTGTGCTGAGGAGCCCTGGGGCTCAGGGGCTGCAAAAGGCCCAGAGATGTATTGCTTGTGGTCTGGGACCTTGCAGGGGCCCTAGCCCAGGGGATCGGGAGTAGTAAGGAGAGCAGAGTTAGTGCCTGATTGCACGGGAAGAAACAGGCCGATGAGAGCAGAGTGGTCCCACCTGAGCTGTAGGTCCAGGGCAGCGGTCAGGCAAGGCAGGTCAAGCAGTGCATGCAACATCTCCACAGTGGTGCCAGCATCCACCAGAGCTGGGAGGAGCACCACAAACTCGGCTATGAGGGGAGGGCTGTTCCAAGCCAGGAACTGTGGGGGAGACATGGCCTCAGACAGGGCAGGAGGATGCTAGCTGGCCATGGCCTCATTTAATGGCCTTCTACTAATCAGTCATACCACAAAGATACTCCATTCAGACAGGGGCAGCTGGACCCGCCTCTCTCCTCCTCCCCACACTGCCTGTGATGAGGCTGTCTGCTTTGTCTATGTTTTGAGGGTTTCATTTACTATTATTAATGTGAGCATGTGCAGACATGCACATGAGTGGGAGGTGAAGACACTCCCTGTTTTGCCATGTGGGTCCCGGGGGCGGAACTCCGACTGTCAGCAGCAAGTGTCTGGAGTCATCTCTCTGACCGTATCTGCTATTCTATTTTCTCTTGTGCAGCCAGTTTTGTATCAGCAATGAAGGTAGCCATTTCTGAATTACTCCTGTTTTCTTTAGGAAAAGGACTGAGTGTTGGGGTAGGGAGATGGCTCAGTCAGCAAAGTGCTTACGGTACAGGCATGAGGATCTAGAAGAAGCCGGGCACAACAGTGTGCATCCCCAGATTCCGGTGCTGGGGACAGTACTGTTACTGGGGCTGGCTGGTCATTAACCCAGCCACACCCGTGAGCTCCTAGTAAATTGAGATTCTATCTCCAAAAAAAAGGGGTGGGAATGAGTGGGGTTTGGCAGAGGGATGATTTACTTGGTGAAATATGAGACTTTAAAACCTAATCTCCAGAACCCACTGTAATTCCAGTGCTCCTACTTGGAGGAGGCAGAAACAGGAGAATTCCAGGAAGACCACAGGCCAACTGGCAGGTGTATGCGGTGGTTAGAAATTGGAAGCCTGATCTCAAACAACAAGGTGGAAGGCGAGACTAACAATACCCACGTGCTTTGATCTCTACACATGTATACCTAGATTATACACATGGAATACACGCTCATGCATACATGCACGCATGCTCACACACGTGCACGCGCACGCATATCCCTGGCTCCCACAGATTCATCACAGGCTCTTTCTAATGAACTGAATGCACCACCACACTAATACCATGGGCCAAGCCAGGCACACACCTGAAATTTGGCACTCTCCCGGGAGGCATGGCTTCCTGGAGCAGAGAATCTCAAAACTGAAGCTGGCCAAATCAAAGTCAGTCATGCTATCTCTTGCCTCTGCATGACTTTAGTTTTTTTTTTTTTTTTTTTTTTTAAGATATTATTTTTTGTATATGAGTGGTTTGCCTGCATGCATGTATGGGCACTGTGTGCATGAAGTGCCTGAAGAGGCCAGCAGAGGGCACTGGGTCCCTTGGAATTAGTTACAGATGGTTGTGAGCCACCATAATCTGGGTACCAAACCCAGGTCCTCTGCAAGAGCAGCCAGTACTCTTAAACCACTAAGCCATCTTGCTCCAGCCCCTAGGTTTTTCTTTTTGCTCTTTGTTTGTTTTTGAGACAAGACGTCCCCTATAAGGCCCTGGCCATCCTGGAGCTCACTATGTAGACCAGGTTGGCCTTGAACGCTTAGAGATCCTCCTGCCTCTACTTTCTGAGTGCTGGGATTAAAGCCGTGTGTCAACATATCCGGCTTTTTTTGCTTTTTGACACAGGGAATCATGTAGCTGCCCAGGAACTATGTAACTGAAGCAGGTCTTGAACTCTTACTTCTGATCCCCCTGCCTCAGACTCCCTGGTGATTGCATGTATGAAGCACCATTTCTGGTTTCCATGTGGCTGTCTGAGACAATGCTATTTGTATGTTATGATACACGCAGATCCCTAGCCCTAACACCTTGCCCTGTATTCCAAACTGAGATCACCTGCAAAGGAGAGAAACCCTGGTCCCACCCCCAAGGAAGCTCACACGTGCCTTGAATAGACTAGGGAAGCTCAACTTGAGAAGGCCGAGGAAGTGGGGGTCGAACAGAGCCAGGTTGTGTGTGCAGAAGTGTATAACCTCGAAGGCCAGGGTTGGGCTGTAGAAGCGCTCAGAAGGGAGCCTGCTGAGTAGGTGCTGGTAGATGGCTTCTGCATCCACGGTGGCTGCCTCCCCTGAAAGACAACAGAGACCACCAGGGCATTAGGCTTTACAGCAGTAGCATCTGCAGTGACTTGGGGTAAGGTTTTTCCGATGCTGGCCAGAACTCAGAGTGACGGAGCCTCAGGGCTGCATGTGTTTCCAGAACACCAAAAGCCTTCTGCAGATGCTGCCACCTCCCTGAGATCACAGAGCACAACACTGTCAGGAAGGTGGTAGGCCTTGACTTCTGAGTTTCATGGGCCCATGGCAGAGCAGAGTTCTGAACTTGCACAGAACTGTAATCTCAGCCAATCAGGAAACTTAAACAGAAGAATCCCAAGTTCAAGACCAACCTGGACAACTTTGTGAGAACCCATTCCGAAATATAGAGAGGTTAGGTGTGGTGGCATACTCTTTTAAACCAGAACTTGGGAGACAGAGGCAGGTGGATCTCCATGAGTTCATCCAGAGCTATACATAATAGCCTGTTTCAAAACATGAAAGAAAAACCAAACCAACCAAGTAATCAAAACAAAAAGAAGGCTGGGATTAAATTCAGTGGTAGAGCACCTGCCTAGAATCCCCCAGTGAGGAGTTGGGGGTGTGGCTCAGCAGCACAGCACTTGTCTAATATGTGAAGGACCTGGGTTCCATGCCCAGTACTGCCAATAAGCAAACAAAACCAAATAGTAAGTGTGAAAGCCTCTGAGTGCCTGGAAGAAACTCCCCATGGCGTCAGACTCACCATGGTTCAGGAAAAACTGGGCAAGGGGCACCAGTGCCCGCTCGCTGCCAGGGTCTTCACCCAGCCTCCTATGCAGGGCCTTCAGGCAGGAGAGGGTACGGTAAAGGAAGGAGGGGTCCTGCTGGCACAGCACATCCAGCACCAACACAGCTTCCACTAGACACTGCAGGGACACTGAGCTGTGTCAGAGGGTCAGGGCAGCACCTGCCCCAGCTACCCTGCAGGCTACTTACAGCTTTCTGTAGGTCGGAGTCCGCCTTCCTCAAGGCTCCTGGAAGAAAGTTGACTTGTCTCAAAACATCCCCATAACAAGGTCACTTATGTCCTAGAAGCTTAAGGCCAGGACAATGAGCAGTCATGTGATAAGGCTGGTGGGGGGAGGGGAAGACTGGTGCCCTTAAGATGTGTACAGCATGGGTGAACCAGGATGCCAGGGTGAGGTGTTAGGCACTCAGGTAGGGCCTGTCCTCAGACACAAGGAGGCTCCTGACCCACAGTGATCTAACACCCACGGCTCTTCTTTCCAAGATTTTATTTTTAATTTCATTTCAAGTAAATGGGTGTTTTTTCCATGTAATATATGTGCACCGTATGCATGCCTGGTGTCTGAGGAGGCCAGCAAAGGGCATAGATCCTCTGTAACTATAGTACCTGTGGGAAACCATGTGGGTACTTGGAACCAAAACCAGGTCCTGCTCAAGAACAGCAAGTGCTCTTAACCGCTGAACCATCTCTCCATTCCCGCTCCCCAGCCAGCTCTTCTAAAGCAGATACTCAGCTAGGCTGGCTGCTTTGACCCCACCCTGGAGTGCCTGGGGACTCACTCCGGTTACTCTGTTCCAGTAAGCGCTGGCAGTACTCGAAGGCCACTTCTCTCAGCCGCTCCCTAGGGGGCAGCAGTCGGCTGGCAGTGGAGGTAGCAGAGAGCACAGACAGGGTGGAACCCTCCAGCTCTGACTTGTCATCTGTGGGAGAAAAGGATACCCCTGCTACCCCTGTGTGGACAGGCAGGCTGGGCAGACGACATACTCCAGCAGCTTCCCAGAGCGCTCAAGGTCGCTCAAGCCATCAAGTATGGGGCTGCTGTCACCTGGTGCTAGATGCAAAATTTGTCCGGGCTGCTAGTTGGTTTTTTTGTTTTGTTTCAGTGTGGGAGATAAGATTTTGCTATGTAGCTGAGGCTGGTGTCAAACTTATAATCCTCCTGCCTCAGAGTTCCAGGTGCTGGCATGATAGGTGTGGATCCCTATACTTGGCTTAGTTTGTGTTTTTGAGCAGGGTCTCCAATCAGCCTCGGTTGTAGCCCAGGCTTACTTCAAACTATGTAGCTGAGACTGGCCTTGAACTCCCTGATCCTCCTGTATCCATCTTCCAAGTGCTGGGCTCATAGGCACGTACCACCATGAGCAGCTCAGTTTGACTGTCTATAAACCATGTCTGCAGATGGGACAAGATGAGACAGCTGTGTGAGTAGCTGCCTTGGACAATCCATCTGGCTCTCTGGGAACACCTCGTGGAGACATTAGTATGCCTACAAAGGGTGTGGGCTGTGTTCTGGGTTCTTCCTGGGGTCAGCGAGCCTCTGTGGCTGGCCTCCAAACTCATCACACTGTGTTTGGCCCACAGACACCGGTGGTGTCCATCTAGGCCCCAGCTGCCTCCTGCCCACCCCTTACCTACCCAGCCCAAGCCTCCATGTACTTATGCTCTCTACCCCTCAGTGCCTTCTGTCCCACCCTGGGCACACCTGCATCTGGACTGCCTGGGTCCTCAGAGCCACTGCGTAGCAGCCATTTCCTAAGCATGGAGAAGGCCTGCATGTTCAGCCACTGGTCCTCTGTGAAGTGCTGGCCCGTGGAAAGAACCGTGAAGAAGTCAGAGGCCACTGCTCCATCCACCTCAGTGATGGGACCTGGCTGTGGGAGGAAGGACAGGGCTGAGGGTGAGCCTGGTGGGCTCATAAACTACAGACATCATGTGAGGCCATGAACTCCAACATGGCCCAGGGACCTGCACTACCTGCCCTCTCCCAAGGCTGTACTGTGGGATGCATCCACATTCCTAAAGACACACAGTATGACTCCAGCTCAGATGCGTGTCTTGTGTCCTCTGTAGGCACTGAGCAGGAGCCATACAAGCTGAGGAGCTGGCCAGACTCAAAGTGTACTTCCCCATCCTGAGCATTCCCCACTCTGAGTAGAGACAGCAATGAGCAACCTTACTGGAATCGAGAGGAAGGGCATTCAGTGTCCATCGGAACCTCCCTGCTGGGACTGGCTATGTGTGGTACCTACCCATACATGGGACAGAGAGAACGGGCAGCATCAAAGAGAGTAGCACTGTTTGTGTTTGTGACAGGGTCTCATGTACATCAATCTGTCCTCAAACTTGGTATGTAACCAGGTAGGTGGTGGTGGTGCCTTTAATCCCAGCACTCAGAAGGCAGAGCAGGTGGATCTCAGTGAGTTCAAGGCCAACCTGGTCTACAAAGTGAGTTCCAGGACAGCTAGGACTGTTACACAGCGAAACCCTGTCTCAAAAAATTTGCTATGTAGCTGAGGAATCCTCTGAAATCCTGATTCTTGCTTCTGCCTCCTAGGTTCTGGGGTTGTAGGTGTACACCACCACACTCCGTTTATGTGGTTCTGGGACTTGAACCCAAGGCTTAATGCATACTAGGCAAATACTCTGCCAATTGAGCCACATCCCCAGCCTGTGACAGAACGTTTGTGATTTCAGCTCCTGGGAACCTGAAACAGTTGGAACTCACCTGCCGGGTCCTGGGTGTAGAGAAGAAACCCGCGGAGGATGGAAGGCCCTGCTGGATGCTGGCGTAGCGCAGCCAGTCCACTAGCCTCTTGCTGAGCAGGTTGCTCTGGTCTGTAGGGAAGGGAAGGGGTGCAGGGAGGTCAAGTTAAGCCCCCACATTCCTGGTGGTGCTGAGTTTGCTCAAGAGAACCCCACCCAGGGGTACAACCTGGGAAGTTACGCAGGGTTCTCCAACACCTCAACTTTCCTTCTACCACACCTTAGACTACAGTTGGGAAAGGAGCCAAGGAAGCCTTTTGGGAAGAAGTGTCCAGTACCTTCCACAAGGGTGTCTGGGGCCAGGCCAATGACCTTGGACAGGATGGGGAGGAGGTGCCTGACACTGGGCCCCTCGGGCTGCCGGTTCTCGAGGATCTTGAAGATGCGCTGGCTTACTCGTCTGATCTCTCCTTTTCTGTCTCCCTTCAAAGCAGGACAGGGAGCTGAGGACATGGTTCGGCTGGCAAAGCAAGTGTCTCAGCAGTACAAGGACCTGAGTTCGATCCCTGGAAAGCATACTGCAGTTGCTCTTTAAGTACAGCATCATATGTTCAGGAACATCACACAGGCAGGCCAGGCCCTGAAGTCTGACTTAGCTATCAACAGAGTCCTGGGGTGCATGCATGGGGGACTATGTACACTTGAGACAGTCATTAGACCATCCAAGGGAACGGGCTCCAGGCAGAGCAGATCTCTGTAGCACATGGATACACTGAGGAACCCAGACTAGTTTGCTGTATTCCTGAGATTCTGGGACCACCAGAAACAGATGCTGCCACCACCCACCTTCACTCTCAGTTGTGGCAATTGTGTTACCTGGGCCAAGAGCACAGAGGCCAGAAGGCTGAGCTGCCGGATGTTTTGGGTGTGATCACAGGACAGGGCCAGGCCGTCAAAAGGCGACATCTCTCTCAAGATAGCAACACAGAGGACCTGAAGCTGCTCAGGGCTTGTGGGCAAGCAGAGGGTAGTCTGCAACAGGTCCACACACATCTTCTCCAGCCTGGAGGGCGAGACCCCACCAAGTAACATGTTGGCCTGTGGCAAGTACAGACACCCCAGGGAAGCTGGAGGGGACCTGTATGGCGGATGCACAGGGATTCATGGTAGTGCTAACCACTCACCTCCGGGGGTACTTGGTGGCTGAGACAATGAGGAAAAGCCTCTGTAGAGCATCCATGGTGGCTGGCCCTGGGGGTTCCTGCAGCAGCTTGGTGACCCGGGTGCAGAATCGCTGTAGCTCCTCATCCTGTATCTCCCTAAGAAAGGAAGAGGGACCACAGTGCTGTCCTAAGCCACAGGCATGTCCTTCACTGAGGGACTATCCCTAACCAGCACAGAGAAAGCAGGGAACAGCCATCCAGGCTCACAGTGTGTGTGTGTGTGTGTGTGTGTGTGTGTGTGTGTGTGTGTGTGTGTGTGTGTGTGATGATAGGAACTGGAGTGCAGAGAGGTTCCTCCCCTGGAACCGAGATGCAGCACCCCAGTTTCCTAGTGACACCCTTTTAAAAAGGTGATGCACCTGATCTTATTCTGTTGTTCCAATTACAAAAACAAAAAACAACAGCAACAAAAACAAAACAAAACAACCCCCCACTATCTTATGTTTTTTTCCCCTATGTTTTGAGACAGGGCCTCACTTTGTAGCCCAGGCTAGCCTGGAGCTTGCAGCAATCCTTCTGCCTCTGCTTCCAAGTGCTGACATTACAAGAGTGAGACAACACACTCAGGAATATTCCAACTTCATTCTCCAAGAAAAGTAAAAAAGGTCAGGAATATTTAGTCTCAGTTGCGTTTCCCCTCCCCCACAGTCTTGCTATATAGACCAAGCTGAACTTGCTGCATAGCCAAGACTCAAACTCTTCACCCTCCCAAGATGTACAGGTGTGCATGACCCTGCCCCGCTTCCCCCGGCCCCTGCCTTTGTTGGCAGTGATGGAGTTTGACACCAGGGCCTTACACGTACTAAGGGAGCACTGTACCTTGGAGCGCCATTGCCAGCACCCCCAAGTTGCCTTTCAGACATGTTTTAGTGAGCCACCCACTTTTGAGGAGGGAATATAAAGGCTTCTATATTGAAGAGCAAAATTATAGAGAGTGTAAGATGAGCCTGATATAGTATATTGTTGGCTTAACTCAGAGAAATAAACTACACATCAGTGTGGAACCCAGTTTCTCAGCTTCTATTCCAAGCTTAACATCCAGGAAAAGGGCTGGGGCTGCAACTCAGCAAAAGGGTGCTTGCCTCGACACATGCAGCCCTGGGTTCCACCCCCAACACCACAAAATAAAGGTAAAGGGCCACGAAGGAATTGCCTGATGTGGTTGTTGGTGGCGCATACCTTCAATCCCAGCACTTGGGAGGCAGAGTCAAGTGGCTCTGTTGAGTTTGAGGCCAGCTTAGTCTACAGGGAAGTTCCCGGGGCCACACACTGAGGCTCTTTCTCAACTATTTCTCATACACACACACACACACACACACACACACACACACACACACACACACACACACACAAGTTATTGGATGAGGTGCCTGTGGGCATTGAGAAGGACCCCCAACTTCCTAAACCATGCCCCACCGTGGTCTCTAGAAAGAGCTGACAGTTTGTACACTGCCCCATTTTGGACCTGCCGGGCAGCTGCTTGAATTTGGCACCTGGGGACCAAAGGGAAGACAGGTAGCATCCTCTTTGCAGTTACTGCAGGTCCTAGTCCTCTCTGGAGGCTGGGGGGTGATCGCCAATAATTTTCTCACCACCCCAGCCTGCTAGGTTTTCTACATCCTCCACCCAGAGTCATTTCAAGGTACCCAGAGAAGAGGCGGGGTGAGGAAAGGGAGTCACAAACTGGTCCAGGATTGTGCCTAAGCGGGGCACAGTGATAAACCATATACACGAAGAGACAGGGGATGAAATGACCAAAATAGAGATACTCTGCATTGTGTGGTTACAGCTTCAACACAGCTTTAAAACCCACTGCTCCTGGGGACCTTTCCCGGGACAAAAAGAATTTCAATGAGTCCCTTTGCCTTTTGTCCCCTCCTGCATGACTCTGAGCAGAATCTCAGTGGGAAATGTTATTTTCATGATGGCATGAGGTCACATGCTATGTAACACACTGCTTAAAGTGAAAAGTATCCCCTCTGCTGAAGGCAAGGAGGGCGGTGGGCTGGTGGGTAGCCTGTGTGGCTTGGTCACCCAACACTTTCCTAGTAGATCTTTGAGTTTTATCTTGGGAATTGTTCTTTTAATTTATTACGTTTATTTATGTGCATGTGGGGGCGCTTAGTGGAGATCAGAAGACAACTTGAGGGAGTTGATTTTCTCTTTCCTCCACTTGAGTCCCTGGGGTCGAACCGAGGCTGTCAGACTTGGTTGCAAGGGCGTTTACCCATTGAGCCCTCTTCGGAGTTCTGTCTTGTTCGCAGACTCCAGACTTTTACGCTCTTTCAGGCTCTTGTTCTCTGAGATTCCAGAGACGTTATCCATTCTAATCATTCCACACAAGTGGCCCAAGCTCTGAGTCCAGATTTGTCCCTTTGCTTTTTAAGTTTACCAAATGCATCAGGTCTGGGCTTCTGGAAGCCATTTCCTTCATCTGATCAAGTGCTATAAAATCCTGGACCGGCTAGTTAGGGAAAAAGGGGTGACCTAGGCGCTCAGTGTAGGACCAGCGTAGCCTGGCACCAGACACTCCACACAGGCCGTCCCGAACCTGAGATCCAGCGCCACACGGGGACCCGAGCCACGCGGCGAGACCACAGCCTCCCCGCTCCTCCCTAGCTTTGTCTCATGCCCCGTGGTCCCGGCCCCAGATCCGCAGACCTGGCCTGGTGCAGCAGACTCTCCGCGCCCGCCGAGAACATCCTGCCGCAGCTCGGAGGCCACCCGCTTCCGAAACGTTGTCGCGGACTTCCGGGTCGTGTCACATGATATGTCATGTGACCGAAGTTTCTCTGTGTGTTTCTCTCACCCCGCGCGTCCTATCCCCTCTCTCCCACACCCCTGCGTCACGTGGGAGAACCTGGAGAGCCCAGTTACCGGCTTCCGGTGCCACATCACGTGGGAGGACCCGACTAGTGAAAGACCGACTTCCGGTAATACGTGAGGTGGGCGGGGCGGAGGCCATGGGCCAATAAGTTGCAGTGAGAAAGCCGGTTCCGGGACAGCTCCCGGCCATTTATCCACGTCAGTTGTCAGCCAAGGATCCCTGGAACCATGCTCCTTGGAGCCCAGCTTGGCCCCGGAACAGCTCCCTCTGATCCCTGAACTGCTAGTGGTAGATTCTGAGCCTGGAGCAAAGACTAGACGCTTAGTTCAGCAGTAGAATGCCTCCCTGGAATCCCCATGAGGGTCTGGGGGCGCGTGACTTGGTGGTAGAGCACTTGTCTAGCCTGTGTGAGGCCCTGGGCTCCATCCTAAGCAAGACAAACCGGTGTGCCAAGGGTTGATCATTTTCCCTTTCTCTACATATAAATGCACACCCAGTAAACACTATTTCCATGGATGATATCTGATCTGTTTTTTACAATCTGTAGCAGGCTATTTGAAGGTCTCATTAGTGGAAAATAGTTTACGTGGAAAAAAATACATTAAGGCTAGAGAAATGGTTCAGCCAATAAATTGCTTGCTATGCAAACATGAGGACTAAAGTTTGAGTTCCCAGCAGCACATAAACACATCCAGGCACACACACACACACACACACACACACACACACACACACAATTAAGCCATATGACAGACTTTTAAAAGGGAGGCACTCTGCTATAGAAACACTTAGGGTCTTTACAGTCTGGGGTTCTCAGATGAGGAGGCCCCTGCACCGCTCATTCATTTGTATTGAGAGGCAGGTGCCTGTTTCACATGTAGAAAAACTAAGCTAACTGTAGACTGAGGAGCTGTCATGGTGGGAACCTGATCCCAGTCTTTCTGGCTCTTGTCAATGCCTAGTCCTATGGCCTAGAATAAGCAAGGTGTCTGAGAGAAACGGCAGAAGCAGGGGCGGCTCAATTGGTAAAGGGCTTTCCTTGCAAGCACAAGAACCTGAGCTCCATCCCTAGGTGGCCATGTAAAAATAAAGCACACACTTGTAATCCCAGCACTGGGCAAGGGGAGACAGGAGGATTCCTAGGTTTGCTGGCTGGCCAGCCTAGCTTACTAGGCAAGACCCAGGCCAGGGAGAGACCCTGTCTCAAAGAACAAGGTGGGGCAAGAAAAATGACTCAGTGCATGAAAGTGACTGCCACATAAGCCTGACAAGCTGAGTTTGGGTCCCCAGAATCCACATAAAAGCTATGCACAATAGTGTAATTTGTAATCCCAGCAGACCTACAGGAGATGGGAGGAGGCAGGAGAATCTCCTGAAACTAGTAGGCTTGCTAGCCTGGTTTATTCAATGGCAAATACTCTGTCAAATAAGGTAGAAAGGTAAGGGTGGGCACCTGGAGGCTGTCCTCTGATGTGCCCACATGTCTCCTGTGGCCAGTGCATGCCTGTGTCTGCACACGTGAAAACACACACACCACCTCCGGAACAACAGCTGAGGCTGTCCTCTGCCTCCATACAAATATACACACAGGTGTACACACATGTCAGTCACACCCAGGACAGGAGGAATGGAGTTTCTCGCCTGCCTGAGTGTCAGATGTCTGCCAGGGCCACTGAGGCAGCATGAGTGGTGGTTTGAGAGAGAATGGCTCCCAGTGGCTCCTATACTTGCATGTGTTGTTTCCAGTTGGTAGAAGTGTTTGGGAAGGACTAGGAAGCATGGCCTTATTGGAAGGAGGTGTGTCACTGTGGTCAGGCTTCAAGGTTTCAAGAGCCCACAGACTCCCCCGTTAACTCTCTGTCTTGTTATTTCAACATGTGAGCTCTCAGCTACTGCTCTGACACCATGCCTTCTTGTCAACTACCATGCTGCCTGCCATGATGGTTACAGACTCTAACCCCTGAACTGTGAGCCACAGATTAAATGCCTTTTTTTTGTTTTCAATAAGTTGCTTTGGTCATGGTGTCTCCTCACAACAACAGACAAGTAGTAACAAGACAGACACCTGCAGACACACTCTGGCCCAGCTGGGGACTTGAGTCACAAGTCAGGGAGACAAGGGGCTAGCTCCTCCCTTACCATCTGTGAACCATCTTCATATCCTTAGAGCTCAGATGACTCACAGGGACCGGAGTTCTCAGATGACAGACACCTGCAGGACTCTCCCAGGTCCCGTCTCTTCTTGGACTGGACACCCAGGAAAATCTGGAGGAAGCAGAGACCCCCGGTCACTTCCCTCCCACCTCTGAAGCACCTGGGGGTCAGGTCTCTCACTCCCAGGTGCAGGGGTGTGTGTGTCCAGGCCACCTGTTGGCCTGTCTGCCCTCCACAGTCACCCACTCACAGGGACCACTCACACCCTTGGGTACATCTCTTTAATATATAATTTTTATTTCTGGTTATAGAAACAAACACTAAGAGGAGAAAACAGAGCTTCCCCGCCCACATACAACAATTGAATAGATAAAAGAACAGTTCAAATGGATGAAAAAGAAAAGTAGAAATTTTCCACTTTGTTATAGATTTAAAACATTAACGTCTAATATAGTTAGAAATCACATTCAGGTGTCAAACTCTTTTTTTAAAAAAAGGATGGTTCTATTATAAAAAAATACTGTATCCCGTTTGAAATGAACGCCCAGGTGATGCTGCTTGGGATGTGGGTCCACAGGCCTTTCTGATCCCAGCCCTTAACCTTACTTCCTGGGGGGGGGGGACCTTCACCCACTGAGGTGGGGTATGTCCCATCTCTGGAGCTGGGATCCCCAGCACATAGGATACCACGGCTTTTAAAGCACTACGTGTTAAACATATCATGGAAACACTTTAGACAGCCTGTATAAAACAAAACCAAAACCACACATGCGAGCGCGTGCGCACACACACTCCCTGAACACCCTCCCCCCCCCCAGTTACTTTTACAGAATTATCATTCCGTTAAGAAAAAGAACACCCTCACTATCGGCTTTAGCCCCTCCCTCACACGTGCACAGCTGCTGTCCCCTCCCCACGGACACAGCAGAATTCTAGGAGAGACCTGGAAGAGTTTGGACCTCTCCTTCCTGCCCCCACAACCTTTTCCCAGCCCAGGAATCAAGCTAAGGTATTATTAGGGATCCCAGATGCCCCCCAGGAAGGATGGTAAGAAGGGAAGATGGTAGAGAGGGTCAAAAATGAAAATGTTAGACTTATTTTAAATTCCCAATTTTACCAATTAAAAAGAAAAGTTCTCGTTCAGCCAATTCTGACTCAAGAGGCTAGGGCATCACTTAATTGGATACATACAGGACAGAGAACATGAATACTCAGTGGATCATGGGGCTCACTCTACAAGGTTAGCATAGTCCCAGGAACTCAGGGCACAGTGCTGAGATTGCTCTGATGGTGGCAAGTGCTTAGATGCAGAGGGTGCTCAGATGCAGAGGGCATGGACAAGCCTGGGCACTATCTACCTTCAAGCTTCGTCTCTACTCCTGGGGCCCAGGTTCCTCCACACCTTCTGTCCATCTTGTGAGTAGTCAAAGGAGCAAGGATTCGGGAGGTAAAGCATCAAGCTCTTTTGACCCTCTAACTCTCAAGAGGAGGGGCTTAGGGGGCAGATGATGGCTGGAGGAGGGGGTCCTGAGGGTCCTAGGCAGCCTGTGTTTGCAAACTGAGGCCAAGTACACGGCTTTTCTCCGAGAGTGAAGCCCTCCTCGTGAAATTTCCTCTTGGAGAGAGATCTGCTCCCTTTGCCACTGCCTGCACCAGCTTTGAGGGCTAAGTTAGAGGTGAGGGCAACCCTTAGCATTCAGTTCCCCAGGCTCACCTTCCCCTAGCTCCTGCCATGCTGCCCTCTGGATGGCCACTTCCTCTCACCCAAAACTTCAGGGGACCCTCTGTCTTGCCTCACACCCAAGTGGTACCTCTGGTAAGGCATGTAGCTGGTCTCATCCATGGGATTTGCCAAGGTGTTTGACCCTGACCACCTGGAGGGTAGTTCTAGAATGTTCCCTGCAGCAGCAGAGCTGAAGCCTGGCAGAGAGAAGCTCAGAGTGGAGAAGAGGAGCAGGTAGGACCAGCCAGGGTCACTCAAGTAGCTTTGCTTTTTTTAAACACAAGTAGAAAACTATTTTCCCTAAAATCCGTCTGTGAAATGGGTCTGTGTTACTTCAAAGGAGATGCCTGTGGTTGACTCTCAGAACACCACTTGCCAAGCCGGTGTGCCTTCAGGGGTTAGCAATGGGGAGGCCAGAGGGAGGGAAGAGGTAACCCCAAGAAGAACAGTCCATTGGATAGTTCCAAATAATTCAAACCACAGGCTGTGGGAAGTGGGTGCCATGTGCTGGTCTGTAGGGGCATCTAGGCAACACCCTCCTCTGTTACCAACATAGCAGCTTTTGGTACAGAAAAAAGAAAAAGTAACCAAAAACAAAACAAAACAAAACAAAAAACCACAATGAACACTGGGCCACAGTGGCACATAGGCCCATTACCCTAGCAATTCAGGAAGCTGAGACAAGAGGGTTGCAAGTTCAAGGCCAGCCTGGGCAGTTTCGTGAGACCCTGTCTCAAGTTTTAAAAAAATCAAACAGGCTGGGATGGGTGTGTGGCTCAGTTGTAGAGGAGCCCTTGCCTAGAGGCTTTACCTAGTGCATTCGAGGCCCTGCAATTTAATCTCCAGCACCACAAGAAACAGAACAAGACAAAACAAATAAACCCCAAGAACAGAAGAAAACAAAAACCCAGAGCCCAACAAGTAGGTGATACAAGAACCACTCTGAAGTCAAGGCCTGGGGCAGGGGACTCACAAGATGAAAGGGGACATTCAACTGGGGACAGGACTCAAGTGGCAAGTGGGAGCCAGAGGAGGCCGTGGCTATTGTCTGTTCCCAGCCCTCACCTGCCTCCCCCAAGCCTAAGTGCATGTTGGAGACCCTGCTCCCCAGGGAAGCTGGAGTCAGCAGCTGTGATCTTTGGGACAACTTGACTTACCCTTTGTAATATTGCTTCTTAAGCAGAGGTATTCTGAGAGACCAGAGGTGAGGTGACACAGGCCACCACTTTGACACCCTGAGCCAAAACAAGTGGCTACCCTGTCATCACCTGTAGAGATTTTACCACTAGTGATCGGGATTCGTTGCTCCCTACACGGGTATCTTTCCCCAGAACAGAGACTCACTCACTTCCTGACTTACTCTAGAGCAGGCACTGAGCTATTCAGATGGGGAGGGAGGGGCTTGGTCAGCAAGGTAGGGATGCCCACCCCAGAGCGGGCAACGTCACATGGGTGCAATGTGGGATTTGAGGTTTTTGAGGAAAAAGCACTAACATTTCCTTCCACCACCATTTCTTTTCTATGGGAAACATTTCTTTCTTGCTTTTAACTCTTTTACCACTGCCCAAAGGGGTCCCCTCATTTCTATAAAGGAAGACACTGACCCCGTCACCTGGCTGTAGCCATTTCTAGCTATCCCAGATTACTGTGGAAGGTCATTCCTTCTTTTAGAGGAAAAATGAGTGGTACCTATTATCTCAGACCCTGGCGAGCCTGGGGGCAGGGGCAGGAGCGGGAGGTGGTAGATCTGTAGATTATAAGATGCAGAAAGTGGGAAGGGGACAGTGAGTTAGATACCCCACCTTGCACAAAGGCAAGACTCTATGAGCTGATGACAGACATGTTTAGCATGCCCTGGACGCCAAGCTGAGGTAGGGGAGAAGACAGAAGAGGCAAGAAGAAGGGCGAGAAAGATAGGAATAGAAGGGGGAAGATAAGGGGAGGAAGGAAGAAGAAGAGAAAAAGGAGATTGGCAGGGGAGAAGGAACAGTGAGAGTGCAAGCAGGCAAGCAGGCAGGGTCTCTTTGCTTCTAGTCACCACGGTAACTTCCTATGCTTGCATCATCTGTAAGTCTGGCAAGTCCCAGATACAAAGCAGAAGACAGTAGATGTGTGGACAGCCAGGCACCTGATCTGTCAGGCAACACTTACCACAACAGGGCAAGCTCAGATAAAGCAGTACCAGAGAAGGGGACCCCAGTGTGCCCTAAGAAACAGTTCCTCAGGGCTTAATGGGGCCCCCCAGGGTTGCCAGCCATGGTCTACACAGTGGATGGCCATGGTCTTTCTGGCCCCTGGCCCAGGCTCTGGCTTCCACAGATAGTTTAGATGAACTCCACTTGGTGTCCCAGAGCTCATGGGAGCAGGTTTCAGCTGACTATCCATTCCTGCTCTGAGAATTGGCTATTCTGGGTCTGTGGCTGTTGTGGGCAGAAGCTGGTACAAGTCAGGGGTACTGCCTGGTAGATGACAAAATCCATTTCCAGAGCAGTAGCACCAGGCTAGCCTTCTCCTTTCTAGCTCAGGCTGTCCAACTAGAGGCACAGGACCCTCTGTCTTAAGGTCCTGTAGGACGCTGGGACAGTGTATTCCGCTCTCTCCCTCCACATCCTTCCACAACTGTGTTAATGGTGACAGGATCTGCTGCAGAGGATGGAGACCATGGTGTTTTAGGAGCCTGGAGAGCAAACTGGTCAGGGCCATTCTGAGACCTGATGACAGATGTGGCAGATGGTGATCCATAGTTCCATGCGGGGGTTGCACAGTGCCTACGATGACAACCCACACATAATCTTAATCTGCCTTGCAGGGTGACCCTGCACAGCCTTGGAGTAAATGGTGATGGAGGGGAAGATCAGTAGGTGGCACTAATGTCCCTTGTGGCCTCAGCCCATTCCCACTTTCCCTAACCCCATGCTCACACCAGGCACATAGAGACAGCAAGTTTATGCCAGGCACAAGGAGATGTGGGACAGAGCCCTTTGTCTACTCCCAGGAGCAGCTCCACTGGAAACCCTCCCCCACCCACAGCCATCTCAGCCCCACCTCTCTGAAACCTCCCAGGCAACAGACAGGAAGCCTTCAAAACACAGCTTACTTCCAGCTTGAAGTTTAGTACTACAGAAACGACTGGCTGGGGAGCTTGGAAAATAGCTCAAGAGGGCCGGACAGGCACTCCGCCGCACTGGTCCCTGATGTATGTGGGGAATTGGTGGCTCCAATGGTGGCAGCTATGGGGTGGAACTTGGATTCATCCAACTGGATCATGTGCTTTGGTGTGACCACAGTCTCCATGTCATTGACTGGCATCTCTTCCAGCAAAGGCAGCTTGTACAGCCACAGCCCCTTCCTTCCCTGGGATTGCCTGCTTTTTTCTCATTGGCTGTCTTTGCTCTTCTGGCCCAGGCAGAGGCAGAAGGATGGTGGGAGGCTGATGCAAAGAATAAGTCGACTCTTATGGGGCTCTCTCCCCAAGCTGCTGCTGTTGCTTATGGCTCACCCTCCAGGAGGACCAATACTGAGCTCCTGGTGGCCTTGAAGTCCCTTGTCATGCAGCCAGGAAACGTTCAAAGGTTCCTAGTCCTGTGACTTGGTGTATGTCGAAAGGTGCTGCTGGTTGCTTGTCTGGGCATGCAAAGGGACCTTCTCTGGGGACCCAAGTCCTCGGCTGATCCCCATACTTTGGTTCTTGCCACACTATAATCAAACTTGGCACCAACTGCTGTCCGGAGAGGTAGTTTCCTTTCCGGTGGATAATGGCCAGGGACCCCCAGCTGAAGCTGGTAGAAGAGAAGGTTTCCATTTGCAAACTGGACATGTCTTGGGGTGCTCAGGAAACTGGAATGTGTGAGGGGAAGGCAGTATGAGCAGAGCGTTGCACAGATCCTCCAGCTGCCAGAAACACAGGACACATTCCCTGCCATCTTCCACTGGTACATGCCACTATCTCCCTGCTGAGCAAGGGGCTGGCTGACATCCCCCGAAGCTTCCCTGGTTTCCCTGGATATCCGCTGTAGCTTGCAGCTCTGGGCTCAGGCAGCTCTGTGGAATGGATGCCACGGGTACTGGCCCTGGGCTGGTTTCCACCCAAAGCACTTTACAGCATTAATGTGGGAGCCGCTGATCCTTCTTGGAGTTATCTGGGAGAGCGGCATGTTCAACGGGCTAGTGCCCGGGCCTGCAGCTGCTCATCTGGCTACCTGAGGGAACTCCAAAGACATGTGAACCTTCTGTGTGTCTCACTTGAGATGAGCCCACATTCCCAACATTCCATGTTTAACTGTAGGAAATATTTTAGGGTCCAAAGCCAAGGTAGACCTCCTGACCCCAATTAATGCCAAAACCTATGTCACTTTTGGGGAGAGGACTCTGCACCCCAGCCAGTGACTGGGATGTTCTGGCCGCTCTGTTCTCTGGTCAATTCCCACTCGGTTACAAACAGGAAGTCTGTGGATTGGCTCCCAAGGAGAGCAGCCTGGGTTTGTGCTGCACTTCTGTCCACTCGTGGGGCTCACTCTTCTTGAGGGTGCTGGCTGGGATCGGTTCCTGAGGAGCTGGGCTAGACCTTCTCCCACAGACCTGGGGAGAGGTGATGGCATGAGGGAGGAGTAAATAAACACACAGAACCCCCAGATTCATACAATCAAGTTGTCTGAACGTGTTTATGTGTTTTGTTTCAAACCATGGGAGGACAGGAGATAAAAAAGGAAATTGTCCAGGTGTGGTGGCCACGCTTGCGGCACATGCGCTGCAGACAGCGGTGAGGCTCTCAACTCCGTCCTTGAGTGCAGCGGCTGACCACCTGGGCACCTGTGGTGTGAGTCCCACTCCACCTTCCTGCAGGTGACTTCACTCGCCGGTACCTGGGCCCTGTGGGCCAGTGGCTGCCATTGCAGTGGGCTGTGTTGTGGCTGTCCCACTGGGCTCCTCTACCCGGGACCTCTTGACCTCAGGCTCCCCACTGGAAGAGGCAGATGTGGTAGTGGAGGTTGCTGGGGTCGGCGTGGCATTAGTGGCCACTGAGACAGCTGCTGTTGGCTCCTCAGGCCCTACCTCGCACACTCGGGTGATGACTACTGGCGTGGATGAACTCGCCTGGGCTGCCAGGAGCTGCAGGGGGCTGGTGAGGGCTGGTAGCAAGAAGAAGAGGTTACTTAAGAGCCACCACTCATTGATCTGAGCAGTAAAGGCAGAGCCATTGTGCTTCTGTCACTCCTCACAAGGGCATCCTTTCCCTGCCCATGGCAAATCTGGGTCAGACACCCAACACCCGACACCAGACTCAGGGCCCCTCTCATCTGCTGCTCTTGTCACCCTGAGGACATCCCTCCCTCCCTCTCATGCCCCTCTGTGATACCTACTCTTGATTATCACCTCAGTGGAATTTACAAGTGCCACGGGAACAAACCTCTGGGCATGTCTGTGAGGGGGTTTCTAGACTGGGGTCACAAAGAGGGGAGACCTGTCCTGGAGGTGGTGACCCCTTCCTACTCTGAGAATAAGCGAAGTAGAGAGTAAGCTGAGGCATGGCTTCCTCTCCCTCAGCTGCCTGACTATGCCATCCATGCCTTCTCAGTCACTATGGGCTGTACCTTCAAAGTGAGCTGAAAGAACCCCTTTCTTTCTCAAGTTCCTTTCAGGATCAGGCATTTTATTATAGCACAAGAAAAATAACTACCATACTCCAGCACAGAGGCCTAGCCACTAGCACTCCGATCCCTGCCTGACTTCCGCTTCTGACCTCCCCTGTCACGCTAGGGGACATCTGGTCTCCCTGCTAGGTATTCTCCGAGCTGCACTGCCTGTGGGCAGGTCCCTGGAACCCAGGATTCAGGCTGAGGGTAGGCTGGGGCCTCACCATAAGCGTTGCCAGTTAAGCTATTCGTGGGCACAGCATGTTTTCCATTCTGAGTGACAGCCCGGACTGGAAGATGGTGCTGCCCGATGGTCACTGGTGTGGCTGGCTGTAGGATGGTGACTGTGTGTCCAGGGACTCCTGGAGCCATCTGGCTGGCGACCGTCTGGATAACTCGGCTGGCTGCAGGGATTGTGGCAAATGCTATGGTAGGTTTCTCTTCCAAACCTGTGGGGCAGGCAGCCAGTCAGAACCACACAAGGCCCCAGCCACTGAGTCCCACCAAGGCTTCAGCATGAAGTTGGCTGAGGGGCTGGGGGATGGGATGCCACTAGAAGAGCGGGTGTCCCAAGAGAATCCTTGTAGATATGTTTAAATTAACAGGGCTTTAAGAACATGCTGGGTGTAGGAGGATCAAGAGTTCAAAGTTACCCTTAGTTACACAAAATTCAAGGTCAGTATTGGGCTTTACAAGACTGCCTCAAACACCAAAAACAAAATAAAAGTAAATAATATATATCTTTAACTGTAACCAATCCAAATTTAATCTGTGGGGCAAAATGTAACATTTGGAATGAGACAGCTTGCTTTTAGCGCTGTGACTATCTCTTTCACCAGGATGTCACTTCTATGATTATAATTTATTATTACTTTGTCATTGCTAGTGGAAGGGGATCCTATCTAAGGCCATGTGCATGCTGGGTCTCTGTCACTGAGCTACATCCTCTGCCCCACCTTTAATTAGTTAAGTTACTTGGGCTGGCCTTGGGCTTGCTGTACAGCCCAAGCTGGCCTCCACCTCCCAGTAGCTGGGAAGACAGATCTCCACCAGTAGGCCAAGCCTGTTTCCATAAGGACAACAATAAAATACAAAGTTAACATTGAAACTGAGTTCCCAGTGAGAATAACAACCAAGAGAGGATGCTTTCTAGAAAGTTTTGGGGCTGCCTTTCACAGACCGGGCACACTGCCAACATCTACCCCCCAAATCCCCTGGGACCAGGTTTCTTTTGGAAGTGGGCATAGGTGCATGTTGGTAACCTCAACACTGCTGGGGCGAGATGACAGGGAGTCTGAGGCAAGCCCAGCAAGGATACATATTGCAACACTATCAAAGAAATAAATCAGTAGGGGCTAGAGAGATGGTCCAGTGGCTAAGCACACCCACAAGTGTTAGCTCCAGTTCGAGGGTATCTGGTGCCCTCTTCTGGCTTCCTTTGGCACTGCACACATGTATAGGCACTGAGGACAAACACCCAACCACACCAAATAATTGAAAACAGATCAAATAAATAAGGACTGCAACCCAAATGTCACCCTGAATGGAGACAAAATTCAAGCAAACAGCCTTGTGCATCAGAAGGCTCTGTCAACCAAGGAAGAAGTAAGTACCCAGGAATAATCCATGTTGTCTGAAAATGCCTTAAAAAGAAGACAATAACCCAAGACCCACTTCCCTTCACCCACTGCCCCACTTAACGGACTCTGAGCCTACGGCCCAGGCTTACAATGCCCAACAGTAACAACTGTGTCGGGACCCTGCTGATAACACAGCTATGGCCACATTACCTCTTGTCTCATTGCCCAGGTCCAACACGGCTGTGCCTGCTGTGTCGTGGGAGGCCCCGGCTGAGCCCTGGCTAGCGAGGATGTACCCATTGGCTGAGTTGGCAGAGGTGGTTACCACCCTCACCATGGTGACGGTGGGGGCCTGCTGTACCACATGGATAGCATGGCCTGGGGGCTGCTGTGAGGTCACTATGGAAGCTGGCATGTAGGCCACAGGCTTAGCCACTAAGTTGGAAGGTCGGGGAGGGACAGCCATAATCACCGGCTGGGCGCTGACAGGGGATCCTGTGGGATGACACAGAGGACAGTGACTTGGTGGGTGCCATTCAGTCTGTCACATCCAGGAAGATGATGAACCTGTGTCTTACCCGGGGCGCTCTGGGAATAGCGATACTCTGGAACAGAGGCTAATTTTGACCCCAAGTCGGGATCATGTGGAATGGGGGAGCCCTCCCGAGACAGGCACTCTGGGGTCTGCAGGCCACTGGAACGAGGGGACATAAGTCCAGGGTGAGTGGGTGAAGCTGGAGCACTCCTAAAAATGAAGAGAAAGCTACATCATAATAAAAGTAAAACACAAAAACAACCCCTCACCCCTACACCTCTGTTCAACTATTTCTAAGATAAGTCCCGTGTGCGCCCCTATATCTAACTCAATGATTCCTGGAATACGGCCCACCCCCATACTTCCCGGGATCTATCCTATCTCCTCATGTCTCTGACCCACAATTCCAGGATCATCTTCTCTCTTATCTTCTAAGGTTTTCCCAGATCTAATGTTCCTTGCTGACAAAGACCCAGCATTGCCGTTTCCACTCAGTGGGTAGCTGCTCCATTAAACAGGGCTGAAGGGATAAAGGATGGGTTGCCTCCTAGCAACTGCACATCTTGTAGCATGTACTGTCTAAAAGGTCCTACTAACCTCCAGAAGCTCAGGCCTATGTCAAAAGAAAAAGCTAGTAGCCAGGTATAACAATACAGGCCTGTCTTGCTACTTAGAAGGCAGAGGTAGGAGGATCTTAAGCACAAGGCCTGCCTGGACTACAGGGGGAGTTTCAAGGCCAGCTTGTATAACTTAGCAAGACCCTGACTCAAAATGAAAAGTGAAACAAACAGGGATAGGGATGTAGTTCAGTGGTAGAGCACCTGCCTAGAATCCCCCAGTGAGGGGCTGGGGTGTGGCTCAGTGGTAGAGTACCTGCCTAGAATCCCCCAGTGAGGGGCTGGGGTGTGGCTCAGTAGTAAAGCCCTGGCTAGCAGGATGAGGCCCTTGGTTGAATCCCCAGTACTACAAAAAACAAAACAAAACAAAAACCCAAACTGCTATTGGATAACTACAATGACTGTGATATCTTAGACACACAAGAGGCCAGTGCTAATGCAAGCATTCCCATCCTTGAGAAACCCCTCCCTGGCTCATTGTGACAGTGGGACAGAAAGTACTAAGCTCTGCTTTCACTGATGGAGGGATTCCTGGGAGTACCTACCACTTGCTGGTCACTTGACCTATGCTGGTCAGGAGTTTCTCATCTGAGAGTGACTACAGGCAGACTCAATGCTATTATAGAAGTGCTGGCTCCTATGAACCACACATGGCCAGAGAGCTGTCCAAATGGCCTTTACTTGCCAGGCAAGTGCAACGCCCAATGGTGCTGTTCATGGTGGAGAGTCCATCCATTCCAATCCTGCCTGCCAGCAGACGAGTTACACTCCCAACATGACAACATTAATGGTTGAGGGAGCTCCAGGTTCCCCAATCAGCAGGGGCCTCTTGTCCTTTGACCTGGTTATGGCTGTCTCAGCTTCCTGCACACACTACAGAAGTTGCCAGTAACCACCTTTCTAACTGTTCCTACCAGCACAGGAGCCTGAGGACTGGACACGTAGTACACACCTCCAAGCTCAGCAGGGATACCTTGAGTTCAAGGCCAAATGCCCACAAAGGGAGACTTTGTCTGGAAACTAAAAAGCAGCAAAGATAGAAGCTTAATGGTCTAAGAACCCTGAAAACAGACCAAGAAGCCCTCAAGCGCTAAGTCCCTCCCATTGCTGTGATCTGGGGAATCTAGCTTCTCAGAGAAGTTATGGGGGGGGGCGCACAGTGGGGGGGTGCTTACCGTGAGGACAGAGGCCCGAAGGGGGTGCGGAAGCAGGAGACACCTCTCTGTCTCCGCTTTCGGAATGCTTGTTCCACAAGTTTGGCTTCAGAAGCAGGGTCTATTCGCCAAAAAAGAGCCCTTCCCAGGCTCCTCCTGGGACCGAGGGACTTTGATAAAGTAACGGTTAAGAGAGAGGTTGTGTCGGATAGAGTTCTGTAGGAGACAGAGAGAGACAGCTGTGGGACACAGCCACCAGAGGGCAGACCTCACAACAGCCGCAGCAGGAACTGATGACAGGCATGTGGCTGCAGGCAACCACCCTCCTGGGGGAATAGGTGGGGCACGGGGAAGCCCCTCCTGTGCAATCCCTCCACACAGTAAAATCCACCCCTGCTCTTTTGGAAGAAACAGATGAACAAGGGTGCAGGATCTCGTTGGGAATGGAGAAAAGATGAGGCTGACCAGGCACATCTTGATCGCTGGGTGTGGGAGCTCATGCCTGTCATCTCAGTACATGGAAGGAATGCTGAGGAAGGAGGCTTGTGAGTTCAAGGTCAGCCTGGGTACATAATGAGCCATTGACTCAGCAAAGCTCCTTGTGGAGCTGGGGTTGTAGTTCAGATGGTGCCAGTGCTTGCCCGGCACGTGGGAAGCCCTGGTTTCTGTCCCTGCATCACATAAACCATGTATGGCGAGTGCAGAGCTGTAATCTCAGCACTAAGGAAGTCGAGGCAGGAGGACCAGAAGTTTAAGGTCAATGTTGGCTACAAAGAAAGTTTAAAGCCAGCCACGAGACCCTGCCTCAAAAGAAAAGAAACAACAACAACAACAACAACAACAACAACAAAAAGATTTTTCTGGAGAAGCTAGCCAATAAAAAATGCTAATTACAGAGAAAAGAATAAAATGGCATAACCTGTATTCATTGTGTGTAATGCAGAGGTCTCATAGCCTTCAAAACTCAAGCCGTGGACCACTGCACTAAATGATGGGGGCAGTGTACTGCTAAAGTCACAGGAGGTTAGAATGCCCAGTAAGAATAGATGCCATTGGCAAGCAGGTGTGGTGGTGGCTCAAGATTGATCCCAGCATTCAGGAGGCTGAGGCAGGAGGACTGCCTTTATTTAAAGGCTAGCCTGGGCTACATACAGTATGAGACACTGTCTCAAAACAACTAAAAAGAAAAATGTTGCAGCTAGGCATGAAGGAAAAGTAGTAAAAATGGATCATTCTAGGGCTGGGATGTGGCTCAGTTGGTGTGTGTGCTTAGCAAGCATGGAACCCTGGGTTTCATTCCTAGCTCTGCACAAATGTGGCATGGTGGCACATGCCTACAAACCCAGCACTTCATGAACAGGAGGTCATCCTTGGCTACATAAGAAGTTTGAGGCCAACCTGGGCTACATGAGATCTTTTCATAGCAACAAAACAAAAGGAGTTCTACAATGGCTCTGGTACACCATAGAAGGTCCCAAGTGTCACCTGGAAACACCCAGGTATCTCTTCGCTGTTTGTTCACGTGAATACCGAGTTGGTATCTGAACCTCCAAGCATAGCCCAGGCCCTCAGGGCCTCACCTGCCAGCCCTTGTCAGCAGTCCTGTAGTAAGGGTAATGTTTGGTGATGTGGGCGTAGATGCCACTTAGTGTTAGCTGCCTGTCCTGTGCCGAGGAGATGGCTTGCACGATCAGCTGCGCATAGGAGTACGGTGGCTTCGACTCATCCTAGAGGGCAAGGTTCACAGAAGACAGAGTTACAGGGGCAGAGGAGGGAGAATCTCCCCAAGCCAGGCCACCCACTCCTGACACAGGAGTCTGGATAAGTCACGCCCGGAGGCCTGCCTCATCCATTAGCATGCTTGCATTAAATTCTGAACAATGGCATATGGTGGACTGCACCTGTTCCTTGAAATTGGAAGGCTGAGGCAGGAAGATTGCCTTGATTCTGAGGTTAGCCTAGATTATGGCTGAGACCTTGTCTCAAAAACCCAAATAACAACGGAAAGAGTTGAAAACGCTTTGGTCAGGTGTGATGCATACTATAGAACCAGCACTTGAGTTTTAGGCCAGCCTCAGCTATCCAGTCTCTCAAAAGAAAGAAAGAAAGAAAGAAAGAAAGAAAGAAAGAAAGAAAGAAAGAAAGAAAGAAAGAAAGGAAGGAAGGAAGGAAGGAAGGAAGGAAGGAAGGAAGGAAGGAAGGAAGGACAAAACAAAGAGGCCCGCCCGCAGAAGCGGCTGAGTGTATAAAGTATTCACCATGCAACCATTAAGACCCAAATTTGGATCCCCAGTACCCAGGCAAAATGCCAGACATGGTGTCACACATGTGATCCCAATGACTCCTTGACTGCCCAGCCTAGACTAAAAGGCGAGCACATGTTCAGTAAAAGACCCTGTCTCAGAAAACAATGTGGAGAGGGTTGAGAAAGACACGGCATAGGCCAGCACAGCTACACGTGACTAAGTTCGTGCAGACAGAACAGACAAGAAAAGGACAGAACAGAAATACCAAGTCCCAATTCACAGGCAAGAAGACAGGCTTGAACCATAACACTGAAGCTCTTATTCCCCAGCACACGGTCAGGGACCAAATGAACAGGAACAAAGACACATGTGGCTGGCCTGGGGGTGTGGACCTGGCATAGAGGCTACTCAGAGGGTTGAGGCAGGAAGGTCACAAGTTCAAAACCAGCCTGGGCTACTTAGTGAGACTTTGTCCCAAAATAAAAAGTTAGTAGGTAGCAAATTGCTCCTGGATTCAATTCCTAGGACAGTCAAAAGGGGGTGGGTAAAGCCAGGTGGTCGTGGCACACACCTTTAACCCCAGCACTCAGGAGGCAGAGGCAGGTGGACCTCTGTGAGTTCTAGCCAGCCTGGTCTACAGAGCAAGTTCCAAAGCTACAGAAAAACCCTATCTTGAGGGGATAAAAAGGGAGAGGGAGAGGAGACGGGGTAGGGAGAGGGAGAGAGGGAGGAGGAGAGGGTGAGTAGAAAAGAAAGAAAAATATCATTTGTCTTAAAGACTATTACTAACTATGAAACCTTCACCAGTACTGGTTGGAACAAGTGAGGACTGGGTGGGCAACAGGGCCCCAGCTCACCACAATGCTCAAGCACATCATCTGGGAATGGCATGGGCAGATCCTTTAAGGCAGCCACGTGCTGCGCCCTGGAGTACCCCGTCTGAGCCACCCTCAGGACCCATACTGTGGGTGGGGTCTTGGTCACCATGACAACATGTCTGAGGCTCAGACCTTGGGGCTGTCCCCACCAGATGTGTCTGCTTGCTGCTCGGAGGCTGCCTTCGCTGCGAACTCTGCGGCTAGCTGAAGGTCTGATGTCACGTTCTGGACGAAGCGGTAACTGGATGACCCAGCTCCTCGAGGACTGGCTGGACAGGAGTTAGGAACACTGCAGAGAAGAAAACACACATGAGACTCTGGGAGGGGACACTGCTTCTGGGCCATGTGGACCATGATGGAAGGAGGTGATACTTCTGCTTTACTGGCAAGATCATTGGGTGACCAGTTTCAGAAAAATGGAGAAATACAACCAAAGAACTCAAGAGATGACAGACTTGCATTGCTCTCTCCTCTGAGGCCAAGACTAAATAAAGCTGCAGGAAGTCAAGCCCCCAGGCCATGAGTTCCTAAGCAGGAAAACATTAGCCCGGATTGCTCCAGCAAAAGCGAGCTGTAAGACAGTTAGTGAGAAGGTGACCACAAGATGGCACCCTAAGAACAGGCTTGGATGGCGAGTAACTCCACACACAGGAAACTAGAGGAGGTGGCAGGGGCCTGCTGGCAGGCAGAGAAGGAAGCGCATAGAGTTCTCTGGCCCAAGCCATCAGCTCAGCAGTGAACTACTCCTGGAGAGGCCAGCACAGCTGTGGGCTGTGCAGGACAGGACCTAGCCAGCCCTGCCTGGATCCCAGGGCTGATGTTGGTTGGCTGATTAAGACAGGGTCTAGTAGGCCAGTGAGCTGGCTCAGCATGGGAAGATGCTTGCTGCCAACAAAGACCACCTGAGTTCAATCCCCAGGCCCCACATGGTGTAAGAATGTAATGACTGCCACAGGTTGCCCTCTGACCTCCACATGACACACACAGGCACACACAGGCTCCCCTCACACACACCAATAAATACAATGAAATGTAAAAGTTAAAAACCAAATGCTTTAAACAGGGAGAAGTAGCTAACACTGAAGGGGGGGGGGTCCTGTCAGCATCCTGCATGCTGCCTCTGCCCTCATTGCAGACAGCCTGTGACACCATCCCTGTCAAAACCTGTGGCTACAGGAGGATAAGTGTCAGGACATGGCTCTCTTCCACTGCCTGCAGCTCCTCCAGCACAGCACAGAAGGTCACTGCTCCCTAGCATGCCTGGCCCCTGCTTCATCTTGGAGCTATTTCTTCTGTAGGGATGTCTCCTGCTTCCCAAACTCACCTGCACAGACTGTGTCCCCTCAGGCCTGGGATGTGACCCCATGGATGGCCACTGGTCCATCTCCCTCTTTCTGAGAGCTACTCAGGACTGAGCAAGGGGCCAGCAAAAGCTCCCTCAGGCATAGTGGGAGGATGCATTCTTTTTGGGGTCACAGCCCTTCTGCAGGAAAGAGGGGTACACACCACACAGAATCTTGAAACCTTTAGTTTGAGAATTCACATTCTCTTCTCCTTTGACCACCTCAATTTTGGTAATTTCTGTGCTTGTAGAATTGGTAGGCACACCTTGGCCTCTTCCCTTCCCTATGCCCTTACAACCCAGCTGAGGCCTTGATACATAAAGTTCAGTCAGTAAACTGAGAACCCCAAAAGGAGGGAAACAAAAAGAAACTTTCCCTGAGGTCCCTTTAAAAGGGGAGGGGCCCTCATTATGTAGCTCAGGCTGGTCTCAAACTCACCATCCTCCTGCCTCATTTTTCTGAGACTAGAAATATAGGCATGAGCCACTACAACTGGCTTGGATTTAATTCTATTCTTTTTCTCCCTGAGACAGGGTCTCATTATGGCCTAGAACATCCTATGAGGCCCATGTGGTGATTCCCAAGCATGACCCCACACTAGGCTGGATTTAATTCTGAATCTAAAACATAAACCCAAGTCCAGGGTGGGGAGGCTGGGAGTGGATAAATCTTCAACATCTACACACACCTCCTAGTGACAAGCCATGGACACCCTGCTTAGGTGGGAATGAGCGAAATAGGGCTCATTTCAGGAAACTGAAGATCTGTGTGAGGCCATGGAGGTTGCAGAGCGTGCATCCTGCCAGTTCTGAGGGCACAGCGTGATGATGGGGCATGAAGCTAAAGGCCATGCTATCCATTTCTACATCTTGTATGATATGGAAGTGCAAAATCCAAAGTTGAGGTCTTCACAGCCCTCAGGATGGTTAGATGAATTGACAAATAGGGTTTGGCAAAGCCCATCTGAGAAACAGAAAAAGAGCAAGAGCCAGACCTGATGGCTGCACGCCTGTCATCCCAGCTACTGAGGAAGCCGAGGCAAGAGGATCTCAACTTATGGTTGGTGTGGAGTATAGAATGAGTTCAAATCCAGTCCAGGAAACTTAGTGAGACCCAGTCCCAAAATAAAAAAATCAAAACAGGCTGACAACAGTAGCTCAGTGAGGGGCTGGGGTGTGGCTCAGTGGTAGAGCACCTGCCTAGAATCCCCCAGTGAGGGACTGGGGGTGTGGTTCAGTGGCAGGATGCTTGTTTAGCACATTCAAGATTCTAGATCACACGTTCATTATACACTGCCCCCACCCCTATCCCCACCCCTACCCCAGGAAGCAACCTCTACTTCTTCAGCCCAGCTCATGCCAGTGACCCCCGGGTGGCCACAGCAGGGATGTGCAGTGAATGGCTCAGACTTGCAGCCTGTGATGGCAGTTTCCCAGCAGCACCTCCAGAGCACGCATGCCTCTCATCACTCACTCTGTTCCCCACCTCAGAGCAGCCTGTTTCTCAATACAGCCCAATGAACCATCCTTGCAAGCAGGCTGCCAAGGAGAGAGCTGCGCCTGAGACAGGGCCACCCTGCTGCTGGAGCTCAGGTCTCAGAGCTGAAAAATGACCCATTGGGGCCACTGCAAATCAGGTGACTCCCAGACCCTGAACAGGGCTTCCTAGTCTCTGAGAACACACGGTGCAGTGGTTCTCAACCTTCCTAATGCTGTGACCCTTTAATACAGTTCCTCATGTTGTGGTGACCCCCAACCATACAATTATTTCATTGCCACATCATAACTGTAATTTTGCTACTGTTATGAATCGTAATCTAAGTATCTGATATGTGACTCCTGTGATATGGTCATTCGATCCCCAAAGGGATCCCAACCCACAGGTTGAGAACCACTGACATACAGGGATTTGGGAAAGCCACCTAGGAAAGATAAAATTTACACCAGTGTACTGCTAGTGTTTGGGAGGATGAAACAAGAGGGTAGGGAGTTGCAAACCAGCCTATTGCAGCAAGACTCTGCCTTTAGAAGCAACAGAAACAAACAAAGCCTAAACAAACCTGCCCCTAAAAACAGTTCTCACGGAAACAAAGAAAAGCTGTGAATGGACCTACAAGGTTGTGCTGCTCCAGAGATGATAGTATGATTCGGAAAATTTCCAAGACAGTGGGATAAGCACACACTGAACGTTCAGATGATGCTTTCTGCTCCCAGACAGGGGCAGAACCCTCCCTGTAGGAACCCCAGCCGGGATATATTCCAAGACAGACAGACTGGCTCCACCCTGGAAGGGCAGACCCAGCACTTGGTGGAGGGCAGGCTTGGGTGTGTGTGTGTGTGTGTGTGTGTGTGTGTGTGTGTGTGTGTGTGTGTGTGTGTGTGTGATAGCATCTGAACTTGGGGACTGCCACTGCCTAATAGGTTGTTGTCGGCCAGTGAGAGCCCCTGCCTCAAACAAACCCCAAACAGAAAAGCCCCCGAGGAATGGCTTCAAGTGGTTCTATCTCCACACACAGAAGGTACACAGTGGGCTGGGAGCTGTGCACACCTTGGAGTCAGAGAGAAAGTGTGAAGGCCCTGAGCGTCAGTCGGCTCCTGGGGACTGGCCTGGCCCTGGCCTGTTCCAGCAACAACCTTGATAATCTCATGCTGGCCCTGTGACAGCCTGGGCCACACCCTGGAGCAGGGCTCAGAAGTTGCTTCTCTAGACTCCTCAGACATGCCAAGAAACTACCCTGCCTGGTGCAGGAGTCCAGGGCTCCCTGTGGGTGTGGGCAAACCGCAGAGAGGCAGACTCACTTTTCCTTATTTTATTTCTCCTTTCCTTTCCCTCATTTATATGGGGTGAGGAGCATGTTCATCTTCTCTGTATAATTCCAATTTTAGCAAATGTGCTTTGTTTCTCTAGGTGGCCTTACACTTGCTATGCATTTGAAGGAGACCTCGAAGGTCTGCTTCTCCTGCCTCCGCCCTGCTGCACTTCTGCATATTACTGTGAGCAGATTTCAAGCTGAGAAAAAAAATCTGAGCACCCCAGAGCCCAGCCACTGTTCTAGATAAGCCATCTCCTGGCCACAGGGCCACTGCCGCTCCTGCAGACACTCTCCAGTCAACACCCTGGCAATGCAGGGTAGCAGGAACCATATCATCACTTTCTTCCAGTGCCAGCTTATGGCCAAAATAGAGACCCTAGAATTCCTGTGCTCAGGGGAACAGTACTGTCAAAATAAAGGCAAGGTTACAGTCTGTAGGAGCTGCCAGGGCCAGGGCTGTGAAGGTGGCATGGTTGGCAGGGTTGGCACAGCACTGACCACAAAAGTATGAGGGTCTGAATTTGATATCCAGAACCATGTCAAAAAGCTGGCCATAGTGGCAGGCACTTGTAATCCCAGCTCTGGGGTTGCAGAGACAGGAAGATTCCTGAGACTCACTGGCGAGTCGGCCTAGTCTCACTGGTGAATTTATAGGCAAAGGAGAGACCTGGTGGGCACTGGGGCAATGGTACCTGAGGTTGAACTCTGATTTCCACACATGTATATAAGAATATGCACCCTGCTCCCCTTCCCCCCCCCCCCCGCCACAACACATGAGTTTGGGCTCAGGCTTTTCATACCAGCTATTAAGGAGGCTGAGGTTGAAGGCCTATTAGATGGTACAGTGAGTTCAAGACACACACACACACACACACACACACACACACACACACACACACACACAAATTAAATACATTTAAAACATAAAAAACAAAGGTGTGTAACAAGGATAAAGTGTTTGCCGAATATGTGCTAGATCCTAGGGTCAATTTCCAGTACCTCAAAAATTAAAAAATAAGGGGGGGGGGCGGGGGACACACGGGGATGGGACCTGAGTTTCCATGCTGTCTAGATTGTCTTTAAAAAAAGTCTCTCCCGGACTCTTTCTTAGGAAGTAAATGAAGAATATTCCTTAATAAAACAAAGGAGTAAGGCACGAAAGAGAAGCCATCTGAGTCCGGAAAGATACCCTTTCATTCGAGAAGTCCCCAGGTGATGAGGAAGATGACTCTGAGGGTGAGAAGGGCCTGGAGCCATGTCCAGCATGGAGGAGGTAGAGGCTGCCAAAAAGGGCGCAGGACACAGAGCGCACTGAACCAAACAGAAAAGAGGAATTACAAACTCTAAGAAGGGGAAAATTGAGCCAAAGTACAAGGAAGGAAGTGGCTGGGCCCCATAATTAAGACACAGTTACAATACGAAGATGCTGACATGCATAGGACCAAAGATGATGTAATTTTATTGGGCAGAGGAAGGAAAGTGAAATCCTGCATGTCCCTGTAGGAAGTCCAAATATGAGATCTAAAACCAAAGAAGAGACAGTCACCCACACCCATGACTCAGAAGGATGCCGGCAAAGGGCAGACGATGAGGTTAGAAGTCAGGGGGGTCCTGGGGGAGTCCCTCCACTATGAGAATGTCACAACACTCTCAGTCTACTGCTAATTCTGAACAAAACAAAAGGACAGGAAAGGAACATTTCCAGAGGTAAACATTTTGGACATTTATTAGAGAATGTTTGTGCTCTGTGCAGGTGAGATGGCTCAGTGGGTAAAGGTGCTTGCAGGCAAGCCTGACAACCCAGGTTAAATTCCCAGAACCACACGGCAGGAGAGGACCAACTCTTGAAAGTAGTCCTCTGACCGCTACATGTGCACTACAGTGTGCTCATGAACACACACACACACAAACGAATGTTTGAGAAAGATCATGTTCTCCTAAGATAAGTGCCATGCTACCTTACGTCCTGGGAGCTACTTGAAAAGATTAACTTTGCTTCTGAGAAAGTATCTTACCCAAGGTAGAAAACACCAAACATTAGAAACATTAGGTACCCCTTGAAAAAAATGTGTATATTTGATGTGTGTGCTCGTGGGCAAGTGTGCATGTGTGCACATTCATGGAAGTCAGAGGATTTCCTCTGTTATTGGTCCTTGTTACATATATTACATGCAGGCTGGCTTGTCCATAAAGTATCTATCTTTACATGGATTCTGGAAATCCAAACAGGCCCTCACCACTGACCCATCTGCGTAGCTCAATATTAGCTACTTTTAGGCAGCTACCTAAAGAGGCGAGCAACCACTCCACAGTTTCATGGGGTATGATGCTGGATTCAGCCTCTCTGGCCTCTGCTAGGCCAGTTCTGTGCTTTGCAAAGACTCCCCACCAGTGGAAGGTCTAGGGAGGGAGGGCTGTCCAGTACACACACTGAATACACAAGTAACTGTACAAAAGTACACAGCAGGCTTATCAAACACAGCAAAGGTGACACCGCACAGGTAGGCCTGAGACACACCCACTGAGATCTCAGGAGAACTGGGGGGTCCCTACCAAGCTTTGATTCAGACTCAATACTGCAGCACCCCAGATGGTCCCAGAGGAGATGCAGACAGTGGGGAAGGCCAAAGGAACATGGAAGGTCCCAAATGTTCTGGTGGGAAGGAACCAATTTCCCCCAAGATGGGACAGGAAACAAGGTGAAGCCTGTAGGTACAGACAGGAACAGGAAGCAGCAGACCTCAGTGTCCACATATGCCCAGACCCAAACACTCAAAGTCATCTTGCAGCTCTACTGAAAACACAAGGAAGGTTAAACATCCTGAAGGAGGAACCAAAGTTTGCCAAGAAGACGAGCACACAGGAGGCTCCTTTTCCAGAGATACATGTGCGGAGCCCTCCATGGGTGCCTGAGCTCCGGACAGCACAGAATCCTATCCCCCAGCCCTACAATCACACTCCCACGATCACATGCCCACGATCACGTGCTGCCTCTTCCAGTAACAGCAGAGCATGCAGCTGGGCTTTGGCATGTCCGAATTTACAGCTAAGTAAAACAAGATTGATCTCCGTTTTCCTTTAGTACTGATGGGCTCCAGGACCTTGTGATGCTTGGTGCTCTACCCCAGAATGACATTCCCAGTCCCTAGTGCAGATCTGGTGATCAAGCCATCCACTGGATATGCTGGGCAGGGTCACACCTGAGGGCAGAGCTACTCAGGGCAGCACTCAATTGAAAACTTGTAAGTTGTTAATTTTCTGCAATTTTCCACTTGATATTTTTGGACTGTGAGTAACTGAAACCACAAGCAAGAGAAACCAAGGCTGGGGGCGGGGCGAGGTGAGGCAGGGCGGGGCAGGGCGGGGCGGGGTTGGGCTGGGCACTCGACTTCCAATGCAGACTGGATGCCCTCCAAATGCAAAAGGTCTCCTCAGAGAGCAAGGGGCTGGAGTTAGCCAGCAATAAGGTTGAACTGTGTTAAAGACACATGACTAGAGGGGCCAGGACTCTGCAGACGATGCTTACATTTCCTTCTTTCATTTTACCATGCTAACCTTTTCTATTTGTTTATATGTGGAGGGAGGCTAGGCACTGCACCTATGGATTAACTTTCCCGACTCGGCCATGTGGATTCCAGGAACTCCATCTCCAGGCTTGGCAGCCAAACCATTCTGCCAGCCTTTCCATCTTTATTTTTGAGACAGGGTCTCTCACTGAACTGGCTAGAGTTCCCAGTTTCAGCTAGCTGCCTGCTAGGAGGCCCCACAGCACAGGTCACAGATATGACGCTGGCTTGTTTTTACTTGGGCACAAACACAAGCAAGCACTTTCCCCATGGAGCTATCTCCACAGCCCTTCTTGTGTGTTTAAGACAAGGCCTCCCCATGTGTCCTAGGCTGACCTCAAACCTGTGATCTTCCTGCCTCAGCCTCCAGAGTGCAGGGATTACCAGCAAGTGCCCCATGCCTGGATCCACAAGTATTTTCCTGGCTGCTGTTAGCAGCTTGCTTAAGTGTACCCCAAGGAGCCTGGTTTAGCCTGAGTAACCTCAGCAAAGGACTAGCTCCTTTAATTTCCCCAAATCACTTGCTCTTCACAGATATAAAGGTCAAAACACTGTCAAAGCCGCAGATTCTTTCAAAGAGCTCATTCATTTGCTGGGCGGAGCCCTGCAGGCAGGGAAAAGGGCTCACCCCCGACCGCCCCTACCCCACCTCCGCCAAAAAGTCCCCGACGTACACACCACTCAAAACCACAGCGGAACAACCCGCCCTGGGAAACACGGAGCCGCCCAGGCTGACCAGCAAAGCAGAGCCAGGGTCGGGTGGGGGTGGAGTGGAGGCAAGGGGACACGGGGCAGGTACCAAGCCTTGGGATCCGCTCCAGGGAGGGAGGAGCTCCAGATGGGAGGGACCCCAGGCCTCAGTGCCCAGGTTGGCCAATAGGGACCAGCTAGCAAAGCTCACCAAATTAGGCAAGCTGACTGCACAGGGCGGGACCCAGGGCTGCTGGCTGGAAAGTCAGGCCCTTTCCCCAAGCCAGCCCCGCCCTGGCTCCCGCGGCTTGGGAGGGGAAGGCCAGGGCGTGTTTGTAAACATGAGGGTTCCACCTCTACACAGAAACTCAGACTGAAAAAGTCTTGGCAGGCACGAACCTCAGGCCTCTGAGCTTTACAAACGCTCAATGGAATTCCACAGTGCAGAGATAAACAGATGTCAACAGAGATCTTTTGTTGTGACACTTAAAGGCCCAGGAGTCCAGGGCAGGTCCCAAGCCATCATCTCTTACAGCCACTGTCCCACCTGACCAAAAGCCATACCACACCCCAACCTTCACCCAATGTCGTTTTGTTTTTGAGACAGTCTCTTTTAATTCACGCTGGCTTCAAACTCTCTACATAGCTGAGGATGTAGAGATCTTCCTCCTGCCGCTACTTCCCCAGAGCTGGGATGGGCATGCACCAAACACTGTGTTCGGTGTTACACAGTGCTGGGGATAAACCCAGGGGACAGGCATTCTACCAACCCGGCAATCCCCCAAACCCCACTGCTGTTTTTATCTGGACAGAGGCAGGACGATCTCGTTGTTTGAGGCCAGCCAGGACCACACAGTGAGATCCTGTCTCAAAAACAAACAATGCTAAAAACAATCCTATTCAATCCCATAATCTTGTGCCCTAGTATTGGATATTGAGCCTAGAACCCCCCCCCCCCACCTCTCGATTTTGAGGTGAGGTCTCACTATGCGATTCTCCAGCTTCTGCCCTCAAGTGCTGGGATTTCAGGTATATGCCATCATGCCTGACCAAACTCACAGCCCCTTTCAGGATAAGGAAGTTTTATCATCCACTCCTCTTTATTATAACATGGGGTACCACTAAATGTCCCAGGCTGGCTTTGACCCTACTCAGTAGCTTGGGCTGGCCTTGAACACAGCTTTTCCTAGCATCACACTTTCAAGATTGCTCCACCCATCCCACACATAGGCATCTTGTGTCTTTTAGTGATATCCTGTCTAACTAACAGGCTATAGCCTTCTTAACTGTTCATGAGTACTGGAGTGAGTGACATGACAGGAGCCACGGGGGCAGAGGGACTTTATAAAAGGACATTATAGTCTCTCATAGTGACCAGGATCAATTTACTAATCAAACATTCACTCCTGAGATCCCAGCACTTGGGAGGCTGAGGCAGCCCAGGCTAGATTACATATTGAGTTCGGGACCAGCCTAACTACAGTATGAGACCCTGTCTCAAAAAAATCAAATCCAGGGCTCAGATAAGGGGGTAAAGATGTTTGCCATTAACCCTTACCACCTGAGTTTGATTGAGCCCCAGGATCTACATGATGGGAAGAGAAATGACCCCAAAAGTTGTCCTCTGACCTTTACATGCCTTTCCCAACAGATAAATACATAAGTAAGTCAATATAATTTTAAAAAATGCAATGAAATCAAAACAATCACACACATAGAACTGCCCTGACTAGCAGAGAGAACTCTAAGGCGGGCTTGTCTTGCCACCCCATCAATGGGTCACACACATGGACTCTGGATGTTAGAACAGGGCTGTGCCCAGCCTGAAATGAGGCTGGGGAAAGCAATCTTTGATGAAATGACAAGGCTGCATTACAAGTGGCAGGTGCTGAGCATAGGAGGGCTGTTATCTCTCACCACCACCTTCCTGAGGGCTGAGCTGTTACTGCAGGCTTCATAGACTGGAGACACATGGGTCTGGGAAGCTGCTGTGATGTGACCTACCCAAAAAGACACAACCCATCACCCACATGGCCAGGACCACACTAGGACTCTATGCCTGCCCTCTGGGCTTGCTAGTTCCCAGGCTGTACCTCTTGCTGGTGTCAGGAAAGAGGACGCCTACTCCAGACAAGGGACCAGTGTGCATACATTGCATGGAAGGAAACAAAATAAGTTCACAAAGGCAAACCAAGGGTTAAACCCCCCCCCCCACACACACACACACAAACACAGTGTGCTCAAGCTTATGGTAATACTCTTAAACATCTTGGGTTTCCACCAGGAGGAAGGACATCCTCAGATGTGACTCCTCAGATGTGGCTCCCTGATCATGAACCTCTAGAACTGAGAATCAAAAATTTCTCTTATATCTAAACTTAAAAAGTGGGCAAACGCCAGCCAGGTGTGGTGGTACACGCCTGTGATCCCAGCTAGTGACTGAGGTAGGAGGATCAAGAGTTCCAGGCCAGCCTGAGCATCAGGAAGCGTCCATGTCTATCTCACAAGAGCTAGGGATATGGCTTAATGGCAGTGGCCTAAAATTCCCTTATCCAGTGTGTTGATTTAAGTAAGAATGGCTCCTGTGGGTTCAAGTGTTTGAACGGTTGGTCCCAGTTGATAGAATGTTTAGGGCAAGTTAGGAGGTATGTCACTGGGGGGGGGAGGGGCATAGATTTCAAAGTCCCTCTCAGGCCCAGTCTCTCTCTGCCCATCTACCCGTCTGCAGATCTAGCTACTGTGTCAAGCCTGCCTGCATGCCATGCCTCCCACCATGTTAGCCACAGATTCACCCTCTGAGGCTGTAAACAAGCCCCCCATTAAATGCTTTCTTTTATAAGTTGCCTTGGTCTTGGTGTCTCTTCACAGCAATAGAACAGTAACTAACACACCTAGTATGTACAAAAGTCTGGGTTTGATTCCTATCACTAGGGGGAAACAAGTTTTTAAATAGACAGCATTAAGCATAACCCCAGAGGAGTAGAAGGTACAACTTTGGGGATGTAGTGAGGTTGCCCATAGCAGTGACCCATGGCCAGGGCTCAGGGATAGCGCAATCCTGGCTCTGCTGGAGGAGAATAGTTCTCAGGGTTTTAAGGGTCCCCAAGGAATGGGCCACACCTGTGCCACAGTCACAAGAGTACCAGTCACTATCTGTCATCTCTACAGGGCTGGCCTGTACCATGAGCTGAGGTGGAAGCCACATGGCTCAGGGGCATCATGGTCCCAGCACCAGATGGTGGCACAGCACTTTTAGAAGCATGATGAACATGAGCGGCAGTGAGAGGGAAATCTGCTTCACTGGAAACTCTTGTCAGTACCTGAGTTCCCCTCCCATCTCTAGAGACAGGGTCTCACGTAAACCAGGCTGGCCTTGAACTTATTATACAGTAGAAGATGACTATGAACTCCTTATACCCTATCCAGGACCATAAGCATATACCACGATGCCCAGTTTATGATTTACTGGGTACTGAACCCAGGACCTACACGGTCTAGCAACTGAGCTACATCCCATCCTGTTTGCTCTTGAGACAAGGTCTCTCTCACTAAGTGGCCATGATGTCCCTGAATGTTCATGTAGCCATGGCTGGCTGTGCACTGGAGATCCTCCTGCCTCAGCCTTTGACTTGAGGATGCCTCCCTTGCAGGAGTACTTTCTAGAGTCTTGCTCCATCTCGAGATCCCTGGTGCCTTCAGAATCTGGGCACAAGAGGCTGCTCACCTTATGGTGCCGGTTGGGGAAGGGATGGGGCTGACGAGGCTCCGGAGGTCCGGCTCCGGAATGTGGATCTTCAGTGGTGAGATCTGAGGGTAGAGTGGCCTCAGGGGAGATGCTGGGGCCTCCTCCTTATGGTACAGGGATGTGAATTGGATCTTGATGGCTGTGCTGGGGAACCGGAAGGTGCATCTGCAAAGGAAAGACAGTGGCTGGTCAAGTACAAGGTCAATGGGTACAGGAGCTGAGATCCCACCACCAATATGGCAGGAGCAGCATGAGCCTGAAGCTTGGTACCCCTGGGAACACAAACTTCGGCTTACTCTGGCTTTGGCTATACTCTGCTTGTGAACAAAGGATAAAAACATCCCCAGGCAGGTGCCATGAAGATAAACCCATGGAGCCTCCATGTACCAGGACAGTAACAGTGACAATGAGTGAATGTGGCTCCCTGACCCTCAGGGGCAAATAGCTAGATGGATCCTGCTCATTTATGCACAGATCTCATTCATTCATCACTCACTCATTCATGCACTCTTCCAGAAATAAATAGCTAAAAGGACCCTGTCCCATTGAAAGCTGATTTCACTCACTCACTACCACTCACTCACTCACTCACTCACTCACTCACTCACTCACTCATTAGAAGACAGTGTCTTACTATGTGGGCCAGACTGGCCTGGAACTTGAGATCCTCCTGTCTCTGTCTCCTGAGTGTTGGAATGATAGGCCTGCACCAACATGTCCAGCTTATGCTCCAATGACATTTAGCCAGGGTACATGTGTGCATGTATGTGTTATACCTGGTCAACCTATGTTAACAAGAAGGTTGTCATGGCAACAAATTTCCTCTGGTTCTTTTGCCATGCATTTCTTCTTCCCACAGGGAACAGGGAAGACAACATGTTACATCTCACTCTTCTAGGAGGTCCAAGGAGCTCAACATCAAATGACAGCCTGTCACCTTAGAATCATCAAGGCAACTCCTGTGGTCACAGCAGACAGGGATCCTCCAGTGCATGGCTTGGGAGTGAAAAGAGTAGGCCTGTGGACCCAGACCTGGCTGAACTCCAGCTGAAGAACTCCAGCCTTATTCTGGAGAGCCTGAAGGGCTTCCGAAGCCATACTTCCTCTGCTCATCACCCTGAATCATTGGGGCACAGTGATAGAAAGATGCCAGCCTGGGGTTTGCTATGCAGATAGGGAGGGACCACCCGAGAACACAGGGCAGCAGCCCCTCCAGCCTCTTTGTTCTTCCTCCTTCTGCATCAATTAAGTTGAGGGATTGAACAACAGCCATCTCCAAAGGGCCTGCCAGCTGAAACCATGATCCCTTTGAAAAAGGTTTGATGTGTTAGGCTCAGATCCCCTGGAGCTAGTTGTGAGCTGCCTGGTGTGGGTGCTGGGAACTGAACTGTGATCCTCTTGAAGAGTAGTATGCTCTTTAACCCGAGTCATCTCTCCAGCTCCAAAAGCCAAGATTCTAAGAGCTGGAGACACAGCTGAGTGGTACAGCCCCTGCCCCAGTCCCCCATTGAGCAGCTAAGGTAGTGCCTCAGAGGGAACAGCTGTATATCAAGGAGGTCCCAGATTCTATCGCCAGCACTGCCAAACAAAACAAAGCCCAAGATGAACGTGTACATGTCGACTGAGACTTTGAGTAAAACAGGTTTCTTCCCCTCCCTTCCATCCACGGTGCTGAGGATCATGTGTCCCCATGTTAGAAACATCTGATTGAATCTGCAGCACCAAGGGAGGAAGGGAGGGGAGAAAAGGCTGTCTTACTAAAAATCTTACCCATTGCTAACTGAGGTCCTTTGTGGCACCACACCCCACTGCGATGGCAACCCAAAGAAACACATTCGGTGATAAGCATCTTCAGGGTGCCTGCTGGGACAGCTCCCAACTCACTCTTCCAAAATTCAACCCAAGGTGGCTGCCCTGTCACCAGGAACGGGTGAGAACAAAGTGCCTGGCAGCTCCTTAGCTTGGCAGAGCTGCCTCCCCAGGACACTCACTGTCTTCCATCACACCTCTCCCTGTAACGTCCCCACTTAGATTCAGGGTTCTTAGCTACAGTCTTAGTTTCTTTTTCTGATGCTTATCTGTAGGCTGACTTTGAACTCCTCCTCATCCTCCTGCCCAGCTTATCCCTCCCCACCACACTTTTGTTTTTTGGAACTGGCCTGAATTTCTTGGCGATCCCCGTTACAGTCTTCCAAGTTGCTGTGATATACAGATGTGAGCCAACATACCTGGCTTATAGCATGGAGTTTGGGAGAGCTGTTTGCAATTAAAGAATCTTCAAGAAGGTGCCACACGTTGTCCCAACTTGCCATTTCACAATGCCAGCTGAGATCAAGGTGCTTACCAGACAGGGACCCCTCTCTGTCCATCATGGAGCCTACCATGGAGACAGGCTCTCAAGGCAGCATCCACCTAAGGGGGAATTCTGCTGTTGTTTATATATATATGTATATATACATATATATATGTATATATACATATATATATATATATATACACATACATACATACATACATACCACACATACATACATACATATTTGTTTGTTTTAAAAACGGGGTCTCTCTTGTAGCCAAAACAAGACAAAAAAACCCACAAAAAACAAAACCCAAACCTGAAACCAACCCTGCTTGCTCACAAGCCCATGATGAAAGGAGAAGCAACCCCTGTAAACTGTCCTCCAAATGCAGAGGAGACAGACAGCTGCCCGGGATTGGCTGGGTTGGCATGGTCGCTGAGAGGCGTGGCTTCTTGGGCATGAACAAGAACTGTATTCTAACACTAGCCACTCAATGGGAAGATTTAAATGACTAGCTATGTGGCAGGTAAATTACACCAAAGTTCTTGTCTGAAGGCTCACACGTTGACCACTGAGTCCCACCCTGTCTAGAGGCCAGGGGCTGGGCTAATGGGATGGAGGTGAGAATACTGTACCTAGCATCAGATCTCAGTACACAGCTGGTTTGATCATTGGAGCTGTCAAGATGGCTCATAAAGAAAGGTACTTGCACAGAAAGTACAAGAACCAGGGTTTGAATTTCTAGAACCCACATAAAAGCTGGAGCCACACACAGCATGTCTGTAAGATCCAGTGCTCCCACGGAGAACTGAGGGCCAGGAGTAGCCTACTGGCCAACTGGCACTCATAAATGACCAAACACAGTGGAAGGAGATGATTGACATCTGAGGTTGTTTTCTGATCTCCACATATGTGGCATGCATGCTACACATGCGCCTGCACTCACAGCAACACACACATGCATGAGAACACACACACAAAGGTTAAAAAAACAAAACAAAACAAAACAAAACAGAAACAGCCCTATTTGACTGGGACCAAGTTCTTCTCTGCAACCCAGGCAGAACTTGAACTTTATTCCGTCTTCTTACTTCATTCAGCCCACAGCCTGGCTACTCCACCTTTGAAGGAGGAATCTGGTCACCTGCCCCCTCCCACTCAGGGGAGCTGTCAAACTGCTGGAAAGTAAGCATGAAATACTGAGCTCTTACTGACTTGAGATAGTCAACTTCCTCCTGGTTACAGAGGCAAGGAAGTACATGAAAAAGCTTCTGGCAAAGTTTTTAAAAAATTAACACATCTCTCTGCTTGCTACGCAGCTGCTCCCATTTCCACTCCTCCATCCCAGCAGAATCAGAACTTCACTTTCTGGAGGGGATGGTGGGGAGGTGGGGCCTGCAGGGACAATGCACAGGCACTGTAGGGAGAATAGTTCACTACTTCTGGCCTGCGATACTGCAGACAGTGAGACCACTCCATGTCATGGCTTCCCACATTGGAGAGATGTTGCAGACTTGGAGGGGAGTTATGTTCACTGCCCATCCATGGGAACAAGGGCTCGAGCACACCACTCCTTAGTGTGAACACCCCAGAGAGGTCAGATTTTGTAGCAGGAGGGAATAGTGCATTCCTGACATTATCTTGGTATGGTACTCAGAAAGCTGAGGCAGGGGGAAGCATAGTGAGTTCTGGGCTAACTTGGACTGCAGACAGAATTCAAAGTTGGGCTGGACTACCTAAGACTCTCTCAAAAAAGCCAAACAAAATTAAATTTTTCTTTTTGTTTTACTGCTTTTAAAAATCTTATGTGTATGGGTATTTTACACATGTTTGGGCACTAACAGTGTGTCTGGTACCTCTGGAGGCTAGAGGAGGGCATCAGATTCCCTGGAACCAGAATTGTAAGTGGTTGTGAGCTGCCATATTGGTGCTGGGAATTGAACCCAGGTTCTCTGGAAGAGCAGCCAAAGCTGTTTACTGAGCCATTTCTCCTACCTCTACCACCCCCTTGATTTTTTTTTTTTTTTTTTTTTTTTTTAAGGTAAGTTTTCTCTGTGGAGACCAGGCTGTCCTGGAACCCAGAAACCTGGCAGCCTTGGCCTCCTTGAGTGCTGGGATTAAAGGTGTGTACCACCACCAGGCCTGGCCTTAATTTTTTTTTTTTTTTTTTAAATAAGGGAAAATGTAGTAATTGACACATGAATTTTCTAAAGCAACCACTTGAGAAGGCCTTATAGCATCAACCTGTCCAGGTAATAATGGATTAGTGAGGAACAAATGAGGCCTCTGGAACTAAACCAAGATTCACCTTGTTTGGTGGCTTTTCAGAACACCAGATTTTCCTCCAAACACAAACTTGGTGGGAACTGGTGGTGCACAACTGTAATCCTAGCACTTGGGAGGTGAAGGCAGGGGATCAAAAGTTCAAGATCAGCCTCAGCTGCATGAGACTCTGTCTCAAAAAAAAAAAAAAAAAAAAAAAAAACAACACCAACAAAGTGGACACTGACATGGCTTGGCTTGGTAGGTAAAGGCACTTGCTGCCTGATAACCTGAGTTTGGTTCCTAAAACCCATCTATGGAAGGAGAATACCCATTCTCAAGGCTGTTCTCTTACCTCTTTGTGACCTCTGTGACACAGGCACAGACACACACGCTAAACAAACAACTGTTACTAAAAAATCAATACCATACAAAATGGTTGGAAAATTCTATGTTTAGACACTCTATGTGGGAGGGAGGTGGCCCCAAAACACCATTTTCTACAGTGATGTCACCATGCCATGTTAAAGGATGCCTGACATCTTCCAGCAGTTGGGTTAACCACATGAGCACCTTACAAAGCACCTGTAAATGTGAAAGATAACCACACTCAATGAATACACTAACTATTTGCCATAGGATCAATGGCCAGGCAGCTGCTGACAGGCAGGATCTGATGTCAGGTAAATCTTGTTTGAAAAGGAGCTGGAGCCCTTGGTCCCCTCACCAACCCTGCATAAACAGGGTGCTTAGTGCACGCTGGAAATCTCAGCGCAGAGGTAAAAGCAGGAGGATAAGAAGTTCAAGGTCAGCTTTAGCTATATACAGTTCATTTAGGCCATCACTTAGACACACACACACACACACACACACACACACACACACACACACACACACACACACACACCCTGGTTAAATATGTTGAGAAACCCCAGGCCCCTCCTAGGTCATTGGACCTTTGTGTAGTTATAGGTCCCCTAGCTACAAATTATGAGCCTAAGTCTCCACCATGGAACATTCATTTCAATTATTCTCATGAAATGACAATCACAGGGGAGGAACATGGCAATGGCTTGCGATGTGGGCTTCCCAGTGGCCTCCACTGCTACAGCCTGCCTTCTAAAGGCCATTTCCTGTAAGGAACAAATGACTCTGGAAGGGGAAACGTTACCACATGCTTGGTAATAAGAGCTCTCAGAGTCCTCGTGGGGCCACGTGCCTTTTGACCGAGTGAAGTACTGGCCCAGCCCTGTTCTGTTAGGGATAACTTAAAGAGGAGGGAGTCTCCCAGGGCCTAGGCTTCATGAAGAGGGCCAGGAACTCTGCAGGGGGCTGGGCACAGTGACCATGATGACACAAGAAGTCCCTCCATTCCCTTTATTCTACACATAAACTGCAGTGCCCTGCCCAGGAGGTCAGTGGTGTAGAGGCCTTGCCTCGTGTCTCTCTGCCAAGGATAACCACAGCTGAATCAGGAAGTGGCATTGTTTTTTTTTTTTTTTTTTTTTTTTTTTTTTTGAGACAGGACTTCATGAAACCTAGGTTGGCCTTGAACTCTTTATAGCTGAGGACGACTTGGACACCTGATCCTCTTGCCTCTACCTTCTTAAGTGCTGGGATTACAAGTGTAGGCCTTCACACACAGCTTATGAACACTGGGATTGGAATCCAGGTCTTCGGGCATGCTAGGCGAGCATCACCAACGAAGTCAAATCCCCAGCCTATAGCTTCATAGCATAGCTCATCCACCAAGGCCCAAAGCAAAGAATTCTCACAATTTCTAATGTATTTCGGGTAAAATTTCTTCTTTCAGCGGAGGCCGAAGGCGGCTCAGTGGGTTGCGCTTGTTAGGCAAGCTGAAGATCCCTCCAGAACTCACAGAAAGGCCAGGCACACAGCACGCTCCTGGGATCCCAGCACAGGGTAGGTGGAGATGAGAGGGCAGCTTGGCCAGCCCATGTCCCAATAAAAGACCCTGCCTCAAACATTTAGCGTGGAAGGTACGGAGGAGGATACCAGGTGTTAGCCTGTAGTCTTCTATACATGTACACATACATGTGCAGCCTTCACACTTGTGCAGACATATGTGCATACAATAGGCAATTGTTCTGCCAGAACGCCACAAGATGAGTCAAGGTGGCTGTGGTTGTGGGCACCTATCATGGTGCTGAGTCACAATGCAGAAGGGCACAGGAAGACTAAAAGCAGAGGGACCTCTGCATCAAGAGTGATGACAAAATACTCTAAGATCAGCACAAGAGCCCTGGAGGGTCCAGGCCCTGAGACAGGGTCATTGCTCCCAACCACTGGTCTCCATTGGTCAGCAGCTGGCTCTGCAAGGGTGAGACAATAACAGAAGAATACGCTACCCTTCCCCAGAAAACTATACTGGCTGGCCAAAGGCAGGCAAAGAGCATCTGTGGGTGATAGTGCTTGCTAAGAAAACCTGACAGCCCAAGATCAGTTCCTAAAATCCACCACACACACACACACACACACACACACACACACACACACACACACACACAGAGGGTGGAGATCACACATTAGCCCAGCATTTCAAAAGTACACACACTGGCAGGTCACTGGCTAAGCTCAGCTCTGGCATGCGGTGTCTTGTGCCTGGGGGATTTGTGATCACACCAGTAGCATCCCTCTTGATACCCAGGCTGGCCCGAGGATCTGCATTTTTAGTAGGCCTGCCCTACCCCCAAAGGGATCTCCTCCAGAGAGCATGCTTTCAGGAACGTTTACAAAACAGCCAGAGGTGGTGGCATACAGAAGGTAAAAGCCTGGCACGGTGATCTATGCCTACTGCAATCCCAGCACTCAGAAAGTCGAGGCATGATGGTCATGAGTTTGAGGCGAGCTTAGGCTTGAGACCATAGCTCAAAATAGCTACAAAGATTCAAAGCGAGGTGAGGGTCAAGATGTGGCTCAGTTGGAAGCATGCTGCCTAGCATGTATGAAGCCCTGGGCTCTAAACCCAGTCCTGTAGAAACACAGCTAAGGAGGAACCACAGCCATGACAACATAGAGAAGGGGTTCTGGCTATCTATTCCTGACCTCTTCTGGGACTTAAAACAGAGACTGGGGCTGGATCAAGAGCATTTGTTCTTTTCAAGAGGACCTGGGTTTGAGTACCGGCTCTAGCACTGTGGTTCACAACCTCTGTAACCCCAATGCAGTGGGGATGTGCCCTATTCTGACCTCCAAGAGTACTAGGCACACATGTAATGCATACATACAGGAGGGGGCTGGAAAGATGGCTCAGGGGTTAAGAGCACTGACTGCTCTTCCAGAGGACCTGGGTTCAATTCCCAGCACCCAAATGGCAGCTCACAACTGTCTGTAATTCCAGTTCCAGGGGACCTGACAAAACCCTTGGAAAAACAACAACAACAACAACAAAGAACATACACACAGACAAAACACTCATATGTAAATAAATAGAATTATCCTATGCAGCCTTGGCTGTCCAGGAACTCACTGCAGCAGGCTAGCCTCAAACTCCCAGAGACTCGCCTGCCTCTGACTCCCTAGTGCTGAGATCTGAGATCAAAGGTACGTTCAACCATGCCTGGCTTCATATGGATAACACTTAGAAATCTAAGCCGACCCCCAACACACACAAATCCAGGCTAACCTAGAATGAATACGGGCATGTTTAATAGACTCAGTGGATAATCAGGAGCATTTGGCAGACAGGAAGAAGCTGGTCCCCCAGGTATACTGTGGGCAGCTTATCTTCATGCAAACTGGGATTCAGGAGGGCTCGAAAGAACCCTCCCTCAGCCAGAACCCTCCAGCTGATGTCACCTCACTGAAGTACACCCTCCTTCCTGCTCCACTCAGGAGGATAATGAGCTATAGCAAGGATCTTTTGCCCAGATCTTGAATTTCATGTAATGATAACAGTTAAAAAGCTAGTATTTAGCTGTTGGGCCTCATGGTGCAGGCCTATCATTCCAAGTACTTGAGATGCTGAAGAGGGGGATGGCCTTGGCTGGTGGCTGTTGAGTTTAAGGGCAGCCTGTGCAACCTGTGCAACTAGTGAGATCCTATCTCAAAACAAAAAAAAGGTGAGCATGTGTCTGCATGGGTGCATGCATGTGTGTGTTAGAGAGAAAGAGAGAAAGAGAGAGAACTTATTTAGCATTTGTGAAGCTTTGAGTTCAATCTGTAGCACTAGTATTGACTATTATTTAAATACAATATCTGCTGTGAACACATACACAACACACACACACACACACACACACACACACACACACACACACACACACACACTGAACACTTTAAACTTGTTAACACCCTAAACATTTAAACATTCTAGCTCTCTGGATTCTTTGGCTGTATTTCCTAGGTAAACATGTATTTCAAAATACTGCAGAAAAAACCACCACTCTGAAAATGCCAGGCCACCAAAAGACAGGACCAGGATGAAGCATCACTGAAACCTCGGATGGAGGAGCTAGGGCAGGAACAGGCTCTCCACTCAATCTCTCCATTCTGGCAACTTCCACAGGCCCAGAACCAATCTGCCCAACTTGGCTCAGGAAACCCTTTCAGAAGCTGAATGGAGCCAGGAAGAGCCTCCCGGAAAGGGCCAGGCATCTTTACACAAGCAGCCCAGAGGGTGGCCAGTGGCAGAGCCTGTCAGTCTGGAATGAAAGAAGTGTTTCCTGGAACAGTAATGTCCCAGGCCAGCCACGTGATGTCTTCAGCTCTTACATCAGCATCATAGGCCAGACACAATTTTTTGCTGGAGACCCCTGCTCTCCTGATGTCCCATCTAAAGAGCAAGAAGGCTTTGTTATTTAAAAAAACAGCAGCTCTATGGGTCCAAACAAGGCAGAGCCCAACTCAGTGCACCCAGGGTGCTTCTCTGTAGCCATGGGCCAGTCAGGCTTGTCTTCCTAATATGGAAAGGACAGCCAGGCCCAACAAACTGCCCAGAGCCCAGACTTAGCCCAGCCCAGCCCAGGAGCTGGAACCAGGTGGGTGGGACAGGACTGGCTGCTGCAGGCAGCTCCTAGTCTCTACCTACAGCCCCACCCAGTCCTATCTGGCATCAGTAGGGGCAGTTGGCTGAGTCCACCAGCATGAAAGAAGTTGGGGCCAGGAAGAAAAGAAAGCAAATGTGTTCCTGGGAGGCAGCATCGCCCTGTTGGCAGAGGTCCACTGGCAATAAGGAAATGGGTTTCATTTTGTGGAAACAAATCTCATCCGTGCACTGCACTCCAGCAGAGGCAGTACCTGCAGTTCTTGGGGAGCTGAGGCTGCCAAGGTCCATGCGTGTATGTGCACATACATATACATAACTGTGATGTGTGCACATGTGCATGTGTCCAAAAGGAGGCGAGAAGGGGATAATGGATGCTCTATCACTCACCATCTTATTCCCTGGAGACAGGGGCTCTCATTGAACCTGGAGCTACACTAGCAGCCAGCAATCCTGTTTCCACTCCCCACATGGCAGAGAGGCATGTGCAGCCAAGTCAAGCTTTCCCCCAGCTCAGTGCTGGGGATTCATGCTTACACAGCAAGCACTCTTCATCACTGAGCCACCTCCCGACTCCCCAAGATCCTTTTCATTTCCCCCTTCAGTGAAAAGGGAAACAGTGGGTGCCCTGGGCTTTGGCTTGCAGGGAAGCAGCAACCAGCTTCCATCATATTCCGACCTTCAACAGAGGAAAAGTGAGTCACAGAGGGCAAATGTTTACATAAAAGCCAATGAAAAGCTAGCTGTCCATAGACTGTGACCACAGCACTTGAGAGGTGGGAGGAGTTAGACTGGTAACATAGCAAATTCAAGGCCAGCTTGGGCTACATGATTGTATCACTTTCCCTGGACACAGTGTATCCTCTTGTATCTTGCCTTCTGACCTTGGTCCTCCAGTAGCCCAAGGGCCTGATGGGAGCAGTCCCATCACTACTGTCCTTACCCCAGGTCCAGGCACACACTCTTCCACTGTCATCTGGGAGTCCTGGACGCAAGGCTGGAATTACTCACATACTTAGTACCTAAGAGAGATAGCTCTGTAGTGAAAGGCGCTTGCTTCGCTAGCCTGATGACCTGAGTTTGATCTTCAGAACCACATAAACGTGGAAGGAGGGAACCAACTCCACAAACTGTCTTCTGACCTCACACCCACATCACTAACAAATATTAAAAGTAAGCTTTTTAAGAACCGATGTTTTGTAGCTTTATCAATTTTATTTTAAAAACCTTACAAATAAATAAAATCATGGCACACCAAAATTAACCTGACCCAAGGGCTATGCAACCCAGCTTATGCAATACAGTTAGGAAGGGATTCAGAACGAAAGCTGTGGTGCTTAACATTAAATCTTATGCTTTCAGTATCAAATATATTTTATGTACTTATCTACCACCTAAACCAAACAATCTGTGTCAGAATTAGAACCAGAAACAGTTAGCTTCACACCTCTTTCATAACTCCTGTCCATTGCCATCTGGTCCTTCCTCAGCTTACACTCAGCCTTTCTTGTTCTCTTTTCTTCATGATATACAGCACCCATGTGCACATTAATTTACACCTGTGAATATGTTGATGAGATAGGGTAGAAGACAGAGAGCAAGCAGTACTTTTCTCTCTGAAATTCTATGACCTTGCTTAATAGTACACATTCTTTTTTTGTTTTGTTTTGTTTTTTGAGTCAGGGTTTCTCTGTGGCTTTGGAGCCTGTCCTGGAACTCGCTCTGTAGACCAGGCTGGCCTTGAACTCACAGAGATCCACCTGCCTCTGCCTCCCAAGTGCTGGGACTAAAGGCGTGCACTACCAGCGCCTGGCAATAGTACACATTCTAAGTCCAGTCATTTCCCTGCAAACATTTTTAACCCTCTCTCTCTCTCTCTCTCTCTCTCTCTCTCTCTCTCTCTCTCTCTCTCTCTCTCTCTCTCTCTCTCTCTCTCTCTCTCTCTCTCTCTCTCTCTCTCTCTGTGTGTGTGTGTGTGTATGAAGACAGGGTTTCTCTGTGTAGCCCTAGCTGTTCTGGAACTTGCTCTGTAGACCAGGCTGGCCTCATACTCACCTGCCTCTTCCTCCTGAGTGCTGGGATTAAAGGCATTCACCACTGCTGCCAGGCTTGCATGCATGTGTGTATGTGTGTGTGTACACCAAATTTCATTATCCATTCATCTGCTGACAGATTCAGATTCTTTGCTATAGTGAATAGGTAGAACAGTCTTGAACATGGGGTTGCAAATGTCTCTATGATAGGGTATATATCCTTTTGGGTATAAGCCCAGGAGTGAAATAGCTGGGCACTCATTTTGTAAGAAGTCTCCAAATTAATTTCCATAATGGTTGTACTAATTATACCTCTACCAACAGTGGATGAATATTTAAGAAAAGTTCATTGTGTCATTTAAGGGTTAATGACAGCTGAAAGTTTAAGATTAGGACTGAAGCCATCAGTTAAAGACTAGGACAGTGTATGTACATCAGTAAACAGGCCAGGAAGTGTCTGAGAGCCCATGCCTCCTCGTGGGCCAAACAGGGGAGTTTAATAGATTCTGGAGAGGCTGTCCAGCATTGGGACGTACTATGGCAGCAATGACATTCAAGATGACTCCGGCAACAACAAATCACACACAGTAGACACAGACACATTTTACAGCAGTGGCCAAAAGCTCCAGTGTGCACAGAGAGTGGCAGTAATAGCCAGCAATGTAACCACAGCTGCAGACATGTGGGGCTGCCCACCTCTCCTATCCCATCACAGCGGCCCAAGCTGAGCTTGGGCACATGCCTATCATCCCAGTGACTCAGGAAGCTGATGCAGGAGGATTGAAAGTTCAAGGCCAGCCTTGGCTATAGTGCAGGTTCAAGATGAAAAGAAAGAAGAATGCTAGGGATATAACTCACAACAGCAGAATAGCTTGCCCAGCCTGTTGGGGGCCCTGGGTTCAGTTCTTAGGATTATAACAAACAAGCCCCTCCCAAACACCAGCAGGTTGGGAAGGTGTGGCCATTTACGAAGCTTTAGACTACTCAGTGTTTCCTGTCAGTGGTGGTGTATGCCTTTAGTCCCAGCACTCAGGCAGAGGCATAGTGGATCTTTGTATACAAGGCTAGTTCCAGGAAAACTAGGACTATACAAAGAAACCCTGAGGGACAGGGGGAGCATGGGGGGGAGAATATTCACTGTCTGTTTGGCTTTGGGGGAGAAACAACACAAAAAGAAACGGGAGTCAGGGAGCAAGGGTCCTGTACTGTGTGGAGTCCCAGGGGACACAGTGTAGCTGTCCCTCTGGACCATGAGCACAGTATAGGAGCAGAGAATAGCTGTGGAGCAGTGATGTTCCATGTGAGCAGTGGCAGGATGAAGGTGACCAAAGACGGCTGCTGGAGCACATTTAACAGGGTCCAAGGGTTTGGGCATCAACCTGTATCCTTCCAAGAAGGAAGAGAGAGCTCAGACAAACATGAGGGGTTGCCAGTACATTTTGCCCTAAGACCATGGCTGGCAAGGCAGAGGACAGGACCTCAAAGCAGCCACTGTGAACTCTGCAAAGAGCTACTTGAAGATTAAAATCTAAGAGATGGCTCTTCTTTCAGAGGACCATCATTCAATTCCCAGCACCCCTGTGACAGCTCACAATTGTCTGTAACCCTACTTTCAGGAGAGCTCCAAGGGTACCAGGCATACATGCATGCTCGTGTTAACACTCATCCACACAGAATTTTAAAAAACCAAAAAAAAAAAAAAATTTTAAGAATCTCAGTGAAGAAATAGAAGCTGTAAAGAAGATCTGAAGGGAAATCTTATAATAAAAAATTTAAATTATGGTAACTTGAAATATGGCCTCAAGAATGAACAGCCCAGAAGAGAGCTGAGAGTGTGGCTCAATGGTAAGAGTACTTGCCTGGCATGGAGAGGCCTTGGGTTCCTGCACCACCAAAATAAACAAAACAAAACAAAACAAAACAAAAATGGCTGGTGAGATGCCTGAGCACCTAAGCCTGAGCACCTAAGGGCACTTGGGCTGGGCCTGATGACCTGAACTCAATCCCTAAAGGAAGGAGAGAGCCCTCAAGCTGTCCTGATTCCACGTATGTGTACACTGAAGCATGTGTATGCCCAAGAAATAAATAAATGTTAAAAAAGAAGAAAAAAGGAAGTAAAAGGAAGCAATGAGTTTGAAGCTAGTACAACAGAATAACAGAATAAAGAAACTGAAAGTGCTATGCCGGGTACTTACCACCCACAGTCAGCCCCCAGCAGACAGAAGGGGTGAAGGGGGTGAAGGGTAATCAAAGAAATGGTGGCTACACAACTTTCCACAGCCGACAACAACAGAAAAGACTGACCGAAGACTGGAGACTATGAGTAGATAAACCCCAAATGACCCAGGCAGGACTGTCCCCAGGACGTGGCTTAGGAGGTGCTCTCAGACTGACATCAGAGGGAGCTGAATGCTGCCACTCAGCTCTGTGCCCCCTGTGGAATGATGTCATCCACCAGGGTGGGGTCTCAGTTAACCCACTGTGGGAACTCCCCTTGTGGACATGACAGGTTTCCATGATGATTCTACTGGTTTTGTTTGTTTGTTTTGTTTTTCTTTTCCAGACAGGGTTTCATGCAGCCTAGCCTAACCTTGAAATCCTGCTCCTCCTGCCTCCACTTGCCAGGTACTTCAATGACAGGCACAGATCCACTACACAGGGTTTGTGTGGTGAGGGACTGCATTCTAGGCAAGCTCTACCAACTGAGCCCTCCAGGGTCTCTAAAACCCATTAAATTGACACCAAGATTAAACACCACACACTCCCGTCACTTACGGACCCTAGGCCCAGTCTGGCCCTGCCCACCCCAAGGCCATCTCCAGGGAGAAGAGCAGTGGGAATCTGAGGCAAGCGGCATGAGGTGAACAAACCTGTACTGTAGACAGGACTTTAGAATTGTGAGAATGGCTGGTGGAGTCAGAGTATTCCAGTCACTTCCTATAAGGCCTACCTTGTAAAGACTCTATGGCCAACCAGGGCTCCAGGGTGTGGCCTCCTCTCAAAACAAAATGGGGCCCTTAAGGCGGTTTGCAGGGTAAAAGCACCTGCTCTACAAGCCTGATGACCTGGAACTGGGGAGGAGAGGGCTGACTCCAGAAAGTTGTCCTGATTCCCCACAATAATAATAATGATAACAAATAATAAATAAACCCCTCAAAACCAAAGCACGGGAGACGTTTCTGTCAGACACATGAGCATGAAGACCCAAGACCATCAGAACCTCTATTAAAAACAAAACAAAACTGGAGGAAGCCAGCTCATGCCTGTCATACTAGCAATGGAGAGAGAGACTTGAGAGTCCCTGGACTTGCTGGCTAGCCAGTCAAGCTAAACCTGTGAGACCCGGGTTTACTGAGACACTTAACCTAAAAAAAAAAAAAAAAAAAGGCAGAGGGGCTGATATCCCAACAATGGGAGTGCTCAAAGGAGGACCCAAGTACTCCTGGTACCCAGCTCAGGTGGCTCACAACCGCCTGAATTACAGCTGTGGGGGAATCTCACAACCTCTTCTGGCCTCCATGGGCACCAGACACGGGCACAATGCACGGACATACATACATGCTGGCTAGACAACCACACACAGGGGGTGGGCAAGCTTCAGAAGGAAGAACAGTGGCCATGAAACTCTGCTTCTCTAGGTAGCTGGCTAGCCCTGGTGTGCCTCTAAAAGCTGTGTGTGTGTGGGGGGGTGGAGATGGGAGTTCGGGGCTGGCCTAGCCCAGGCTGGCTTCAAACTAACAACCTCTTGCCTCAGTTTCCTTGGTCAAATACTGAGGGGACAAGCATGTGTCACAGTGCCTGGCTCTGTATTCTGGTTCTTTTCAGTCTTAGTTTTTTCTTAAGGACTGAGGTCCAGTGCACAACACAACAGAAATAACTACAGATGAGGAACATTTCTCACTCAGTGTGATGACATGTGCCCGTAATCCCAGCATTGGGAGGCTGAGACAGGAAGACTGAAGTGAACCTGAGGCCAGCCTGGGCTACATAGTAAATTCCAGGGCAGCCTGGGCTACAGAATGAGACTCTTCCTCAAAAACAAAAAAGGGAGCTGGACGTCCAGTGGGATGGTAAAGGCACTTGCTGCCAAACCTGATGAGTGGGTTTGACTTCCAGGTCCCACAGGGTGGAAGGAGAAAGTTGTATTCTAATCTCCATCCATATCATGGTATGCACACTCCCATCACATAAACACACAACAGTGGGGGAAGAGGGGGTGCCTCACACCTTTAATCCTAGCATTTGGGAGGGAAAGGCAGGCAAATCTGAGTTCAAGGCCAGCCTGGTCTCTAGATTGAGTTCCAGGGCAGAGAGGGCTACATAGAGAAACCCTGTCTCACAAAACAACAACTAAGTCCATAAACATACAACAAAACAAATAAATGTATTTTAAAAGCCCCAAAGGGCTAGAGAGATGATCAGTGTAGACTCACTTTGCTAGGAAAGCAGGAGGACCTGAATCTGTATTCATGCATCCACATAAAGCACTGGGCATGGCCATTCACATGTGGCTGAAACCCCAGCACTGTGGGAGGCAGAGACAGGAGGATGCCTGGACTTCCTGAGCACCAGTCTAGTGAGAGACCCTAGCTCAAAGTGATATGACCAAACAGATATGTATGTATGTATGTATGCATGCATGTATGTATGTATGTATGTATGTATGCATGCATATATATAATTATAATATATGTAACATTTACATTATATATAATGTAAATATAATAAAGCAGGGCACCCAAGATCCTTCTTTGGCCTCTATGAACACACACACACACACATACTCACATATACATGTATACACACATGTACACATATACTACAGAGAAATAAAGTGAAATATAAAATAAAACCAACAAGACTCATTGTTTTCATTACTTTAAAATTACATAATGAACTGTGTGATGGTTACTTTCCTCTGTCCCTATGGTGGGGGCCAGTTGAAGGGGAGGGGTAATGGCACAGCAGGTAAATCAAATACCACACAAGCATTAGTTCAGGTCCTCAGAATCCAAGTCAAAAGCCAGCACTGGCAGTACGTGCCAGTGCTGGAGGCAGAGACAGGAGGCTCCCTGGGGCTCACTGGCCAGCTAGTGTAGCTTACCCAGCAAGCTCCAGATTTAGTAAGAGGCTCTGTGGCATGTGCATGTGTGTGGGAGGACCACCCGAGTGCTGCTACTAATGCAATGCTGGATGGGACACAGGGCTTTAGACATGCTAGGCTACCACTCCACCAACTCAGGTCCATCCTAAAATGCTGTGTTTTGTTTTCTGAGGCAGAGTCTCACTCTGTAGATAGGCTGCATTTACCTACTGCCATCCTGCCTCAGTCTTCTGAGTGCTGGGATGAGAGGCATGTGCCTGCAAACCTGTCTCTAAATAACATTTCTCATCCTCTGGAAATAAATAGAACAGATGGGCAGGAGCCACATGCCTCACTCTCAAACCTGCAGCAAGCAGCCTCACCCATGTGGCTGTCGGTAATCCTACCCCAGCTGTTTATACAGGGTTTAATCATCAATGGATCTGAAGGTTCTTGGAAGTATAAACAGAGCGAAGTCCCTAACTTGAGAGATCAGCAAAGTGAAAGGGTAGTAGGCCCTGAGGCTAGAAAGGGAGATGGACAGTACATCTGTAGCAAGCAGTGATTAGGGCATCCTCAAGAACACAGCGATAAACACAGGAACTCTGGAAGCAGACTTAAATGGATGTCTCCCAGGAGGGCTGATAATTCTCTCTACTCAACTATTCAAGAGTTCAAAGCAAGAGAATACAAGTTCAAGGCTCAGAGTATGGATGCAGACCAGCTGGTAAAGTGCTGGCATGGCAGGTACCAAGCCCTGGGCTCCATCCTTGCTCTGTACAAATTGGGCATGGTGGCTCACACCAGTGATGACAGCATTTGGGAGGTGGAGGCAGGAGGATCAATTCAAAGTTATTCTTGGCTTCATTGTGAGTTTGAGGGGGGTGTTGAGATGACTCAGTGGGGGAAAGATGCTTGCTATCAAGTCTGACAACCTGAGTTCAATCCCCTAGCCTGCACAGAAGGAGAGAACTGAATTCTGAGAGTTTTCCTGTCATGTGCACGGTGCCATGGCACACTTTTGGCCCACTCATGAACAGACTTTCACCCCCCCAACACACAATGAATGAATGATAGATAGATAGACAGACAGACAGGCAGGCAGAAACAAGCAAACCAACCAGGAGCTACACAGAGCCAGAAAATAGCATAAGCAATAGTCCTACAAGTATGCCATCGACATGTAGAAAAGAGCCTAAGCTGTGGACCTGTTGTGACCTCATGTGTGGATGTCCGGGCTCCTCCAGGGTTCAGTGTATGTTAAAAAAAAAATAAAAAAAAAAAAAAAAAAAAAAAGTGGCTTTGACCTGTGCATTGTGACTTGCAACCTGTGCCTCCCACACTGCTTTGAAGCGGCTCTGCCCTCAGCCCCTCCATTTCCTCCTTCCAGAAGCAGCGTCGGTGCATCTGTGCATCTGCCACACCACAAAGAACACACAGCAGGGCCCCAGCAGCACTGATTTCTTTGGAATCCAAGGAGATGCAGTGAGATGACTTGGTGAGTAATGGTTCCTGCTGTCAAAGCTGAAGACTTGAGTTCTGTCCCCAGGACTCACATGGTGGAAGGAGAGAACCAACTCCCATAAGTTGTCCTCTGACCTACACACATGTGCCTTGATTTGCACACGCCCCAACGTGTGCACAAAAATACACACAATAAACAAATGGAATTTAAAAAAAAAATCAAATAGCCATCCGTAACTCAAAGGACCATTGAAAGAGAACCCAAAGTCTGATATGGGGTCTTTACAGACAGGAGCCAGGCAACCTACAGATCCGAGGCTCTCAGAGGAGCAGCAGCTGCCTCTTTCTCAGAGGGATCAAATTTAGGGTGACAAAGCTGTGGTCCCAAAACAGCAGTCAACCGCAGCCCTTGACACATTTCAGAACTGTAACCTCTTAACTCCTCCTACTAGGAAACAAAGACTTCTAAACATTTGCTGCTTTCTCTTTTTTTGTGTTATGAGACAGTTTACTAAGGAATTACCGGTTGGTCTCAAAGTTACTATGTAACTCGGGCTGATCTCAAATCTTTGATACTCTTCAGTCTCCTCTGTGGCGGGATTACAGACCTGCCCCCAATGTAACCTAGTTAGAGAGTCAGGGTTAGTTTAGCCCAGCCTCCCCCTGAGGGAGCTCCTTTCTTCCTGGTCTATTTGGCCTCTGGGCTGAGGGCCCACACCAGCAGCCATTGATAAGATCTGATCAAAGGCGAAGGAAGCCTCCAGTTCTCCTGAGGGAGGAGACAGCAGCTGGCAGCCTGAGCTGTTTACAAAGCAGCGGAGGGGGGGTGGGGGGCGGGACTCCAGTTTAGAGACCGCTACACCAGCCCGGATTAAAAACCCAAACAAAACAAAGGAGCCTCTTATGGGCCAGCACTTGGGAATTTGAAAGAGCTTTTATTTGGTTTAAACCTCCTATAGCACAGGCAACTCACTCCTGGGAATCACAGGCAGTCCCACATGGTCAGCTTGGCCCTCTGCTAGTTTCCTGGTACCCAAATTTCAAAGCGCCTGGAGCCTGAAAACCAGTACCAAACCACAGTTCTGCAACCTCAGCAAGACATGATGATGCCACCCGGACCCACAAGGCCTAGAAAGATCCTGGGAAGACAGGATGGCTCCATGCAGGTAGGATATTACAAGAAAGCCTAAAGATTCGAGTTAGATTTCTAGAATCCCCATGATTCCTCAAAGTACCTATGCCCTCCCCAGACAAGAAATAAATAAAATGAACATAAATAAATAAAGTCAATAAAAAACTTTATTTTGAAAGAAGGGAAGAATCAGGAAAGACAAACTGGCAAGGAGAGGAACAAGGAATAGACAGATGCACAGGGTACAGTGGCCTATGCTTATAATCCAGCAGTTGGGAGGCTGAGGCAGGAGGATTGCAGTGAGTTTGAAGCTAACCTGGACTAAATGAGAACCAGGAGGAAAAATCCTTTTTCAATAGCTGTCAAGTCATCTTCCTCTTCTGCAGATAGATACCCAGGTTTCTAAATAGATTTTAATACTATGAAGGAGCAATTACCCATTTGGGGAAACTGGGCCATAAAGCAGATTAATAATGCTGAATAATCGCTTGGGGAGAAGCTGGCTCCAGCTTCTAGGGATGTACTAAACTGGTTTAACCGTTATGTAAATCGCATCCTTGGTCCTGTGATTTATCCCTGATGGCCCATTAGTCAGCATGGTTTGCTCTGCAATAAAAAAAGCTCCAGAAGCCTGAAGGCCTGTAATATCAGCTACTTAGGGGGCTGAGGATCAAGAGTTCAAGGCCAGCCTGGGCAATTTAATAAAACCTTAACTCCAAGTAAGAAAAAATAAGAGCTAGGAATACAGGTTATTGGTAGAACCTTTGCTTAGAATTCCCCAGTGAGGGGTTGGGGGATGAAGCTCAGTGGGAGATCACCTGCCTAGAATCCCCCAGTGAGGGGATGGGGTGTGGCTCAGTGGGAGATCACCTGCCTAGAATCCCCCAGTGAGGGGCTCTGAATTCCACCCACAATACTGGTGGGGAAAGCCCTAGCCAGAGACTGGCTATCAGTGACCACCCAAATATTCAATATACCTGAGGACCCTCCTATCCTTAGAATCTGTTCCCCCTCCTCATTCGGTGGTCCTGGCCATCACAGTCCTGTACCTGGACACCACAGCCCAGAAATCATGATTTTTCCTTTAACTTGCTCCAATCTGTTAGTATTACATCTATTGGAGACCCTGGGTATTCACATGGCATCTCCATGGACTGAAGCAGAAAGCCAATGAGTTTGTGTTTTCAATGTCAAGTGGCAAGGGTAACAGTTTTCTGGCCTCTAAAGCAGCTGAGTTATGGTTTCAACAACTTTCCCCCATGAGCACTGAAACACAGAGGACATACACTATAGAACTGGGCACAGCCTTCCTTCCAGAAGGCAGCAGGAGGACAGGGGACCAGGTGTGAGGGCACTTCTTATAATCCCAGCCTGAGTTTGGGGGGAGCTGAGGCAGAAGGATCATGAGATGATCAAGGCCAGCCTGGGCTACATAAGGAGACCCTGTTGAAAAAAAGAACAATGTGGAGGGTAGAGTGATGTGGCTCAGTGGTAGAATGTGTGTTCAGCACTAGATTCAGTCACTAGCAACACACACACACACACACACACACACACACACACACACACACACCACTAAAATGTTATGACTCAGTGGGTAAAAGGTGTCTGATGCCAAACCTGAGAACCTGAGTTTGAACCCTGGGACTCACAAGGTGGAAGGAGAGAATTGCCACCAGTCCATTGTCCTATGACCTCTCTGCCCACAAAGGGAAGCAAATAAATGTAAAACAACAACAAAAACAAAAAAGCGCAAGGGAATCAGATCCAGCCACACTCACACTGGCCAGGGAGAGTCAATGGCTTATGGGGGTCAAGGATGCTTGAGTGGATATCCAAGAATGGATATAAGCCCCCAGCCTAGCACTCCAGTTACTTCTGTCCACATGGTGGGTAGGTAACCTCCAGCACCACCATGAAGCCAATTCAGAAAGACCTACTCTCTTCTGATGAGCATTAGCTGAATCAGTGAGTGTTTGTAGTTGGCCAGAAGGGATCACAGAAACAGGTGTGTGTGGGGGGGGGAGGGGCTGAGGGGGTGATGGAGTGATTTGAACCCAAAGCTGCATGCATGCTAGGTATGCACTCTACCACTCTACCCCTGAGCCACAGCTCAGCCCCTCACTGGGGGATTCCAGATAGATACTTTACCACCAAGCCACACCCTAGCACCTCAGTGGGGGATTCTATGCAAATCTTTTACCTCTGAGCCACACCCAGGCCTTCACTAGCAGATGCTAGATCTGACCTGGGACAGTTAGGCTCACACTGACTGTCCCAAAGACATGCATCACAAATTTTACCAACACTTAAAAACAAAGAAAAGGGTAGGGGAGATGTCTTGTTAGTAATGTGCAATCTGAGTTCATTAATGGGAACCAGAAATTCTGCTCAAAGAACAAAAGATAACAAAGAGTCTCATCTTAGGGTGGCTCTTGCCTTTAATCCCAGCACTCTCGAGGCAGAGGTAGGTGGATCTCTGTGAGTTCAGGGCCAGCCTGGTCTACACAGAGAGAGTTCCAGGACAGGCTCCAAAGCAATACAGAGAAACCCTGTCTTGAAAAACCAAAAGAAAAAGAAAAAGAAAAAGAAGAACAAACAAACAAAACACAAACAAAATAAAAAATAAAAACCTGGAACCCATGCAGAAGATGGCATCACACATCTGTAATGGCAGTGCCAGGGAGGTCAGACTCTCTGTGGCTCAGAACCAGCCAGTCTAGCCAGGTTCGGTGAGAGACCCTGACTCAAAAAGTATGATGGAGAGCTGCAGTGAAATATTCCTTTACATCCTTTACACTGTATGAATATATGTTGCTGTGATTGGTTTAATAAGCAAGCTGACTGACCAATATGCTGAACTAGGAAAGAGTTAGGCAGGAAAGCCAACTGAGAATGATGGGATGAGGAAGGGAGGAGTCAGGAATGCAGAGGGAGTAGGAGATAAATGTGCCATGCTAATAAAGGTACCACCATGTGCAAAGCGCAAATAAGGAATGAGGGTTAAGTTAAAATATAAGAGCTAGCTAGTAATAAGCCTGAGTTATTGGCCGAGCATTTAAGTGGTTATTTGCAAGCGCTACCGGGATGGGAAAACTCCACCTACAGAGTCACTAAGGAATACACAATGACAACCTCTGGCCTCCCAGGTGTAGTGAGCATATAACACACACACCCCATCACATCTATTGTGAGATGGGAGGATGAGACAGGAAAACTCAGCCAAATCTCATGTGCCGCATGTTCACCTTCTGGCAACAGTGCCCTTCTCTGCGAGGCCCCCAGCCCAGTCCAAGGTCAGTAACCCTAGTCTGCATAGCTCTGCTAGCCTTTGCATATACTCCTGCTTGACTGAACATCACAGGGACCTTATCTTCCTTAGTTTTAGAGGACAGTGGCTACTTGCTGTCTCTGTAGAGGATGGCTCTTAGCTAGTCAGTCTTTCAGTCTCTCTCCCCCCCCCTTCTTAGACACGATTTCACTATGAACCCCACACTAGCCTGGAACTTGACATCCTCCAGCCTCAGTTTTCCAAGTGCTGGGATTTACAGGCCTATACCATTACACCCAGCTTCAAGGCACATTCTTTGTTAGTGGCCACACAGTGGAACTGTCAGAGTGGGGATAGCTGTGCTCCTAGGATTCGGCCACAGGACCCCAAACCACCCCCATGTGAACAGTGTCAGAAACCCCAGACTTTCCTCTGTACATCCTACAGGACTCACAAATGCACTGGACAGAGGAGAATGGGTGGGAGTAGACGAAGACAGGCCAGCCTCTCTCAGTGCTGGACAGCCAGGTCTCTGCCACCTGACCTAGACTCCCAGTCTCTGGAATAGAAGAGTAATGCACAGCAAGGGTGAAATCTGTGATTCTGCCAGGGGCTGAGCAGCTGGACCTGAGCTAGTCTATGTGTGCGCCCACCCGGCCTACCTGCAGTGTTTGCATGCTATGAGCTCACAGAGCACGGGTGTATCTTCCTCACGTCCTCACGTGCTTACTGCTCTTCAACTGTCCCCTGCCACTTTCCCCTGCTTGGCTGAACCCTAGGTCATGAAACCCCATACTTGGTTTGTTAAGGAAGGGTCTCCCTGTGTGGTCCAGGCAGGCCTACATCATCATGCCTACTTATTCCCATTTTTATGCAGCTACAGTACTCTGTTTATGGTATTGCTTTGCTACAGGGTCTCAGGTAGGTCTGGATGTCTCTGAATGCAATACTGTGTAGCCCAAGACAAGCTTTAATTTTTGGTTCTTTTGCCTCCACCACCAGAGTGCTGGGATTAGAGGTCTGCACCCTGACACCCAGTTTATTCAGTAAAGAGGATGGAACCCAGGGCTTTGTGTATGCTAGGGAAGCATTCTACCAACTGACCTGTGTCCCTAACCTTGGCATCATATTCTAGTGCACCAAGGGTTTGGGCCTGGTGATTAAAATCTCAGTTGAAGTGTCACTTCCTCAAAGATGCTTACCCCACCCACCCTGAAATCCCCATGAAGAGCTGACAGGGCCCTCGTTTCCTGTCCCAGAAGCACGTGCTGGGGTGGGCTCAGCTGCCCATGTGTGCATGCTTGGCAGGGGAGAGGGAAGGAGCATAGGATGGTGTCAGAGACTGCTAAGTTCCCAGAGAGGTGCCTCAGAGCCACCACACTCAGAAGGTGGAGACAGAGCCCTGGAGTGGGCAAAGAACTCTGGATCTGACCTGGAAGAGGACAGTCTCCATCCCAGAGCACCCAGGATGGCAGGACTGGGCCACTGAGATGGCTCAGCAGATAAGGGCGCTTGCTATGCGACTTACATTGGCTCCCTGGAACCCACATAAAGGTGGAAGGAAAAACCACTTCAAGATTATCCTCTGATCTCCATATATATACTATGACACAGCCATGCCCACATGATCTGGTGCATCTCACAGGCACCAGACAAACATATTCTCTCCCTCTCTCTCTCTCTCTCTCTCTCTCTCTCTCTCTCTCTCTCTCTCTCTCTCTCTCTCTCTCTCTCTCTCACACACACACACACACACACACACACACACCAAAAATAAAGGGCTTGATAAATGTGCGTGCTCATAAAGCAGCATGGGCTCCCCAGAGAGGAATCAGAACTCCTTAAGCCATCTGTGCTGCTGGTTTTAAAATGCCTTCAAACACCAATGGCTGAGTCAAGTTTGTTTCTGTCTCTGACCCACTACCACAACTTTTCCTTCACAAAGCACCTATCAGAACCTTCCAGGATGTCCTGGCTGACTCAGCACCACTGCCTTCTGTCTCCTCTCCATCCCACCCAGGCCCCAACAGTTGAAAAGCTCTTCCAACTAATTCAGGGTAAACTGCCATTGTCTTTTCAAACCCACTGCACTCCAGGCCACACCTCCAGACAAACTGCTCCAGAACCTTCAAGCTTCCAGGCCAGCAGGGAGCTAGAAGAAGCACAGCCCCTCCTCCAGGCAATCCAAGAATTCGACCTGATCCCAGGACAGACACCCTGCCAGCTGACTGGTCTCCCATGGTGGCACACTGAGCATGGCTACATGTCCCTCACTCCAGACCTCAGTATGCACACCCAAGACACTGTTCTTGGTGCATTAGAACAAGGTGGTGAGTGATGTGGGGAGGGAGTGTTGCACTTTCTACATACAAAACACCCACAAGAATATGTCTAAAATACCTCTGGCAGTTCCTGTAATACTCTCTTCACAGTACGCAGTGTGCCCATTCCTCAGACAGGGAAATAGAGGTTCTGAGGGAACGATACTTGCCCAAGGACACCCGAGTTCACCCAACTAAGCCAAATCTTTAATCTACCCTCCCTCCTTCCTTCTCTTTTATGACAAGGTGCCCCATAGGCCAGGTTGGTCTTGAACTATGTAGCAGAAGATGACCTGATCCTCCTGTCTCCACTGAGTGCTGGGACTACAGATGAACCCTCTGCCCAGTGAATGAAGTGCTGGGGATTGAACCCTGAACTTAACACACATTAGACAGGCACTCTACCAACTGAACCATAGATGTTTTTTTCATTTTTCAGTTTTTAGACAAAGTCTTCACCTAGGCTCCACCTCAGCCTCTGTAATGTTGGGATTGTGGGCATGTACCCCCACCACACCTGGCTGTAACCTGAATCTTTTGAGACAGGGTCTTGTTGCATATGGCTCTGCCAGGTTTAACAGACACTGGGTCATCCAGGGTGCTCTCCAACTCCTGGCCCCTTTCTCTCCTTCAACAACTAGACCTTGCAAACACTAAGGAAAGCCAGGTGTGGTCATGAATGCCTGTAACATCAGAACTTGGTAGATGGGAGTCAGGAGGATCAGGAAATCAAGGGTAGCCTGGGCTATAACATCAGGTTTGACGGGAGCTGAGGCTATGGAGACCACATCTAAAGGAAAGAAGGAAAGTGAATGAACCTCACACCACCTCCCAGATAACCTCTGTGCTCTGTGATGAGCTCTCCCTGCCAAAGAGAATTGGTAAAGTATTAAGAGGCTGTGTGCCAGGTACTAGCCCAGTGGACAAGAACACAGTGGTCCTTTAACAGCACCCAAGCTGAAATGTGCATCAGATACATATAACTGCAAGGCACCAGGTTGGTGGGTGTTGAGGGACCTAACCAAGGGCATCCTGAACAAAGCAGCTACTTATTACCAAGATGAGATCTTGCTATATAATAAACAGTCCTGACTGGCCTTGAATCCCTAGGCTCAAACAATCCTGCCTTTTCTTTGTGAGTAGCTGGGACATTAGATGTATTATATTGTAGCTTTCTAGGAAGCAACCTTTTTATTTGTTGGTTTGTCTTCCTTTTCTTTTTCTTTTTTTTTTAGACCAGGCTGGCCTCAATTCACTCTGTAGCTAAGGGTAACCTTGAATTCCTTATCCTCTACTTTCACATTCCAAGTGTTGGGCTATCACCTGCATTTGCCACCAAGCCCAATTTGGGATGTCTATTTTATATAATTAACTAATTGTATATGTGTGTGGGGGGAGGTTAGTTGTAGAGATCCATTCGATGTGGGGTCGACTGTCCGAGGACAATCTTGGGGTATCAGTCCTTGCCTTTCTGCCCAGGAGTCTCTTCAGCACTGCACAAGCCATGCTGGCCCATGAGCTTCTGGAGATTGTCCAGTGTCTGCCTCCCACTTCCCACACATGTGCTGGGGTTACAGATCCACTACTGCATCTAACTTTCTACATGTGTTGTGGGGTTCCGAACCCAGGTGTTGGTGGTCACTGAGCCTTCTCCCCAGTGCAGGAAGCAGAATTTAAGCCATGAAATCTGCATTGACTGTGGAATGCCTCCATGCATTCCTTTTCCAGCTGGCTACAAGAAAGGAGCCCCTTCTTGCAGGCTGTTTACCCAAAGGGTTTTGGAGGTCCAGCCCATTCAACCAGAACAACCAAAGGAACAATGGAAGAAAGAGGCAAAATATCATAGTTTGCAGATAAAAACTAGGAAACACATGCAGGGGACTGTAAGACTGTTACTAGAAGCAGGTAAATGTGACTAGACAGATACAAAATATTCTGCACTTGGCTAATGCCCAAACATTATTAACTTACTAACTACAAAAGAAGACACAGTAACTTCGCAGCCAGGGAACACACTCCAGTGTTATCAGCTATATTCTGAGGCGGTGTACAGGCCCTTCATTTTCAGCTAAAGATGCTTATACTGATTCTAATTGGCATTTTTATCAACTCAGAAAAAATTGAAACGGGGGTGGGGGTGGAGGAATCCTATAAAATATCTGACTTGTTTTCTTTTTTTAAAAAATGTCATGGTCAATAAAGATTAAAAGGCTGCAGATCTGTTGTGGGTTACAGGAACTGAAGTACATGACGATAAATACAACCCTTAGCCAAAGTGGTGCATGCCACAAGAGGGGCCATTGAGCAGTATGTCTCTTGGCTAGGGTTTGGGAGGTCCTGGGCCTCAATCCCTATTAGTACAAATGAATGAATTCACAGAGAGAACCAGAGAGACAGGGAGATAGAAATCTAGAGTCAGAACACTCTAAAAGATGCTATGGGGGGGGGTGCTCATAGGCTCCGCTCCTCCTTGAGATCTACACATTACTGGTTGCCTGTGGGGGGCAGGTTTTCTTCAGTGGTACAGCCACAGGCAAGGTGCCCATGCTCTTGTAATCAGTCCCTCACACTCACAGAGAAAACACTAATGAAATACACTGGGTCACTACAAATAAATAAATAAATAAATAAATAAATAAATAAATAAATAAATAAAAAAGGCACAGAAGCAGAAGGCAGACCAGCTTGGAAGAGAAAGGGGGAGCCAGAGAAGTAGAAGGGGAAAGAGAGAAGGATGGAGGATCAATATGACCAAAATTCAATATACGCATATATGAAGGCATCATAATAATACCCATTAACATGTATAGTTGATATGTGCTAATAAAACAGCTTAAAAAACAGCTTAAAAGATTGCTATGTGGACTATTGGGTCAGTTTCCTATCAATATTCAATTTCTGGAAATTGAAATTCTATAAAAATTCTTACTCAAAGAAAAATGTATGTTGCAATATTAAGGGGGCAGGGAGGCACTGGCTACAGAATGCCTCACTCTGCACATACAGGAAATGCTTGAGGACACAAAGCAGAAGCCCCACGTGGAGAAATCCTGGCAGATGACTCAGGGAGGGATCAGCACTCACCCTTCAACTGTCTGTGTGTAAGCACCAGTGTTTTCAAACTCAAAACTTTGAAAATAAACTAGTATTGTAACATACCACAGAAAGGCACAGACATACAAATGCCTACCTTCTCTACACAGGAACATAAATCATCTATAAGACAATGAAAATATGTGTCAGCAAGATGGCTCAGAGAGAGGGTCCAGGTGCCTGCCGCCAAGCCTGGAACCCACAAGATGGAAGGTGAGAACCGACTCCTAAAAGCTGTCTTCTGACCTCTACGCACATGTTTCTCTGCTGACACAAGCTAAACTAAGTGTAATCATGAGACAAGTATGTTTTTAATAAAACAACAACAAAACAGAAAACAACAGGGGAAAAAAGATCCATTTGTATCCCCAAACCAATGCATGACACATCTGGTTTCAAGTGTGACAAGAAAATTGGGAGCTGTGTATAAAGAAAGCTGGTACTTCCAGGCTTTTGAGTTTCAGTATAATGTCCTGGCCTGAAGGGAATGAATGGTAAAAGGGTGGAGTCAAGAGCAATTGGGGGTGGAGCCAAAAGCAGAGCCTAAATAGCTGCGTCTCCAAGGCTACAGGGCCCTCTCAGCTAAGCAACAACCACCAGTTCAGAAACCCATAGGCAGTGCGCACTTATAAAACTGTCTATTTGTTTTAAACAGGGTCTCACTTTGTAGCCCAGGCTAGCCTCAAATTCACATCCTCCTACCTCTGCTTTCCAAGTACCAGGATTACAGGCAGGTGCTACCATGCTTGTCTTTAAAACTTTATTTATAAACATGGGCAGTTGGCAGGCTTTGGAACCCAGGCTGCAGCTGGCCACACTGATCTCAGATAGACTGGCCAGTTGCTCAGTCAGTGAGCTGCTGTTTCCGTCTGTCTGGGCATGCTGCCCTTCCCTGGAGAGGCCAGGAACTGAACTCTGCTCCTAGTCATGAGTGGAAGTGAGATCGACCGCTCTCTTCCCTCTGTCTGTCACCAGCCATGCAGATTCCGATGAACTGCACAGGGCAAGCTGGGGCTGGTGCAACCTCCAGATGCAGCAAGCCTCTGACCTCAAGAGACTCTTATGCAATGGCCAATACTCATCCCAACACCTACTCACCTGCCATAGCAGGGCAAGGGCACCATGAGAGCTTGTCAGGCATCTGGGCATGGAGGTACACACCTATAATCTAGCACTTGGAAGACTTGATAAAGGAGAATCGTAAGTTCAAGACCAGCCTGATCTAGAAAGAGAACCTATCTAAAAAGCAAGCACACATATAACAGCAGCAACAACAGCTTGTTAGGTAAATGCACCTGGCATGGCAAGCTGAAAGAGACAGGCAGACACACAACAGCCATCTACCTGCCAAAGAGTCTAGAATGCACCTCTCATTCCAGAGCTCCTATAGGAAAATAGGAGATCAAGACAGAAGAATCCTCACACTGAAGAACACTTCTGCTGCAACATGGATAAACTGATACAGTGGCTGTGTGCTTAGTAGCCAGGAGACCCATGGCCCTGGAGCTACATCAAGGGCACTGGGGACCAGCCTGCACCTGTGGCTGCTCAAGTGTAAATGAAAAGCTGAACAGAAAATATAAAAAAGCAAGCAAGCAAGCAAACAAACAAACAAAAAACCCCAGTACCTTACTATAGCTCAATGCAGCTGGAGAAAGTTCTAGATTTTCTATGGAACCCCTGGCTGGTCAATCTAAGGGTAAGTGAATGGGGGAAATGTCCCTATGTTATGATTTACAGAGAAAACCGCTCAGGAAAGGGAAGCTGGGCATTGAGCAGTCTTCTGTGTGCTGGGACTAAACCAAGGAAGGAGCCAGCATTTCTTGGCTGATGTGGCTGAAACTAGAGGCGGCTGGATATTCCTGGGTATTCCTGGGGGAAGGATGTTTTCTTCCAGCTTCTATGAGTCATTCTTCATTCCCAGAGCAGGGCCCTACCTGTGAGGCAGACTGGGTGTGCGCTTCCCAGGGAGGAGCCCCCTCACCTCTGCAGGGTTTCCTTTTCTACAACCTAAGGCCAAGGTGGCTGGCAGGAGGCTTCCAGCCCTGCTCCTTCTACAGAAGTTCCCAAGTGCTGCTAAGTTCACCAGTCACTCCCAATCAGTGCCTTACAGCCAAGGCCTCTTGGTAACACAAGGAGGTTCCTTGTGTGCCACAAAGCCATTGCCAATCACATGGTGGAGTGGCACGTCTGAGAGGCCTTTCTGATCCCAGTACCCTGTATTGCCTATGAGTCTGGTTTACCTGCTGCCCATCACAACCACCACGAAGGACCACATAGCCCCCTATAAAAGAGGCTGCACACAGCTTCAACTATACATAAGGAAGTCACACATCTTCTTAAAATAATTTCAGTGTTAAAGACTAAATCTAGCATCTTCTTTCTATATGGTAGGCACATTCACTACCACTGAGCCACACTCCAGCCCCCAGGTCAGGCTCAACTACAGTGAGTTTGAGGCCAGCTCAGGCAACATGAGACTATGTCTCAGAAAGAACAACAACAAAACTAAGTTGCATCAAAGAGCTTGTTCCTATTAAGATCTATGTTAAACAAACAAACATTGGGACTAAAGAGATGGCTCAGTGGTTAAGAACACTGGCTGCTCTTTCAGAGGACCCAGGTTCAGTTCCCGGAATCTACATGGCAGGAACCTAAGGGTAAATATAAATAGCCTTTCCTTTATTCAGTGAGATGTGCAGAAACCGGCAAAGACTGCATTGTGGTGATGTCTTGCTTGTACAAATAAAGTCTGTCTGAAGATTGGAGGATGAACCAAGATATCACCACACTGCATGACTCAGTAAAAGGTGTCTCCCAACGCCAATGTATGATGTCATAAAATCATGAGTGTAGGTGAGGGAGAGACTGATTCTCAATATGAGATACAGTGAGGGTTTGAGCATAAAGGGAGCACTGAACGCCAGCTCATAGATGCAGCTCAGGTTCTACATTGCAACCAAGGCAGGCACAACTATCTGGCAAGCCACTTGAATGCTCCTCTGGTTTCCAGTTACGGTGCTATGTAGCCAAATCTTCCCCATGCCCTTCAGCCAAAATAACACAATGCAACAGACAGAGTAGAGGCAGCTGGAATCGAGATGGCTCATTACGGTAGACACTCAAGAGGCTTACAATAAACTCATATAACTAGGTTAGTGAGATGGCTCTGCACATAAAAAAACACTCACCATCCAAGCCTCTCGACCTGAGTTCTATTGCCATGACCCATAATAGAAGGAGAGAAGAAATGGCTGGAAAACTGTCCTCTGTCCTCCACACATGTGCAGTGGTGTGCACATCTGTACAAACATATGCACACACACACACACACACACACACACACACACACACAAGTAATAAAATATAAAACCCCAAAAGTGACAACACAACCAAACATAAACACATCTTGTTTAAATTGGGGGTTTCTTTGAGACAGGCTCCTATGAAGCCCATGCTGCCCACAACTCAAGCTCCTCCTCCAGCTACCCAAATGATGAAGCAACAGCCATGTTCCACCACATTTGGGTTTTTCTTTCATAGGAAAGGTCCTTTTGGGTTTTTTTTGTTTTGTTCTTTGAGGTCTCGTGTAGCTTTTCAGCCTCAGACTTGCTATGTAGCCAGGGTTGTCCTAGAACTTCTGTTCCGCTTACCTCTACCTCTCCAGGGCTGGGACTCAGGCTCCTGCTGCTCTATCCCTAGCTCCCTGCTCTCTCAAGCCTCTCCCCCCCCACACACACACACATCCACACATTAACCAGCAACATTTTACCAGAAAGCTAGAAACTTGGGAGAAAGGACACTTTGAAAATCAAGTATAGACTCTTTAAGCCAGTTATAAACAGGGCCCCATTTCCAGGGATCAAAGTAAAAGCATTTTTTTCTACAATCTTCTCATTTTAATATGAAATGCTTTAAATGTAGGGTAATTATGGAAATGAGGCATGGCTGCAATTTGAGTTGTCATTAATTTAGCAAGTTTATCCCCGACATTCACAAGACACAAAAACAAATTGCAAATCACTTGGTCTGCAAACCCCGGCTCCTCTGCTTTCATTCCCACTTTTAAAGTGGAGCTGGGTCTTCTTCCAAAGCATCACATCACATCACCTTTCTACGTGGTCCATATCAGCTCAAAATGGCTTCCATAAGCTCGGTAAAACTCAGTTAGGATGAGCTACATGACCAACAACATCTTTCCTATGAAATGTCCTTCAAAATTACATATTAGGTAATTACTATATACGTCCAATAGACAGACAGACAGACAGACATAAACTGTTGGCTGTGGTGGTGCACATCTGTGATCTCGGCAGAGGGGAGGTGGAGGATCAATTCAGTCACCTTTAGCTACAGTGGAAACTGAAGGCCAGCCTGGGTTCCGTAAGATCCCATTCTCAACAAAAAAAGAGAATCTATAAAAACCTTGTTCCTTAGGCAACAGACTGTGAGCCCTCAGTGCAAACTGAATGGATTACATTTTTAATGAAGAATTGTTATGCCAGTACCCAATTCACTACATCCCCACAAACTTTCTTGTTTGTTTTGTTTTGTTTTGGAGACAGGGTCTTCCATAGCCTTAGCTGGCCTTGAACTCACTATGTGGCCAATGCTGGCTGTAAATTTCTGATCCTCCTGCCTCCACCCACTAGATGCTGGGATTACAGGTGTGCATACCCAGTTTAAGCAGTTCTGGAACAGAGCACAGGGCTTTGCACATGCAGGGCAAGCACTCTACTCACAGAGTTGCAGCCCCAGGCCCCCACATACCTTTTGGAAGCAACTTTGTAACCAGACCACAGTATAGCTGACAAGCCTGACATGCGATAGCAGGTGCTTCCCAACAAACAGAAGGAAGCCCTTCTATAGAAGGGGGCTGTATTTCTGTCCTGACCTCAGAACTGCTCAGGCTCTCTCCCAGCACCTCCCAGCATGCTGCACTCCAGCCCTCCTCCAGGAACCCAACAATCACTCCACCCCACACCTGTTCTCAGGTCTTTCTTTAGAATCTTCCCCACTCCAAGGCCCTAGGACCAGTGTGACCGTCTCCTCTTCCAGGTGGCATCTGCTGTCCTCCCAGCAATGGGCTGTCCTTCCCAGTCTCCTTCCTTCTGTGCTGTGCCAGGTCCTGCATCCTCCAGCTTTGACTCCAGGACAGGTAGACCTGATACCCTCTCCTATGCTAATGGGCAAGATGAAGCTGTGTGCCAATACCCATTCCTGACCAACCCTAGGGAAGGAGGGAATGAGGTGGGGGGAGGGAGAGGGAAGATGGGGGGAAGCTCCAGGAGAAGAGGGATGCTGTAAGCCGCCCTAGAGAAGCTTGTGGATGGGAAGAAGTCAGAGGAACTGTTCGTCTTAGCTAAGCCAGGCATTTTCAAATGGATTTCAATATAACACCCAGCTGCTAACTAGTTGCTCAATGACTCACAACTAATTGGCTACTATCAACTGACCAGCTGGAAACAGCAAAGAACAGTCATGGATCTTTTCATTAGGTCTGAAGCAATTCCTTGGGTAGAATAGCCATTACAATTGGTTATATTTTATCAGGATGCAAGTCTGATGGCTGTGATCTGTAACATTCACCATCCATCCTGCCTGAGGCCAAACCCCTCAGTCCCTCTGACTTACCAGATGCTAGCATCCAAGTAAACCATGAAAACTTGTAGTGACAAATGGAACTTGATTAGTGACTGACAAAAGCTGCTAACACAATGCCACACGCCTGTCACCCCAGCACTTGGAGGTGGAGGCAGGAGGATCAAGAGTTTGAGGCAAGCCTGAGTTTGGGGCTAGCCACCATAAAGGGGTGGGGAGTGAGAGATGGGGAGAGCTCAGTCAGTACAGCCAAAAAAGCATGAGGACCTGAGTCTGCTCCCCAGAACCCATGTATAAAAGCCAGGCTTGGGGCAAAAGCTTAAGATCCCAGCACTTAGGGAGGTGGAGAAAAGGACAATCCCCAAGGTTCCTTGGTCAGCTGGCCTAGACTACTTGGTAATTACTAGGTTCAGTGAGAGACTGTGCCTCTAAACGCTCCTGATGAATGATGCAGGAGGCTGTCCTGTGACACACACACACACACACACACACACACACACACACACACACTCCAGCGCGCACAAACACAATCTAATCTGATCAAGAAGACAGTTTGTCTCCTGATTGCCTTAACAAAAACCAGTTATGCCACAGTTTTGACTAAAAAAGAAAAGATAAAGATCAAACTGGAACGCGATCCAATCTCTGGGTTTGATCCAACACCCATTTGCAGGTACGAGAAAGGGAAGGTCTGCTCGTGTCTCTCGAAGTCAATCTTCAGAGGAGCTGTGGGGACCCACTGGGGACAAATGACCCTGGTCCTTCAAGGCTTCACCCAGCAAGGGAGCAAGTGAGATCTGTGGAGCCTGTGGGTTATATGATGGATGACACACATCCTTCAGGGCTGAGGAGGTAGCTGAGTGGGAAAGTGCCCACTGTCTAAGCATGAGGGCCTGAGTTCCATCTAAAAATCAGAGTGGGCTTGTAATCTCAGAGCAAGGAAGGTAGAGAGAGGACGATTCCCCAGGACCGATGGCAGCCAGTCTAGCCTAACTGATGAGCTCCAGCTCCTATGAGAAACCCTGTCTCAATTAAAAAAAAAAAAAAAAAAAATACAACTCCCAAGAAATAACACCCCAAGTTATCTCTGTCCCCTATACCTACTTATACACATATGTACATGTACCCCCCACATAGTTACATAGCCACAAGAGCACACAAAAGACAGAAGACAGACAGCCCCATGCCTGGATCTTCTTTGGACTCTGATTCTAGTAAATTCTGGGTGAGAAATCAGAACACTGTGAGGCAGTGGGGTTCTGAGTGGGTACTGCCAACAAGAGAACTTACTATTTATTTTGTAGGTGAGATAGCCACTGTGGTGACTCCTTTTAAAGGTTCCTTACCTTTCACAGGGCAACATGATGCCTGTGATTTGCTTCTAGGTTAAGCATAACTAGGGACAAAAATATGGAATGGCTGTAAGAGAGCAACTATGGATGCTGGGTGCTGGACACATGGGAGCTTGGTACTCAAGTATTTTTATTTTTACTTGTTTTTTTCAACACTGGGGTTCAAACCTGATCCTTTACTGAGCCCAACCAGGGACTCCAGGCAAGTGATCTGCTGTGGCAGAGGAGCAGGAAAAGCTAGGAAGGGATAAATACATCTTTCAAGTTCAATATCAATTCCAAAGTAAACGGTAAAAAGAAACATACAGAAACCATCACCAACAGAGACACACATGCTCATACACTGAGCGCACATGCACTAAAGCCCAACCAAGGAAGAGGCTGAGTCAAACCCCAGGGACAAATATGACCTGGCAATGTAAGCCTGTTATCCCAGCTACTCTGCAGACAGAGGGAGGAAATTGAAAGTTCAAGGCAACTGTGGGCAACTTAGTAAAAACTTGGCTCAACATAAAAAATGAAAAGAGGCTAGAGGGTGTGGCTCAGTGGTAGAGCACCTACCCAGAATTTCCCAGTGAGGGGCTGAGGAGTGTGGCTCAGTGATAGAGCACCTGCCTAGAATCGCCCAGTGAGGGGCTAGGGTGTGGCTCAGTGGTAGAGTACTTTCTTAGCAAGTACAAAGCCCTAGGTTTGATCCCTGGTACCACAGAGGTACACTCCCTCTGCCTGCATGCCTGGCAGCTCTGGGTGGTTCTCCACCCAAGGATCAAACACAACATATCAAGACTAGCTATGTGAGCAGACACTTTCCCAACAAGGATAACTGAAAGTGTTGAAGGTTTAAAGACATACTTCTAATAATCATCAGGGCTGGATTTTGGTTTCCCTCCTGTGTGGGAGATGCCTAGGAGAGTGTGTGGTGTGTGCAAATGTCACCCATATGGCTGTCACTGTCATCTACCCTAAGAGTGGAGTAGAAGGCGGCTGAGGATGGGGCTGCTTTGGGAATCAGTGTGGGCGTCCACAAGGGACAAAACTGCCAATCCTGGAGCTACTGGGGCTTGCTGAAGGCAAACTGATGCAAAACCGACTAACAAAACAACAAACGGGCATTATTTCCAAATCACTACTGAATTTTTCACTTCAAGATAATAATGGGGGGGGGTATAAAAAAAAAGGGAGCCTTGGGGCTCGTGGCAAAGTGCCAGCAAGCATGAGGGCCTGACTTCACATCACCAGCACCTAAGCAAAAGTGTCACACTCCAGTAACCCCAGTGCTGCAGAGGTATGGCAAGAGGTTTCCAGGGCTTGCTGGCTGTCAGTCTAGCCAAGCTAGCAGGCTCCAGGTTCAATAAGAGACCCTATCTCAAAATATAGGATGGAGAATGACAAAGCATGGTACTGTGATACTAGAGGCCACCTCTGATCTCAACATACACGTGTGCACATGCGCACGCGTACAAACACACACACACACACACACACACACAGAGTATACCTACAACTGCCTTGGTCTGAACTCACTGGAATATCGGATTATTTTTAATGCCAACATGCTTAAACACCACTCTAACCCACAACTTGACAACATCCTGTCCTCTGCACAAGACCATTTCTTTTGGAGTTCTCTATAGTCAAAAACAACAGGAGACCCTCAGGACCGCTCAGCTGGTCTGCTGACAGATTTTTCTGAAGCAGTACAGATAGGACATTCATTTGCGGTTTTCCTTACACACGCTGGTTATGGCCTCTGCTGACATGAACTGTGCTCAGAAACATCCCTCAAGTCAAATATGCACAGGTGGCCTGGAGAGATGGCTCAGCTGGTGTTTGCCACACAGGCCTGAGACCTGAGTTCGATTCTTAGAAGTCACATAAAGCCACATGGTGGTGGCACATGTCTTTAATCCTAGCACTCTTGAGACAGAGGCAGATCTCTGTGAGTTTGGGGGCAGCTTAGTCTACAGAGTGAGTTCCAGAACAGCCAGGACTGTTTCACAGAGAAACCTGTCTTGAAAAACAAAACAAAACAAAACAAACAAATAAAGTCACATTAAAAAAAACAAAAAACAAAACAAAACCAGACATGTTGGTGAGGGATCACAATCCCAGCACTGAGGAGGCAGGAAGAAGTATAACCTTGGGATTTACCAGCTAGCCAACCTAGACATTTAAATTAGGTGAAACACCCTGTCACAATAAAGAAGGTGAAGGGTAAATGAAGACATCCAAAGTTGACTTCTAGCCTCCACACATGAACACACACACATGAACACACACACATACACACACAGAGCACAGGACACTCTGCGCCCATCTAAAGGGCTGCAGGGCTCAATGGTAAATCACTTCCCAGCCAACTAAAGCCACCATGCTCAGACATGTACCCACTACACCTGCCAGCTCCTGAAAGACACATTTCCAGGCACTGCACACACCAACATAATTTCAAAAATACCAGCTTTGGCTTATTCAGTAGATGAGCAGGACCCTGTGGTTTGAAAGTTTGCCCACAGTGGAAAAGACAATCCTGTGTGAAGTAAAGCCTTTTATTCAAAAGGCAGTGAGTAAGACTTGCACTTACTGCACAGGGTGTTGGGGTTTGAATCCCTGGTATCTATATAAAAAGGCAGGTGTTGTTTCCTGCAATGCAACCCCAGTGCTGTGGGGATGGAGACAGGGGGATCACTGGCTGCCAATCTAGCTCCAGGTTCAGCTGGAGACCCTTCCTGGGGAAATAAGGTGGAGAGTGACAGAGCAAGATATCCAGTGGCCTCTTCCTCTGGCTTCTGCACGGGTAGCCCCATCCCTACAATACAGTAAGTAAGCTAGATTCTGCTAGGGGTGGTTGGGACAAGGACCCTAAGATGACGACTGTGGGTTGAGGTGTTCCCAGAATCTGAGTTACAGGAAACAGTGCTAGTAAGGTGGAAAGAATGGCTACCTGTCAATTGCTTAGGCCCATGAATGCCTTCAATAACCCATTGCCTGAACAACTACCTGTCCCTCCAGGATCTGGCTTTATTTTCTTTCAGTGATTGGGATGGAACCCAGAGTCTTGCATGAGCTAGGGAATTGTTCTACCTCCCAGCTACAGTCCAGCCCTTGTACACTCTACAGGGACAGAGATTTCAGGTTTGGAAAAAGAAGGTGACATTCCCTCTCACACCCTAATAAGATGAGTCACTGTTGGCATTCAAAGTTACTCGGTATGGAGTCTATAACACATGTGGACCCTGGGAAGGCAGACATATATGAGTACTCCAGGCCTGGGAATGACCCCAGCAAAAACTTTACACTCAGAGTGCGCATAAATGTACGTAACGAGTCACTCACACCTGGCGTGAACCTTGTCAATGGAACACTAGTGACAGTTAGAAGCAATTACTGAACAGAAAAAGAAAGTGCTGGGAAGGAAGTAATTAACATGGCTTTCTCCTCATACACAAGATCTTAAGGTCCTGGACCTCTTGGTGACAGAGGACTTGGAATAATGGGCGCTTGGAAGAAGGTAAAGTAGGCATGGTGTTAAAGCCTCTGCCTCCAGTCATGCTCTTATGGCATGGACTCCCAAGGCAGCTCCCTGGACCTACACCTCCCAGGTAACACCTCCCAGGCAGGGGTAGGGCAGCTCATCAGTCCTTCCAGGTCGGGCCAAGGGCGTGAACACTGGGGTCCTGACCTATGGGAGTCAAGGACAGGAGTGTACCTAGACTATTCAGACCCCAGAAGTAGCCCTGGTGGTTCTGGTTAAATGGAATCAGGGTTGAGGGCCATGGGTGGGGGGAAAAAGTTATGGTCAACCAGGCTGAGTGGGATCTCATGCCTGCCAGGGGTTTAGGCAGGGGGGTGACCCTGAAGGGGGGGTGTTTCAGGGCTGGAAGAGTCTGGGGTGACCCAGAGTCCAGACTGGTGAAGATGGAGGTCAGAGTGAGCTGATGGTCTCCTTAGATGTAGGCAGGGTGAGAAAGGGTTAGAGGCGGCCCTAGGGCTTTCAGATTAAGTAAAGTCAGGGGTAACTGCTCCTAGTTGGTAAGATAAGGGTCAAGAGCAAGCCCAGGTATTGAGGACAGGTGGGTTTAGCGGTGACCTGGGTTAAGAAAGTAAGGGATGGAGATCATGGACAACCAGCTCCAGCATGGGAGGGGTGGGGGCCAGATGGAGTAGGGGAGAGACAGAGGAAGGGGGTTAGAGTAAACCCCAATGTTTAGGCCTGTCCAGGTTCGGGGTGACAGAGGGTTTCAGGCTGAGTGGGTCTGGATTGGTTCTACCAGTCAGTCAGAGCCCACCCAGGGATCAGAGCCCAGTGAGGTAACAGGGAGATCAGGCTTAGTTGGGTCGTGATTAACATCAAGTAATCACGGGGTCAGAGCCGGGTGAAGGTCGAGATCACCGGTAACTTAGAGTTAGGCTTAGATGGGTGGAAAAACCGAGAGTAACCAGGGGGTCGGAGCTAGGTGGGATCGAGATAGTGTAAACAGGGGGTTAGAGCTAGGTGGGGTCAGGACTGGGAGTGGACTAGGTAATCAGAGCAGGGTGGAGTCGAGATTGGAGGGGCTAGTGCCCGGTAGGGTCTAGATGGGGGAGGGAGGGATCAGGGGCTAGGACCCAGCAAATAACGAGATGGGATGGGGGGACAACCCAGAGGCCAGGTCAGGAGGAGTCGAGCTCAGGGGGTGACCAAGGGGTTCAAGCGGGACAGGGTCGAGATCAGCGGATGATGACAAGGGACCTGGCTGGGTGGGGTCGAGATCAGCGGGTGGCCAGGAGGGTCAGGCCAGATCCGGAGAGGGGTGACCGGGGGTGGAGCCGCACTCACTGTTGGGGCAGCTGAAGGGCTGGTGCTCCCCGCCTCTGGAAGGCTCCGTCCACGAAGACACCGTTCTTGCCCAGGCAGCGCAGATAGAAGTGAGGCTCCTGGAAGCTGAGCTGCAGGTGGCGCCGGGAAATGAAGCTCGACAGGCCCATGCTCAGGTCCACCGAGCCCTGCGACGAGTTGCGGCCGATGGTGACGCTGGGCTGTCGCATCAGAAACTCGAACTCCCGGCCCTCCAGGCGCGCTAGAGCCGGCCCAGGGCTCTGGCGCACGGAGGCGGCGGCCGCGGCCACCAAGGCGGGCGCGGCGGTGGTGGCAGTGGCGGCGGTGGAAGGCACCGGGCCGGGGCCGGGCACAGCGGGCAGGGCGGGCGGCCCGGGCGGAGGCTGTGTTGGCGGCGGCGGGGACGCGGTGGCCGGGAAGGCGGCGGCCGCTGCCGCGGCACACAGCACGGGGCTGCAGGGAGCCGAGCGCAGCGCCAGCAAGGCGCGGGCGCCGCTGTCCTCGCCGACTTCGGCCATGTTCGCGCAGCTCCGAGCGGCTCCGGCGGCGGCCGAGGCGGCGCGGGGCGGGGCGGGGCGGGGCGGCGCGCTCGGAAACCTGGGCTGGATCAGGGCGCGGAACGGAGCCGGGGCGCTGCGGGACCCCTGTCGCTGCGCGCGCAGCTTCCACCTTGGGGGCTGAGGCAGGGAGTCAAAGAACCCCCTTCTCCCGCCCCGAAGTGCGTGCGTTGGTGCTCGACTCACCACGTTTTTAGGGGTGTCCCACTGAGGTCAAAGTTGCTCAAGGATGCTTGTGATGTCTTAGTTCATCGCCGATCGCTTCTGCACGGCTGCTCTTTTTATTTCTTTATATATATTGCAAATTACATTTTATTCATTCATGTATTTACTTGTGATTCTCCCCCATACCTTGTGTGTGTGTGTGTGTGTGTGTGTGTGTGTGTGTGTGTGTGTGTGTGTGTGTGTGTGTGTAGGTTAGAGGGGACAGCTTTCGGGAGTCTGTTCTCTCCTACCTTGTGGGTTCTGAGAATGGAATTCAGGTCGAGCTTGGTGACAAGCTCCTTTAAACTTACTGAGCCTTCTTGCGGGTCCTTGTTTTGTTGTGTTTGAGATACTGTCTCATTCCCAAGCTGGCCTGGTTTGTCTACCTAGACTAGGCTGGCCACAAATTCATGATTTTTCTGCTCCATCCTCCTGAGAGTGACTATTACAGGTGTGTGCCATCAAGCCTAACCTTTTTAATTAATCAATTTTTCATACAGGATCTCTTGCTATGTAGTTCATACTGGTTTCCAACTGGTGACCCTCCTGGTTTAGGCTCCCAGATTCTTGCTGGAGTCCCAGGTGTACACCACCACACCTGATTTCCCTTGTTCCTTTTAAGGTTAACAGCTCTGCAGGTCCCTAGAGATTGTGGACACCTTGAAGATGGACTGTAGTTGAAAAGATTTAAATGGTGAATTTGGCAGCAACTTCACGGTCCTGCACTGGGATACTAATCCAGCCAAGTCTTCCTCCAGGAACACACGTGAGCACGCCTGGGAAGGAGCTAGCTGAGCTGCTAAAGTGCTTGATTCACTCATCCTCCAGGATTGGAGTTCATTCCCCAGCATGGACTTCAAAAGCCATTGAGAGCTTCTACAATCCCAGCGCTTTAGGGTGGAGGCAGACAGATCGCTGAAGTTCATTGGCCAGCCTGCCTAGCCAATCAGTGAGCTCCACGTTCATAGTGGAAACACTGTCTCAAAACAAAAACAAAAACAAAAACAAAGCCGAGGCAAGAAGAACAACAAAAAAGGTAGAGCAGGTCTGTGGAGACGCACGCCTTTAATCCCAGGATTTGGGAGGCAGAGGCAGGCGGATCTCCCCGAATCTGAGGCCAGCCTGGTCTACAAATGGAGTTCCAGGACAGCTAAGGCTGTTAGAGAAACCCTGTCTTGAAATACCAAACTCATATACATGCGCTCATGTGCACGCGCAAACGCCCAATCGCGCCCCAGCATTCACTCGCATGTACATAAACACACATATGCAAGCACGCAAACATTCATACGTACACACACAAAAGAATTTTTAAAAACAATGATCATGAAAATAGAGACAGAGGTCCTGCCCTCAGTGAACTTCAGAATTAATGAAGATACAGATATGAAATAAGACCCATAATATCCAGCTTAATGCTCAAAGCCATGCAGGGTGTGTGTTGACAGGGTGCAAGTGTCAGAGTGTGCCAGAGTGTGTGGGGAGGGACAGCTAGAAGGGAGATTTGGCTTGCTTACGATCAGCTTTCCCTGCCTACCAAAGTCCCTTTCTGGACCTAAACAGGAGAGCAATCGCCCAGTTATAAAGCAGCGGTTCTCAGCCCTTCTAATGCCGTGGCCTTTAAACACAGTTCCTCATGTTGTGGTGACCCCAACCAAAAACATTATTTTGTTGCTACTTCATAACTGTAATTTTGCTACTGTTATGAATCATAATGTAAATATCTAATATGTAGGCTCAAGAGAGTCATCACTCGCAGGTTGAGAACCACTGTTAGAAAGGCTAAAACTAAGGAGCTGGAGAAATGGCTCAGAGGTTAAGAACGGCTACACCCAGAGATAAGCATTTTTGAGAGGCATGGGACAGAGACTTTGATTTTGATGTAGGCTTGGTTTTGTATTACCTTGGTCTTTTGGGTTTGTTTGTTTGTCTGTCTGTTTGTTTGTTTGAGACCAAGTTTCTTGTAGCTCAAGTTGGTCTCAAACTTGCTCTATAGCTAAAGTTGAATTCCTGGTCCTCCTGCCTCCCCTTCCAATAGCTAGAAACACAGGTGGATACCATCATGCCCTGCTCAAGCTTTCATTTCATTTTTTTTCAGTACTAGGGTTGAGTCCAGGGCCTCGTGCATGCAAGTGCTTTGATACTGAACTGTAAGTGCCCCACCCCTTTAACACAATATCTATCTACCTATTAGTTATGTGTAGGTCAGAGGGCAGCTCTCCTTCCACCATGTGGGGCCTGAGGAATAAGACCTGGGTCCTCAGCCTTGGTGGCAAGCCCTCTTACCCACCCAGCCATCATGCCAGCCAGCCACCATTTCTTGTATTTTCCATTTTCAGCTGGGTTTCACCTAGTTCTCCACACTGGCTTTATTCTCACACTGTAACTCAGTCAGACCTTGAACCCAAGGCTCTCCTGCCTTAGCCTTCGAGGTAGCTAGGTAGGATTACATGCCTGAGCCACCAGACCTAGCTCAGAGACAAACTCTCTGAGGAACTGTGGCAAAAGAACCAGAGGGGGAGCACAGTGAGAGAGGCTAGGGGCCTCCTCTCCAGGCGAGGATTCTCGAAGCAGAGTTCAGATGAGCTGACACTGGCTGGGGCTGGAGGCTAAGTGTGGGAGGACAGCTTCCAGCCAAGGAGTATCCATGCTAAACACTGGTAGTCCTGTGCCCAGGAGGGATGGACAGAAAGTCACTGTGGCAGGGAAAGAGCAACCAATTCATCTGAACCAGAAGAGTGAAGGGCTGTGTTGGACTCTTGAGGATCTATGTAGGACCCCCAGAGCCCCGAAAAACACACCCACATGCTAGTAATGGAGTCACCCTGGATGCCATGGAGTTTAACTAAAACAGGGGTCAAAGTGGCTGTGGGAAGCTGATTAGGAAACTGCTAGACTAGGTAAACCAGGTTTAAGGAGAAAGGTAGGGGAAAGCCAGGTCCCAGAAATATTGAACACACACACACACACACACACACACACACACACACACACACACACTAGGTTGGTGGCATGATGGGGAATGTCATTCTGTAAATTCTGTAAATATGTTTCTCATTGGTTAATGAAAAAAGCCCTAAAACAGAGCTAGCCAATAAGACATGCTAATAACTGGCCAACAGCTTTATATCTAATAGTGTCTCTGTGTGTTATTTGGGGCTGCTGCTGGAGGGAAAACTGCTGGTAACAGTGGCACACACCTGTGATCTCATTCATTGCTCAGTAAGTGCAGGCAGGGGAATCTCCCAAGAGTACAAAGTCAGCCCAAGCTACATAGTGAGAGCCTGTCACAACCACATGGTGCTCAGGAGATGGCACGATCAGTAAACTGCTTCTCTGTGAGTGCATGAAGACTGGAGTTTGATTCCTAGAACCCAGGAGAGAGAGAAGAGACTACATGGTGGCATGTGCTTGTGATCCAACCACTGGGATGGTGGAGACTGGGGAATTCCTGGGGCTTGTTGGCCAGTCTAGCCTAGAGAGACATATGTGCACACACATACACTCATACATACATACATACATACATACATACATACATAATGTACCTGTACTCACATGCATGAAAACCCCAATATAGTCTTACCATAGGAATATTTCTGGGCATATCAAAAAAAAAAAAAAAACTGAAAGCAAGTTGTGAGGGAGATATGTACATACTGTGTTCCTGACAGATTTACTCACAATGGCTAGAATATGGAACAAAGTCTAGAATCCAAGCCAGGTTGTGGTGGCGCATGCCTTTAATCTTAGCACTCGGGAGGCAGAAGCAGGTGGATCTCTGTGAGTTCAAGGCCAGCCTGGTCTACAGTCCTGCTGGTTCCAGAACAAGCAGGACTACACAGAGGAACCCTGTCTCAATAAACAAATAAGTGAGCAAACAAACAAACAAAAAAGAATTCATACACATTTTACATATATCTAAGGGAATATTAGCCTGAGAAAGGAAGGAAAACATGATAACCTGCTGCAACACAGATGAATCTTGATGACACAATGTTGAGTGAAATATGCCAGACCTGACATAGCGCCTCATGTAGCTCAGGCTGGCCTGGAACTTAACTATGTAGCTGAAGATGACCTTAAACTTCTGGTCCTCCTGCCTCCACCTCTGAGTGCTAGGATTGCAGGTATGTGTCACCTCACCCAGTTAATACAGTGTTGGGGATCGAACCCAGGGCCTCGTGCACGCTAGGCAAAAACTCTACCAACTGAGCCACATCCCAAGCTCCTACCTTTCCACTTATATGAAGCCCGAAGACTGGTCATGTTCACGGAGACTAAAAACAGAATGGTGGGAGGCAAGGGCTTGGGACAGTGGAGTGGTGCTTCAGTGGGGACAGAACTTCTGCTTAGAAGGCTAGAGAGTTGAGATAGATAGTGTTGGTAGCTGCTCAGTGGTTTGTTGTTGTTTGCTTGCTATCTGGCTTTCCTTAGACGGGCTCTTTCACTTGTAGCCCAGGCTAATCTGGAATTCCTCTTGTATCTCAAACTGGCCTTGAATTCATGGTAATCCCTCTGCCTCAGCATCCCCAGTGCTGGAATTACCAGCCACTGTGCCTGATGTGCCTGATGGTTGCACCACAATGTGAATTTAAACGTTTTAATTTGTGTGTGTGGGGGGGGTGGATGGGTGGGTGGGGTGATGTGGCTACACCTGTGTGTGCAGGCATGCACCCCACCCCACCCCATCCATGGGAAGAAGCCAAAGAAGAACACTGGGGGTCCTGCTCTATTACTGTCTGATATTGTTCCTTGAGACACTGAAACTGGAGTGGCTTTGGTGGCTAGCAAGCCCCAGCCATCTCCTACTCCAGCCCCCCATAGTACTGGGGTGACAAGTGTGTGTCTAGCCATGCCTAGATTTGGTGCTGGGGATTTGAACTGAGGACCTTATGCTTGTACATTGAATGCTCTCACCCACCGAATCATCTCCTAGTCCTAATGTGAATATTTCAGAGTCATTGAACCACACACTTAGACGTGGCTAATATGACATATTTCTGTATATTTTACATCAATATAGCTGAACCAGACAAGGCTAAAGGGGACAGGAGAGTGTGGCGAGTCCTATGAGGATTTAGGAACTGGATGTAATGGTATATGCCAGTATCCTAGAATTCGGGAAGCAGAGGCAGAGGGATGGCCAGAAGTTCAAGACCAGTGTGGCCTGGCACACAAGACAAGTTACAGGGACTGAGTCTGAACACAGAAGGGGCTGAAGTAGAAAAAAAAGAAAAGATGGTTTTCTTTCTTTCTTTCTTTCTTTCTTTCTTTCTTTCTTTCTTTCTTTCCACTTTCCTTCCTCTCTCCCTCCCTCCCTCCCTCCTCCTCCTCTACTTAGGAGGAAGAAACTGTATAGTAATGATATCAAGGGCTTGCAGAGCCAGCTCACCCTGACCTTGGCAAGTCTAGACATCTATTTAATTGTCTGCGATTTCTTTTTTCCTTAAACAGTGATACATTGGCTATATTGACAGCTACCATAGAGAGGGCAAGAAAAGAGCCCGTTTTAAAAAGGGTCCTTGAACAATGAAAATGTGGGAAGCTGAATTCTTCTTTGGATCCCGTTGGGTCTAGAGAACCTGCTTAAGTCGTCTCACAAAGAAAAGAGAAAAGGCCTACTGCCAATAAAAGAGCCCCACAATACCCAGCACCTTACCTTCAGAGCTCACAGCAGGATCCAAAAGAAGCAGACCTAAGTCCAACCACAGAGAAATCCACAAGAAAACTGTACTATATTGCCAGGTGATATTTGTTTATTTGTTTATACTTCTTTGAGACAGGGTTTCGTGTAGCCTGGGCTGGCTCCAAACTCACTAAGTAGCCAAGAAGAATCCTGAACTCTTGATCCTCCTGCCTTCACCACCTCAGTGCTGGGATTGCAAGCCTGCTGGGCCACACCCAGTTCATGAGGAGCTATGGTGGAACCTGGGGCTCTGTGCATACTAAGCAAGAACTCTACCAACAGAGCTACACACCCCCAGCCTAGGGAGATGTTTGAGGCTGGGTCAAAGAGGTAGTAAAATAGCCAGAAAAATGATAAAAACAAAAGCCCAGCAGCAGCAACAAAACCAACAAAGACTATAACAGGCATGTCTTTGAGGAAGTATTTGGGTAGCAAGCAGACATATGAGGGAGCAGGTAAAAGCTGTGCAAGCCTGGCCACCTGAGTTTGACCCCCTACGTGTCACATAGGGGAGAGTGGGAGAGTGTGTGTTTTTAATCCCAGCATTCCTAGTGAGATGGGAGGCAAGGCAGACAGAGACAGGAAAGCTAGCCAGCAGCTTGCAGACCAGCCAGGAAGCAGAAGAAACAATAGAAAAACTTTCTTCCTAGTATACGTGAGAGCTGACTCCTGAAAAATTGTCCTCTGAGTTCCACATGTGTGCTATGGCATGTGTACCTACATGCACACAAGAAACACACACACACACACACACACACACACACACAATTTTTCCTAAGAATTGACTACAATAACAATACAAACATCATCTGAAAATATTCTTGGACTGGCTACTTGGTTAAGAACACTGCTGTTCCTGCAGAGGACCTGGGTTCAATTTCCAGCACCCATATTGTAACTCTAGTCCCAGAGGATCTGACGCCATCTTCTGGCCTTCACAGACACTGCATGCACATGGTACACAGACATACATGGAAGCAAACTGCTCACACACATAAAATAAGAAAAAATAAGTAAAATCTAAACAAAATTATTCAAATTGCGCTTTGAATACAGCTTGGCAGTTTCTTCCAACAACAGTCAAAGACTGAGGAGATTGTGAATAAGAATGTTTTCTGGGAAAGCCTGAAGATCTGAGTTTGAATCCCCAGTACTCATTTAAAAAGTTGGGTGTAACTATGTTTACACCCATAACCCCAGTGCTACCAGGATAGAGTTAGGGGGATCCCTGGGGATGGATGGCTGCCAGCCTAGCCCCAGGTTCAGTGAGAGACCCTGTCTCAAGGGAATAAGGTGGAGAGTGATGGAGCGGAACACCCAGCATCCTTCTCTGGCCTCCTTTGCAGACACATGAACCTTCACACATGTGTCCACATACCACACACACACACACACACACACACACACACACACACACACTCACATTTCAAGATATTTGTCATCCTAAACAAAAATTTGTACAGAAGTCAGGCCTGGTGGCAGAGGCCTATAGTTACTTAGGAGGCTGAAGCAGGATAGCAAACTCAAGGCCAGCCTGAGTAACTTAGCAAAAATCTGTCTTAATAAATTTAAAAAAATAGCCTAGTGGCGGGGGCGCCTGCCTTTAAACACAACACTTGAGATACAGAAGCAGGCAGATCTCTGAGTTCAAGGCCAGCCTGGTCTATCTTGTGAGTTCTAGGACAGCTAGGACCGTTACACAGAGAAACCCTGTCTCCAACAAACAAATAAACAAACAAATAAAAAAGATTAAAAAAAGTGTAGGTTGATGGTAGAGCTGGGGTGTGGCTCAGTGGTGGATTACTTGCTGTGCCTGGGCCCTGTCACACTAATAAACAAGAGAGAGAGAGAGAGAGAGAGAGAGAGAGAGAGAGAGAGAGAGAGAGAGAGAGAGAGAGAACTTAGCCTGACACAACAACCTGCAGGCAAATATTGCAATTACTATTAATTCATAATCACCCCAAACAGGAAGCAACCCAACCGCATCTGAACAGGGGAATGGATTAACAAAGTGTAGCCCTGTATTATGCAATGGAGTACACTATAGCAAATACGGTTCACAGAGCCACATGGATGAATCCCACAGGCACCCTGTGTGTTTCTGTGATCTTCTGGGGGAAGCAAAACAGTAGGGACATAAAAGAATGGTAGGCAGCAGCAGCTGGAGGTCTAGGGACAAGCTCACCACAAAATGACACGCAGGAACCGGCAGGTGGGGATAGAGAGATAATTATGGTGACAATTATTGTATAGTCATCAAAAGGAGAACTGGGTTGGAGATGTAGCTCCATGGTAGAACGTTGCCAGGCATGCACAAGGTCCTAAGTTCAAGTACCAGAACTAACCCGACCCCACACACAGATCTTTGCACTAAAGGGAATTTTACTGGGGCTGGGGGATGCTACTCAGTGGGTAGTGGTTTGACTGGCATGCATGAAGTCCTGAGTTCCTCCCCCAGAGTAGCATAAACCAGGAGTAGGGATGCACTGGGGAGGTGGGAGCAGGAGAATCAGAAGCTGAAGGACATTTTAGCTACATGACATCCTGTCTGGAAGAAGGGGGGAGGGGCAGGAGGAAGGAGAACGGAAGGAAAAGGGGAGGAAAAAAACAAACAAACAAAACACACACACACACACAACTCAATAGCTTGATTTAAATCTCACCTTTATTTTATGTATTTTTTTTATAGGAACTGGAGCGTGTGTGTTGATAGACCCCCACATAAGGCTTAAGAGCTATGCTGTCAATTTCAGATGTCACTAGCCACAAAGCACAGCTTAAAGTGATATTGTAATTAAGATGAAATACAAGCCCATTTTTCCATGGCATGAGCCACACTTCTCAGGCCCAGCAGACACCCGTGACTAGTGGCCCCATGGTCAGTGCAAATCGAGAAGAGTCTGTCACTGTGTGAAGTCCCTTGGGATTGTGCGATCCTCCCTCCCTTCTTCCATGTGCCCTTCCTTTCCCTCCGCTCCTCTCTATCCCCGTCCTTTATTCCTATGCTTTCAGTTTTCAGACAAAGTCTTGTATAGCCCAGGCTAGGCCCCAGCTTGCTATGTAGCAGAGGATAGTCTTGAACCTCTGATCTTCTTGTCTCCACCTCCTAAGTGCTGAGCTGGCAGGCATGCCCACCATGCATTTGACACGGTGCTAGGGATCAAACCAGCAGTTTGTGTGTGCTCCGTAAGATCCTACAAACTGAGCCACAGCCAGCCCCCCCCCCCAACTTCTTCCTTCCTTTCTTTTTCTTTTTTTCTTTTGAGACAGGGTCTCATTGTATAGCTCTGCCTGGTCTGGAACTCACTATGTAGACCAGACTGGCTTTGAGCTCTCAGAAATCTGCTTGCCTCTGCCTCTGCCTCCTGAGTGCTGGGATTAAAGGCTTGCACCACCAATGCCTGGCTATAAGGGTTTCTTTGGTCTGTTGTCAGTATTCTATCTGGTGATCTGTTCAAGACTTCCTGGGGGAAGTCACTCAATGTGACATGCCACCTCCTGAGTGCTGGGATTACAGATGTCACTTCTGGGGGCCTGAACTCTGGTCCTCACACTTGTGAGGCAAACGTTTATTCACTGAACCATCTTCTCAGCTTCTGCTGTTGGCTCTTTGAGGGTAGCCCTGGATGGCCTGGTGTGTGTGTGTGTGTGTGTGTGTGTGTGTGTGTGTTGTTAGGGATGGGACCCAGAGACCTGTGGTTTTGGAACAAACACCCTGCCGATGAGCTGCACCCTCAGCTTGAACCTCCCCCACCCCATGTTGAGCGGCACTTAATACTTTCACCCTAGAAGGCATGGGAAGCTGAGGCCATGCTTCAGTCTGCTTGTTGACCCTCTCCTTTTCCTGTCTGCTACATATGCCATGTCCTGCTGTTATCATCACCTTTTCAGAACCTTCTGGCATGTACAGTATTCTTCCCTGGCTGTTTAGAGAGACCCTAGGATATCATGTCACACAAAAACCAGACTGACTAGTGTGTTAGCGCAAAAGACAGTGCCCTCCCTCCCACTGTGTGTGTATGTGTGTAGTGTGTGTGTGTGTGTGCACACGTGTTCACCCCAGTGTGTGTGTATATGTGTCCCCCTGAGTGTGTGTTTACATGTGTCCCCCCAGAGTGTGTGTGTGTGTGCATGTGTCCCCCTGAATCCCCCCTGAGTGTGTGTGTGCATCCCACCACCCTCGAGTGTGTATGTGCATGTGTTCCCACCACAGTGTGTGTGCGGGCCCCCCCCTCCCGTGTAAGGCACAGACTAACTGGCACAGAAACACTCCTTACCTATTATCCTTACCTATTAGAGAACAGCTGGAAGATCCTTCCATTCGGCTTGTTTCCTCATTGTTGCTCACTTGTTTTTCTTTTAGTTACCCTGCATTTAGAACTCAAATGGATCTTTGAACACTGGCTCAAGGGAAGACGTCTGACTCCAACACCGCAGGGCATGTGTTCAAACTAAAGGGGAAAATACCCTTGCCAGAGAATGTGTTAGAACTCAGAGAAAGAGCTGTGCTTCAATGTTCTTGTGTGATAGTTCTCTCCAAAATTGTTTTCCCTTTCTTCTGGTTTTTAGCTTCAAATTCTCAACCCTCCTACCTCAACCCCTCCAAGACCACACAAGGCTTCATTCAAAATCTTACTCTTCTCTCCTTCTCCCGTGGTGTGTGTGTGTGTGTGTGTGTGTGTGTGTGTGTGTGTGTGTGTGTTTATGCATGTGCTCTTGTCATTGAATCCCATGCAGCTGGAGTTACAGACTGTTGTGAAGAATCTGACACTGGCTAGGTCCCCTGCAAAAGCAGACCCTGCTCTTAACCACTGAGCCGTTTCTCCAGCCCTTCTTTTTCTTTTCTTTTTGAGACTGGGTCTTGATCTGTAGCCTAGGCTAGCCTGAAACTTTCAATGTACCTGCCTTTGTATCCTGAGTAGTGGGAGAGTAGGTATGGGGTACCATACCAAGCTTGCCAGGTATGGCAGCACAGGCCTTTAACTCCAGCACTCAGGAGGCAGAGACAGGCAGATCTCTGTGAGTTTGATGTTAACTCGATCTATATAGTTAGCCCAGACCAGCAAAGGCTATACAGTGAGTCTAAAAATAATAACAATAATAACAATATTTTCTTTCCTTCTCATCCTCTCCCCCTTCCTTCCCTTTCTTCAAGAAGGGGTCTTGTGGAGCCATGGCTGTCCTTATATCCTCTCCTGCCTCCACCTCCCAAGTACTAGGATTATAAGCATGCACCACCTCATTCAGCTCCAAAATCCCCCACCCCACCCCAAGGTAGAGTTTCTCTGTGTTACAGCTCTAGCTGTCCTGGAATTCACTTTGTAGACCAAGCTAGCCTCACAGAGATCCACTTGCCTCTGCCTGGGACTAAAGGCATGTGCCACCACCACCTGGCTAGCTCCAAAATTCTTAAAGAGTAAATATTGCTTGTCTCCCTGCCCCCGTGGGTCAGGAATTTGGGAATGACCCTAGTAGGTGGGTCTGGCAATAAGTTGAATTAACATGTTGGCCAGGGATCCTCGCTTGTAAAGTTTGCCTGAACTTGGAGGCTTTGTCTGCAGGCTGTGTTGTTTTATGCAGGAGGCCATGTGATTTCTCAAATCACAATCAAGCTTTACTGTGGCAGCCAGCTGCTGACTCCAGAGTGAGAAATGCAAGCAAGAGTAAAGAGGGAGGCTGTAGAAATGGCTCAGTGGGTAAGGCATTTGCCACACAAATGTGAGGACTGAGTTCAAATCCCCAGAAGAGTCATAAAGCCAGATCTGGTGGGCATCTGTAACCCCAGTGCTGATATAGCAAGATAGGAGGTGAGACAGGGGGCCTCTCAAGAAGCTTGAAGACCAACCATCCTGTTGTACGCACTAGTGAACGGCAAACAAGGAGAAAGGTGAGGACCAGCACCTAGGTTGTCCCCTGACCTCCACAACTATGCCATGGCACATGTGTGCTCACCCTCTTACACAAACATACAGTGACATACATAACATACACACACACACACACACACACACACACACACACACACACACAAATTCAGAGAGAGAGAGAGATTTAAGAAAGAGTGAAGAGCAGCCACAGGGCTTTTAAGACATAGCCTCAGAAGTCAGGTTCTGTACTGAGCACACTGGCTTGATCCTGTCATTTTAAAATACACTTGGGCTGCTGAAGCTGGAAGGTCACCCAGGAATGTGGGAGTTTCAGGAAGTGAGGTCCTTTCTCAGGGAGGGAGGGGCATGTAGAAATTGGACTCTGCCATGTCTTGTGATACCATGGTAGTTCTGGAGGCCAGCACAACTCATTATGGGAGGACATACGGATGCTTGAGGGGAATCAGTTCAGGGTTAGCATCCCAGGCACTTGCTCAGCACCCAGACAGCATGCTACTGCTGGTAATAGCGAAAGCAACCTGAGGAAGTCTGTACTCAGCTTAGATGGAGATGGGAAGCAAAGTGAACTGGGCTGCCTGGGTTGGTACAAGTCTCATAGCACAGTGAAGCCAAGCTACAGAGTGGCTCTCAGTGCTGCTTATCTAGAAGTTTCAGGAGCAAGGACTGGAAAGCCATCAGTATTTCCAGGAGATCCGATGCCCTTGTGGGCTTTGTGGATTCCAGTGTGCACGTGGTGAGCATACACACACACACACACACACACACACACACACACACACACACACACAATAAAAAGTAAAACTAAGAAAAAAGTGAAAAAATACAATATGAAAATGTCAGTGGCATCCAACTGTGATTGTTAACCTATTCTTTCTTTTTTAAATATTTCTTATTTTTATGTGCACTGATGTTTTGCCTGCATGAATGTCGGTGTGAGGGTGTTGGATCCTCTGGAATCAGAGTTTTAGACAGTTGTGAGCTGCCATGTGGGTGCCAGGAATTGAACCATAGTCCTTTGGAAGCGCAGCCAGTGCTCTTAACCACTTGGCCATTTCTCCAGTCCAGCCTGTCTCTAATGGGCAGTGCTGATATAAGTCAACGGGGGTCTCTGTGCTGATCCAAGCTTCTGTCTGGTTCTCCTCTTGGTTTGTGTTTTGTTAGAGTGGGGTCTAGGCATCTGCTTTCTTCCTCCCATTGTCTATGTTTCCACTTTTAGGGGGAATCAGATTGATTTATGTCTATTTTATTCTGTATTTTTTTTTCTTTCTCTCTTTTTTTTGTTGGAGGGGCAGGGTTTTTTGTTTTGTTTTTTGTTGTTTTTTTGTTTGTTTGTTTTGTTTTTTTTTGTTTTTATAACGTGAGGATGAGCTTCGGATCTTCCTGTCTCCACCTCCCTGGGTGCTGGGATTACAACAAGCCTCTGTCAGCATGGCTGATTGATAGGTGCTGGGGACTGAACTCAGGGATGCACGCAAGCATGCTAAGTGCCCCACGAACCAAGCCACATTCCCAGCTTCCCTGCTGATATGTGAATGCCCCCAGAGATTCTTCTGAGTTTATACCAGCTCAGAGAGTCCCAGGCAGGGAAGACAACACGGAACTGCGGATGGCTGAAGGGTGCTTTGGTTTTGAGCCATGGACATCAAACGCGGCCAATTTAAACAAAAAGGACGTTCATTGGCCCGTTACTGGGTAGTCACAGCACAGAAAAGCCAACATCCGGGCTCTGGAAGAGGCAGGAGCCAAGGTTGCTGTGAGATTTTTAGCAGCAATTCCCACAGCTGGCCACTGAGGATGCCCTTCTGGGATTAATCAGCTCCGAGGTTTCCGTCCCTTGCATCAGTCTCTAGGGGAGAGAGGCTGCTTGTCTCAGCGGAGATTCTGAGCCCAGACCCTTCCAAAGGTGGGAAGTGGACAGGCGCCTTGGCACGTAGCCCCTCCGGGCTACATGCAGAGGGCTGGCCCGGGCTCAAAGCAAAGTCTGGTTGCTGTTAGCTGAAGGAGGAGGGGATGCTGAGCAGGCAAAAGCAAAGGCTGCCCACGGCCTTGTTCTGACTCGATTCCCTTGGTGACCTGTAGTGAGCTTCGGCAGTACATCTTTTGTCTTCGTTTCTAAGACTTTCAACTTCATGTCGTAGAGTCCTTAGTGGTGGGAACGTTTAAAATACACAAAAGAGCCCGGCAAGGTGCCTCGGGATTACAGCGTTAAGATTACAGATTTTTAAGACTGGAGATGTGGAGGCAGGGGCGTCGGGAATTCAAGGTTTCCTTTGGCTTCACAGCTAATCCCAGGCCAGCCTGTGCTACATGAGACCTTGTCTCAAACAAACAACAAGCTAAGGCAGTAGGGACTAGGATGTCTCAGTCGGTTAAGTGATTGCCATGCACCCCTGAGGATCTGAGTTCGACTCCCAGCACTGAGGAAAGCCAAGTCTGTGTGGTGTGTGTCTGTACCCAGCACTCCAGAAAGGGGCTGGCAGATCCCTGGAGTTCACTGGCCAGCATCCTTTTCAGATGGGGGCTCAGAGAGTAACTGTGTATCAAAAAACAAACAAACAAAAAACTCAGGGGGAGTGAGGAAGTGAATGAGGAAGACACTTGATAGTCATCTGTATCCTCCACACCTGTCATGGACACACACAAGACACAGACATCACACATATGCTAGAGGCCTAACAAGATTTCTCAGTGGGTACAGGCACTTGCTGTACAAGTCTCATCCCCACAACCCACATAACAGTAGAAGGACAGGTGGCCTCTTTAAGAACCATACTGCATGGGCCTGGAGAGATGGCTCAGTGGTTAAGAGCACAGGCCGTTCTTTCAGAGGTCCTGAATTCAATTCCCAGCAACCATATGGTGGCTCATAATCATCTATAATGGGGTCTGATGCCCTCTTTTGTATACATGAAGGCAGAACACTGTATACATAATAAAGAAACAAATCTTAAGAGAAAGAAAGAAAGGAAGAGAGAACAGTATTGCTTTTGATGGCCTAGCCCCTCTACTTCACTTGAAACAATGTCTCTCACTGAACCTGGAGTTCACTAATCAGCTAGACCGGCTGGCCAGAGAGTAGCTGGGATCCACCTGCCTCCAGCCGCACCCTAATGCTGGGGTTGCCTGGTTTTTACATGGGCCCTGGGGATTGAATTCAGTTCCTCATGTTTGTGTGGTAACACTCTACCCAGCAAGCCATTTCCCCAGTTCCTATCGGCTGCTTTCTAAGAACAAGTTCTGGGAGCTCATTCATGTTGCATGTGTTAGCAATTCATCCATTATATGGCTGAGAATACTTTACTGGGTGAATATTCCACAGATTTAAATTGGTGCTTTTCATAATTTCATCCATATACAATGCACTTTAATCTTACTTCCCATTAGCTTCTCTTCCTGTAGCCCCCCCCCCACTAACCACTCATCTCCCCAAATCTCTCTCCTACTTCTGTTTCTACTTTCTGATTTCATTTTGGCTCACTGTGCTTAGTTAGGATTGCTGACATAAGTGTGGGCTGGCCTTGGAGAGGAGGCTACTGGCTTCAGCAAAGGGCAACTTATCATGACTACACCACAGAAGAATATGGCCATACTGCTCCCCCCACCCCCAACAACTCAGCGCCAATAGTTATTGAGTGTCAATAGCCCCTGAGGGAAGAATGGACCTCTCAAGCCCTTCTCCAATCTTGTTCAGGTCTTGCGCAAGGAACCACAGCTGCTGTGAGTTTACTGTGCACTCATCAGGAGCAGAAGACCGTTTCACAGCTCTCCTCGGCTGCTGCAGTGCAATGCAAGCTCCAGGCGATCTGGCCCTGGAGCTTCCTGGTGAGTCTCCTGTCTCTGCCTCTGGGATTGCAGATGCACACCACCGCATCGAGCTTGGTAGGTGGGCTCTGGGCATCACACTCAGATCCCCTGGCTTACACTAGTGCTTTCAGCTGCCGAACAATCTCCCTGGCCTTCCACAGATTTCTAAACCATACACCCACCACTGATAAACATACGGGTTGCTTTTCCAACGTTGACTTTGTGAGTCACGCTGTGAAACCTTCCACATGTGTTTTCGTTTCTCTCTAGCAGACTCCTGGGGTGGGATTGCTAGGTTACACGCAAAGTGTATGCTTAACATGAAAGAAATAACCGGACTGTTTTCCTGAGTGGCTGCAAGCTGTGACATTCTCAGCCATGGAGGGCCGACATTCTCTTAATCCCTTTGAGTCTGTTTCTCTTCCATTTTCCACCCCCCTTTTTCAATTTATTTAAGAAACTGGGTCATTTGTTCATTAAGAGTTTCCCACAGTCTGACTTTGGTGTTATGTCACAATGTCTGAGTTCAGCTAAGCTACACACACAAAAAAAGGTCTGTGGTAACTTACTCAGACCTATGCACGCAACAAAATAAAAGTGGACTTGGTAAAAGGAAATTGGATAACTTTTAAATAATGATTGAAAACACTAGAATTAATCTGTGGATAAAATCAGCACAAAACATAACCCCCAATGCCTCTGAACAAATCCAGCTATTACAGTTCTGAGCCCAAACAAAGGAGGGAAAACCTCCACAACCAGATTCATTATCCATAATATAAAAACAAGACGAACTCTGTCTGTTAGTGGGAACTTGGAATCATCACCATTGGGGAGATAGATGCAGGAAGATCAGGGGTTCAAAGTCATCCTCTGCTACATGCTGACTTCCAAACCATCCTGGGCTACATAGCCAGGTCTTGTCCCAATGAATACAAACTCAAGCAGGATCCATATCCTCTGTGCCATGTATTTGTCCCACAGGTTATTCATGGGTTTCCATTTCAACATATATACTGGCTTTTTGAGACAGGGTGTGTGTGTGTGTGTGTGTGTGTGTGTGTGTGTGTGTGTGTGTGTGTGTGTGCATGTGTGTGTGTAGCCCTAGCCATCCTGGAACTAGTTATGTAGACCAGGCTGGCCTCAAACTCAGAGATCCACCCACCTCTTCCTCTTTCTAAATAGTTTTTATTTTATTACATTTTCTTTGTTTACAGAGGCTTTGTGGCATGTTTTGCCCATGAAGGTCAGAGGACAACTTTAGGGGAGCAGTTTTCTTCTTCCGACATGTGGGTCCAGGGGATCAAACCCATGCCATCAGACTTCCCAGCAAGCACCTTTACCCACTGAGACATCTCGCTGGCCCAAACATTTGCTCTTATTCAGTGCCCTTCCTCAGCACAGAAATAAAAGACATGGTGGGCGTAAGAAAAGAAAGATGTTGATAGCCAGACAGTGGTGGTGCACGCCTTTAATCCCAGCACTTGGGAGACAGAGGCAGGCCGATCACTATGAGTGCCTGGTCTACAGAGAAAGTTCTAGGACAGCCAGAGCTATCACATAGAGGAACACTACCTCAAAAAACCAAAACCAAACAAACAACAACAGCAAAAAAATGTGTGTGTGGGTTCTTGTGTATTCATGTGTCTATGCACATACATGTGTCTGTGTACATGAGTGCAGTGCCCACAGAGGCCAGAAGAGGGCGATGTATTTGCTGGAATTTTAGAGGGGTGTGAGCTGTTCTCTTAGGCCCTGCGTAAGAGTAGCAAGTGCTCTTGACCACTGAATTATCTTTCCAGCCTGAACCCAATTTCAAAAACACAAAAGAACCCAAATAGTAGAGTTCCTTGCTCACTTAAAATATACTGTTGATTCAAAGTCTACATTTCCCACCAGAAGATAAATGACTGCGATAGTCTACATAGACATACCGGTCTATAACGGTTCATTAGACTAAGATGTCCAGGAGGGCAGATACATTCTAGCTCCATCTATACCTCTCTATAGCTCCTGAACTGTGAACTTGGTTCATAGTGGGCACTGAGAATGCTTTGTTGGATGGATGCTTGAGGATGAATTTGCAGTCTTTATGTGAAATGTAGGATTCTCTCTCTCTCTTTCTCTCTCTCTCTCTCTCTCTCTCTCTCTCTCTCTCTCTCTCTCTCTCTCTTCCCCCTTCCTTCCTTCCCTCCTTTCCTTTGTGTGTGTGTGTGTGTGTGTGTGTGTGTGTGTGTGTGTGTGTGTGTACATGTGTCTTAATGCAATTGCAGAGTCAGAAGACAGCTTGCTGGAGACATTTCTCTTCTTCTACCATGTAGATATCAGGGACTGAACTCAGATCATCAGCCTTGCCTCTCCTGCTTTGAGTGGCTCTTTTGTGTGTATATGCGAGTGTGGTGCACACACACTTGTGTGTGTGCCTGTGTGTTTTTTGGTGTGTGTGCTTGCCTCTTCTCAAATGTGGGGACAAGGGGGAGAGAACTGCTGTTTCTTTTGATCACTCTCCACCTTAACCCTTTGGGGCACTGTCTCTTCTTGAACTTGGAGCTTGTGTTCTTCAGCTGAGCTGGAAGCCAGTAAGACCCAGTGTTCCTCCTGCCTCTGCCCCACATTTAGTACTGGGGTTACAGGCCTGGCATGTGGTCTGAGTTCTGGGAGCCAAGCTCTTGTCCTCATGTTTGTTCAACAAGCACTCTCAATGTCTGGGCTGTCTATCTAGTCCCTCTGAGAGGTTCTTTTAAGACAGCAGGCCCCGGGGCTGAAAGGATGGATCAGTGCTTGAGAGCTTTTATTGCTTTTTTCAGAAGACCCAAGTTCAGTTCCTAGCATCCACACGGGTGAATCACAGCTCCCTAGAGCTCCAGCTCCAGGGGGATCCAGTGTCCTCTTCTGGCCTCCATGGGTACCTGCACTCACATAAATATTTACATACCCTATGCAGATCTTTCTTTCTTTCTTTCTTTCTTTCTTTCTTTCTTTCTTTCTTTCTTTCTTTCTTTCTTTCTTTTCTTTTTTCTTTTTTTTTTTCTTTTGGTTTTTTAAAAACAGAGTTTCTTGGTGTAGCTCTAGCTGTCCTGGAACTTGCTCTTTGTACACCAGGCTGGCTTTGAACTCAGAGATTTGCCTGCTTCTGACTTCCGAGTGCTGGTATTAAAGGCATGTGCCGCCTCTGCCAGGCTGAGATTTTCCATTTTTAAATGGATAATTTATTTGCTTTTAAGTTTATGCCCTATGAATGTGAAGTGTCTACAGCGGCCAGAAGAGGGCGCTAGACACCTAGAGATTAGAGTTGCAGAGCACTGTGAGCCGCCGCGTGTTGGGAATCCAACATGTGTCCTCTGGGTGAACAGTCAGTGCCCTTAACCATTGAGACATCTCTCCAGTCTGCTAAAATAAATCTTAAAACAAGAAAAGAGAACAGAACATACATCCCTGTCTGTAACCTTTCCCCTGGGGCTGAAAGCCACTGTCTCTGGGAACTTTTCCCATCTGAGTGACTCTCTCAGTTAAAATTTGTTATTTCAAGCCCACATCCTAGGCTCCTCCAACACAAAAGAGCAAAAGGGTTCAGGCTACTTCTAGAAGTAGAAAGAGAGAGAGAGAGAGAGAGAGAGAGAGAGAGAGAGAGAGAGAGAGAGAGAGAGCCATTTATATGTAAAACAAGTCCTGCAACATACTGGCTATTTTGAATTATGGAGAGGAAATCCACAGCACCAGGGCTTAACCGCTGAGCCACACCCCAGTCCCTCACTGAACTACATCCCAGAGATAGATCCCAGAGGTCTATCTTTGGGGTAAATGTGGCTGCCCATGTGCTGGTGTAGGGGTACAAGACAGATTCTGAAGACAGACACCTGGGGTTCCTCTACCTACATGACCATGTATAAGTACTTTCACGTAATGATGTCATGTGGCCAGGAAGCTGAAGTATTCCCGGTGTATTCAAGTAAGTTCACAATATACACATTACTTACTCATTTAAAGCTGAAACAACTTGGGCTGGAGAGATGGCTCAGAGGTTAAGAGCACTGGCTGCTCTTCCAGAGGTCCTGAGTTCAATTCCCAGCACCCATATGATGGCTCACACCATCTGTAATGAGGTGTGGTGCTCTCTTCTGGCCTGCAGTAATACATGCAGGCAGAACACTGTGCACATAATAAATAAATCTTAGAAAAGAAAAAAGCCTGAAACAACTATTGTTCATTTATGGACAACTCACCAGGAATGATAGCACATGCCAGTCATCCCAGCACTTTGGAGGCAGGCAGGAGGATTGTGAGTTCAAGACCATTATTGAGAAATAGTGAAATTGAGGCCAGTTTGAGCTATTCTGAAAGATTCAGTATCAAAACACAACAACAACAGCAAACAACAGCAACAATGGTCAAATGTAATTAGCCAGAATTAATTCCTAATGATTTAGCCAAAATTATAACCAAAACTTTAGTTTCAGAAAAACGGGAACATCAGCTACATGGCTGAATGGTTAAAGGACCTTGTCACCAACCCTGACATCTTGAGTTTGATTCCTGGGATCCACAGGGTAGAAAGGAGAAAACCAATTCCTACAAGTTGTCCTTTGCATGTCCCTTGGCATGTGCACTGCCACCAACCCATAAAATAAATAAACAAAATGTAATAAAAACTTAAAATAAGCCAGGCAGTGGTGGCACATACCTTTAATCCCAGCACTCAGGAGGCAGAGGCAGGCAGGTCTTTGTGAGTTCGAGGACAATCTATCTGGTCTACAGAGCCAGTTCCAGGACAGTTAGGGCTACACAAAGAAACCCTGTCTCTAAAATTAAAAGTAAATACAATTAAAATTAATTAAACCTAAAAAGAACAGAACTCAAGGAAAGGAATTCAACAACAAATCTTCAGAGTTGGGAACAGGAAGGAAGGCTTTAAAGACAAGGAGGAGATGGAGTTAGAGCCTAGTGGATTCTGTGGGCAGCAACATCTTTTTATCTTACTGTTTCCTTTTCTATTTTTGAGAAAGGGTCCTACCATGTAGCCCAGGCTCGCCTTGTACCTGGAGCCTCAACTCCCTTTTCTGCCCTGAATGTTGGGATTACAGATGTGAACACCACACAAATAGAAATGTCATCCCATTTTGGAGTGAGGAGAAAACCCACAGAGTTGCCCACTTCTGGGAAGAAGTGTGTCACCTGGGGAAGGGGGTGGAGTCTGCTGTGGCCTGACCTCTAGCCTGGCTTCTGGCCACTTAGAAATAGCAGAGTCGTGCTAAACACACAGAGTGCTGGGATAATTGGAAGCAGATGAGGTGCAGCCTCTTGCTTTGATTGTTCCTTGCAAAATGTAGCCTGTAACAACCATGTGCTGTGGGGAAGCTGCACTGGGCAGGCGAGGTTTACCAAGGATGTCTTGTACCTATGGATCATATATTTTTTTTTTCCTGCTATGTAGCCTATTAGTGCTTCAGGGGAGGGGGTGGACAAGCTGGGTAAGAATCTCATAAGGTTTAATTTAAAAGATTAACTCTAGATGATGTCATTTAACATTTCATTTTGGGGTGTGAGGGTATAAACACATAAATACATAAGCAGAGACCACTCCCAGGTGAGAAAATGGCTCCCTTAGATTGGACTGTAGGCAAGCCTGTGGGTCCCTCTCTCTCTCTCTCTCTCTCTCTCTCTCTCTCTCTCTCTCTCTCTCTCTCTCTCCTTTTTCTTTTTGAGACAAGATCACCCTATCCAGCTCTGGCTTTCATGGAACTTGCTTATAGACCAGGCTAGCTTCAGCTTCACACTCAGAGACCTGCTCTGCCTCTTAAGTGCTGGGACCAAAAGCACACACAGTCACACCCTGCTAGAAAATTTTTGATTAATGATTGATAAGGGAGGTGATGCCACCCCTGGACAGGTGGTCCTGCCACCAGCTACAAACCATTAAGCAGCATTCCTCCAAGGTCTCTGCTTCAGGTCCTGCCCCCGGTTCTTGCCCTGACTTCTCTCCATAAGGATTTGTAAACTGCCAGCCAACTATGCCTTTCTCTTCTCAAGTTATTGTTGGTCACTGAGTTTTATCACAACACTAGAAAGCAAACTAGGACAGCTGACAAGCAGCGAGTTCCAGTGATCCTCCTGCCTCTGTCCTCAGTAGCATAGAAGTTACAGGCACATGTGGCTTTTCTACGAGGGTGCTTGGTGTTCAGACCCCAGTTCTTATGCTCTTACCCACTGAGCCACCTCCCAAGCCTCCCTGACCCCCCTTTTAAAAGTATGTCAATGCTATGAAACTAAAGCAATTTTTGATGTGAGGGGGCATTAGTAGGGCTCGAACTCACAATCCTGTGTGTGCTGGGCAACCTATTACCAAATGTATTCCCTCCGCTGCAGCGGGCAATGCAAGATGGAGTTATACAGATTCACTGGCTCTGAAGCTTCCCTACCCAGCTTTCCTCCCTATAACATTGTGTGACTATTTCCTCTGAATTGAAATCTCTTGTAGAGAGAATGACTGGCATAAGAAGGCTTGGAAAACTCACAGGAAACTTGCATGACTAAGGAAGCTCAAGAAACTTACAGTACTCATGAGGATCCTCCCTGAGGTCAGATAAGTGGGAAAAACAATTCTGAGGGAGAAAAGGCTCTTCAGCGGAGTGGCCTGCAAGTTGCACAGGGAGCCCCAGGCGCTCAGCGGCTGAGTTACTGTGCTGGGGTGGCCTTGGCAGTGAGACAGTTGCCTTTCCTTAGAGTCTTCCACGATCCTATGAGGAACCCCATGAACTCACTGGTTCCCCTATGAGACTCTGGTGAAACTGTTTCTTTGGTCTGTCATTCCAGAAAGTGTCACGCAAGACAAATCAGTAGTCCCACTTAGTCCAGCACATCAGAAAATATGACCCACAGACACACAGATCACTTGCCTGCAGAGTTTATCTGACGTTCCTCCCAGACACGAATCATTGTGCAAATGACAAATACAGGAAGCTTGTTCTAAGGAAGGCCATCATCTGAGAAATCCTGCCCTCTGGTCAGGACTCTGATGGCTGAGTGATCCTGGGGATGTTGTGAAGGGTTAGTGGAGACTGGAGCTACAAGGGCAGAACCCATCCTGCCCTTCTCCCTAGTTAACAGCACTTTGATTTCACCCAAAGTTGTAAAGGGCTCAGCCGAAAGACCATTCCAAGGGCTGGAGAGATGCCTCATCAGGTAAGAGCACTTCCTGCTCTTGCAAAGGACCAGTCCTACCAACCAAGCCACACTTCCAGCCCCACAAAGGGACATTTCTGGCTGTATGTTGGGCAGAGCCAGTGGATGGAGCAGACAGTGTTCTCTAGGTATGGACAGCAGGACTGGACATGGTAAAGAAACTGGGGGAAACTGGAACTAAAGAACCTGGATTTCCTAGGGGGAAGGGGTTTGCCTGCTGGTGGTGGTTGTGAGGGGCCACACACAGATTGTTTCCCCCCAAGGTATAGAAAAATGCCAGGCAAGACTTACTTGCTGCTACAGAAAGGAACTGACGAGACAAGGGTAAAGTTTTGTGGGGATGCCATATTTTGAGGGACAGGAAACAGGTAGAGAGAGTCAAAGGAAGGAAGCAGGAAACAGAAAGGTTTTTCTTCCTATCCAGCCTTCCTGCCCTTCTCTAGCACCACCCACTGGATGGACCAAAAAGAGTCAATTGGCTGAACAAAGATAGAGAGTGTAGGCTCAGCTCCAGGAGTGCAAAAGCTCACTGTTACAGAACAGTGAGTCTGGAGCTGGAGAAGGCTATAACTTACTAACTGGCATCATTCCAACTCTCTGCACTAGGAAAAAATCACTTTGCCAATGTCTGTGATTTTTTCCTTTATCTTCTTACCATGCAACTCAACTCATGATGTTTGGTTTTGTCTCTTTGGCACTTTGTATGTGGGTGTGCATGCTCACGTGGAGGTTTGAGGACAACTTAAGAGTTTTTTTTCCCCTCTTCCATCATGTATGTTCCAGGGATCAAACTCAGGGGGTCAGGCTTAGCTGCAAGCTGGCCCACTGCTCTAAACCACATGTCTAGAAGCTGGTCCCCTGTGTCACACAATACAAGGAGTTCAGTTTTTAGACAAGATAACCCTTAACATTGTGCTGACCTGCACCTGCCTGTAGTCCATCAAAGTTCCCCCTGCTCTCTATCTGTTTATCCCCGCCCCCGTTGTGGGGGAGGGTCTAAATACATCTCATTCTGGTTCTCATGGATACTTAAACAATTTCATTGTTTTTGATAGCTTTGCATTTGGATGTCTGTTTTATAAAGTGTTTGTTCCCTGCTGCTGATCTATTTTCTTAGTGAAGTTATCCGAAGAATTGGAAGATGGCTCTTTATTGGTAATGTGCTGTTAATATTGACCTTCTGCCACAGAATCAGCTGACCCGAGCTAGTGAGAGATCACTGACTCAGGTCTGACAAATGGGGAATTTGCATAAGACCGAACTAGACTCCCTTAATATAGGTGACAATGGTGTGACTGGGACAATATATGAGGCCACTGGCAGGGCACCCAAGACCTAACACTAATGCACAAACTGACTTAGTGGAGCCCATTCTATATGGAGAGATACCATTCCCAACTAAGACACTGGGGTGTGGGGGTAGAGAGGTGCCTTGGTCCTGCCTCAACTAGATGATTCGACAGACTTAGTAGACTTCGTATGGGAGGCCTTACCTCTCCATGGAGCAGATGGGAGGAGGGGGGGAGTGGGTGAAGTGGGAGGGAGGGAGGGACAGGGAACTGGGATTGGAATGTAAAACATAAATGAATAAAAAAAAAAATAGAAAAAATATGCCACTCCATGGGTTTAACTTTCAGTTTTTGTTTTGTTTTGTTTTTTTTGTTTTTGTTTTTGTTTTTGTTTTTGTTTTTGTTTTTGTTTTTTTTTTTTTTTAAAGATCTATTTCTTTATTATGTGTACGCGCCTACCCCTGCCAGCAAGGAAGACCCGACTCCGGGAAGATCTTCTTCATGCAGTTTTAATCAGGATCCTTGAAACATGTTCTTCTGACCCGCAAGAGAGCCCAGGGGACCCCTGCACAGGCTTAAATACCCTTGCGCAAACCAACCCCAGTGAGCTGCGTGGACCCTGCAGATAGGCTACTCTAAGGCAGATGCAGACAGGCTGAACAGACTTAACCAAATAAGGGCTTGTTTATGCCAGAGAGCGCTCACCAACAGGAAGGTGGAAGGCGGAAGCCAGCACCATCTTTAAGGCGCGGCACTTTGCGGCTCTCTACAATTATGTATACATTGTTCTTCCTGCATGTGTTACTGCAGGTCAGAAGGGGGCACCAGATTTCATTACAGATGGTTATGAGCCACCATGTGGGTGTTGGGAATTAAACTCAGGACCTCTGGAAGTGCAGCCAGCGTTCTTAACCTCTGAGCCATCTCTCCAGCCCCTAACTTTCAGTTTTTGCTGCTGTACTTTCATGAAAGATTTTTAAAATAGCATTTGTTTTATTGTGTTATGTGTCTACACATGTGCATGTGTGTGTGCACATGTGTGCATGTGGAGGCTGGAGTCATCCCAGATATGTTTCCTCAGGAGCCTAGGAGCTGTCTGCCTTGTTTGTTTGTTTTTAATGTATTTATTTTTATTTTATGTGTACTGATGTTTTGCCTGCATGTATGTCTGTGTGAGGGTGCCAGATCTTGGAGTTACAGATGGTTGTGAGCGGCCATGTGGTTGCTAGGGATTGAACCTGGGTCTTCTGGAAGAGCGATCAGTGCTCTTAACCACTGTGCCATCTCTCCAGCCCTTCTACCTTGTTTTTGAGGCAGACTTTCTCACTGGGCTCTTGCACTCGCTTAGGCTAGGCTGGCTGGCCAGTGAGTCCTAGGGACTCACCTGTCTTTTATATCATTGTGACCTAAAGACCTACAGGAACAGCTGTAGGGAGGGAATGACCAATCCGGGCTCACAGTTTGAAGGGCCCTGTCCACGGTGTTGCTTGGTTGCATGCACTTAAACAGAATATCACAGCGGCAAGAACATGTGTTAGGGGAGTTGCTCAGCACCAGCACTCCTCTCTCTGACTTTGGAAGTGATGTGACCAGCTGTGTCATGCTCCTGCTGCCATGCCCTCCCCCACCATGGGGGATTAGGGAGACTATAATGTCTTACTATGAGCCAGAACAAGCCCCTCCTTTCCTAAGCTGCTCCTGTCAAGGTAAAAGTGACTGATAGAATGCATGGAACCTGGCACTTGCTTAGGCTAGGCTGGTCTGCCAATAAGTCCCAGGGATCCACCTGTTTGCATCTTCCCAGTGCTAAGATAGTAAGCATGAGCCACCATGTCCCACTTTTTTTTTTTTTTTTTTTATTAAAGTGTGGGTGCTTAGGATCAAACTCAGGTCCTTCTGCTTGTGCAATAAACACTGAACACTTTTTTGGCTCTTCTGTAACGAAGCAACACACAGAATGCTGAGCACTGTACAGAATGCTAGGAACAGTAGGTGTGTGGGAACAGTGGAAAGAGAGTTCTTCAGATGGCTGTACAGGCAGATGAGATGATAAGGAGAGACAGAGTTTTACGCTGCCATTCTTTTTGGTACATTGACTCCATGTGGTGTTTGGGGAAGTGGGCAGTCACACCAATGTCTTGTGCTGTCATTCAGAAGGCTTGACAGTTTTGACAGAAGTCATGTGATGCCAGCTTGCCCTGGGATGTGGTCTTATTGAAGTGCACCAGCAAGAAAAAGGCCTTATTAAAGATGGCTGTTACCAAGCAACAGCTGGGATGTCAAGGATGGAGGAAAAGGAGCTTAAGTGGGGAGGAAGGACATGTGAGGACTGTTCTGGTCTCTGTGTAATTTCACCTTGAGGCACTTTGCTTCTTGAAGTGAGATGCAGCATATGTTCCTCAGAGAATCAGGGGAGTAGACACAAAGAGAAATGAATCTCCATCCAGCCTCCATGGTAACTGTGTGGGGGGGTGCCTTTGGATGGGCATGACAGGGTGTTCATACAACTGGGTTGCTTAATTTGTGTGCCAACTCCACAGCCCTATTAGCTAGTAAAATATTTTGAATGTCTTTCTAGAATTGGTTAGTGTTTTAAAAGATCTTTTATTTGTCCTTTGAGCATTTTATATATGTGCCAGGGATAATGGCACACTCCTTTAATCCCAGTACTTGGGAGACAGAGGCAGTAGATCTTTGTGAGTTCAAGGCCAGTCTGGGTTACACAGTGAGTTCCATGCCAGACAGAGACACATAATGAATCCCTGTTTTAAAAAATTCACACATGTATAGAATATATTCTCTCTGTTTCAGCTCCCCCACTACTCTCCCCATCCTCCTGCAACAAGCCCCTTCCCACCTTCATCCCCCTCCTTCACGCCCTTTCCCTATTTTTTGTAATCTGCTGTGGTGGTTTGAATATGAATGGTTCTGATAGGCTCATAGATTTGAACGTTTAGTCGTCAGGGAGGAGCACTACTTGAGAAGGATTAGGAGGTGTGGCCTTGTTGGAGTGGGTGTGGCTTTGGAGTAGGTGTGGCCTTGTTGAAGTAGGTGTAGTCTTGTTGGAGGAAGTATGTCATTGCGGGAGGGCTTTGAGGGCCCAAAAGCCCAAGCCAATTCCAGTGTCCAATGGCTCTCTTCCTCCTGTCTGTGGTTCAAGATGTAGAACTCTCAGCTACTTCTCCAGCACCGTGTATGTTCCCTGCCATGGTGATAATGAAATGAACCTCTGAACTGTAAGCAAGTCCCAGTTAAATCTCTCTTTTGTAAGAGTTGCTGTTGTCATGGTGTCTCTTCACAGCAATAGAACAGTGACTAAGACACCCACAGACTCTAATCATTGTTTCTAGCTGGAATGCTAATTCATTTAGTTGGCTTGAGCTAGTGTAGCGCTCATGAAGGAGACCATAGCTGAAGTGAGTTCATAAGCACAACAGACAAGTCATGCCCAGAAGACAGCATCTCACACTCCCCACCTCATCCTCTGCTTCCCACATTCTTTCCTCCTCCTCATCTGCGATGCTCCCTAAGCCTTGAGGAGATTGATGTGGATGCCTCATTTAGGACTAAGAACTCACCAGCTGCTGATTGTCAGTGCTTGGACCAGTTCTGAGTCTGCTCATCTGCTGCCCACTGCAGAGAGGGGCTTCCCTGGCCCAGGCTGAGCACAACATTCGTTTATGAGTATATGAATTCCTTTTCTACTGTGATAAAATACCATCACTGGGGCAACTTACAGAAGGAAGGGTTTATTTGTCTTAGGGACAAATAAGTTCCATAAAGATAAGAGTTTATCATGGTGGGGGACAGTGGCAGCAGGTTCTCAAAAAAGCTATGGGCCAGCAAGCCCTTGGGAGGCTGAGCAAATGCTACCTCATTGGCGCATGAAATGAATGTCCCAGGTATTGGAGACTTTGAAGCAATCCCACTCACAAGTGAGAGACATACTTAGAAGGGACTGGGCCCAGAAAGCAGCATAAGCTGAGGTATGTTCTGGCAAGAGCCTAGCTCTCCTTTCTTTTCCAGTCTCAGTCTCCTGGCAAAATGAAAGGAGTCAGCCACGGTTGGCTCCATCGCTAAAAGGGAAATGATGGTGGGGTGGGGAGATGACAGTTAAGAGCACTTGCCTCTCTTGCAGAGTCCTGACAAGCACACGGGGAGGCTTGCAGCCTGCCTTCCAGATCTAGGAAGCCAACACCCTCTCCTGTACTCTGCAGGCACTGTAGTCAGGTGCACACATGCACATGTGGACACACACATATATACATAAATTAAGAATAAAACAAATCTAAAAGACAAATAAGGTGAAGATCAGATGAAGTCGATGGATGCTGGCCCCTGTTCTCCTCATGCGTACACCTTATTTCCCCACAACCCTCCAGAAGCCAAACATAACATTTATTGATGGCCAAACAATATAACATTAGTTATTAGTTAACACTGAACACCTGGAGAACCGAAAATAAGCTGTGACTTAAGGTCATATCTGAAGAAGAAAAGAATGCAATTTTTATTTCTATTTATTTTTCTTTATCTTTCTCTAATTTTTTTCTCTTTTCTTTATTTCTTTAGGAAGTGGGACTATTTTTTTTTTTTTTTTTTTTTGTTTCTTTTTGCCTGTGCTCTTATTGTGGACTTTAAAAAAAATCATTCACTCAGGTCTTTTTGATTTCTAAAAGGACAAGGGAGGGGTTGTATGCAGGCAAGGGCCCTCCCGCATCCACACGGCTTTCCTGGAGTTCCCAGGGCTGCTGGTCACGTCCCACCCCTACCCCCACCGCTTCCTTCCAGCCAGGCTTCTCTTGTTTGTTTGTGTGAGTCTGGGAGGCCCAGCCATCTATCCTGTTGGCAAGAGAGAGGGTTTGTAGCACTGGAATCCTTCTGCTTGGGTCTCTGCAAAGTTCTTCCTGCTTAGAAAAGAGGTTTTTGTGTCTCCCCCCCCCCCCTTTTTTTTTTTTGGCCTCTGAGGCACCAGGGGAGTGATTAATAGAAGGCTACCTCGAGATTTCAATAGAGCCACAGCATGAGCTCCTAGGGCTGGCGGGGCCTTTGTTCCGCAGAAATCTGCGATAAAGCCTTGGTGGCTGCCTGCTTGCTATCCGAGGTCCTCATTCTGTCTGTGCCAGGCCAATCTCACGACCTGAGCAGCTCGGGGAGGTCGGGGCTGGAGCTGGGGCACCGGGACCCTGGATTTCTTTTGTGAGACCCTGCAGAGGGAAATCACGAGTGAGGGCGGGGCCGGTCACCATGTGAGGCTTAGGTAAAGTCCTTCCCGGGGGCTTCTGAGACAGAAGTGTGCCAGAAAAGATGCAGGCCTGTGAACGGGAGGCAAGACAAAGGGCTCCACCACTGTTTACCTTAGACAGGGTATGAGGCCAGCCTAATACCACAGTGGAAGCTGTAGGGACTTGGGGCTCATGAGAAGTGATGCGATTGGGTGGCATTAGACAGGAAGGGGATGGGTCCCGTGGGGTAAAATGTGCTTGAACAGGGGTCATTAGAAGGTTGTTATGGCCCCATGAAAGCAAGGATCAAATGGAACACTATAAAATTCTCTCTTTTTCTTTTCTTCTCCTTTTTGTAGTTCTGAGGTTGAACCTAGGGCTTCCAGCATGCCAGGCAGATGCCCTCCACTAAGCCCCATACCCTGCCCTTCACTGGGGAGTTCTAGGCAGGTGCTCCACCACTGAGCCACACCCCAGCCCCTCACTGGGAGATTCTAGGCAGGTGCCTTACCATTGAGCCTCACCTCTCTCCTCATCTCCTAGTCCTGCCTATACTTCCTGCCTGGCCAATCAGTCAATCAGTGTTTTATTCATCAACCGATAAGAGAAACATATATACAGAAGGATATCTCCCATCACCCCTGTTCTTGGGAAGTCACCATGTTGATGCTGAACTTAGTGTGGGTACCCCGTCAGTACAGCCTAGAACTGCTAGACTCAAGTGGCCCGCCTGCCTCAGCCTCTAGTAGCCGTTGTGTTATGCTACTGAGACCGGATCAAATTCTGCATGCTGAAGCCCCAACTCACAGTTTACTATATGAGTGAATCTGGAGACAGGGCCTCTATGGAAGTGATTCAGGGAAGGTGATGTCATTAGAGTGACTTGCTTCAGTGGGGTCAACTCTCTTGACTCTAGACTTCTGGCCTGCAGGATGGAGAAGAGAAAAATGTCTGTGGTGTCTGTCTCCTGGTCTGTGGTGTTGTTCACAGTGTCCCCATGACCTCAGCACCCACTGAAAGCAGTTCTGAGGATTAAGCTATTCAGTAAAAAGCAATTTGGTCCAGTGCAGGGGAGATCTCATGGAATTCAGCTTGCTTTGGTGCTTCTCCCATCCCGGACCCAGTGTGGGATCATTTGACTTCTGGTGGATGGCTCCACATAGGAGCTTTATAGTGTTATACATATGATAGATTTTCCTGGAGAAATGCAACACACACACACACACACACACACACACACACACACACACACACACACACACACAGTCTACTCACCCCGCATCCCAGAAAGGGAACCCACAACAGACCAAAGCAAGAACCAAACTAGAGTTCAACTAAGTGAACTGATGAGTTTTTTTATTGGGGTCGCTTACAGGAGCAGGGATGCCTCAAAAGCACCTTCATCACTTTGAAAACACACCCCAACTAGAAGAAGATTGGCAGGCAGGTCCACGGTCTGAGAAGTCTTGCGTTTTGATCAGTCCCCTCTCCCACCAGTTGTTTCCTACTATTATGAGGCTGAGGAAGGGCCTTCCACAATCTTCCACCTGGCCACTTTTCCAGACATGTAATAGTGTTTTACCTCTGCAATCTCATGGGCCTCTGCCTCCCTCCTGGATAAGACTGCTATTGAACATTGATCACCAACCCGGATGCAAGTGGGACAGAGGTGACAAAGTCAGATGGAGTTAAATAGGAGGGGAAGCTGGGCATGGCAGGTAGCACATACCTGTAATTCCAGGACAGAGGCAGGAGGATTATGAGTTGGAGGCCAGCCTGGGTTACATGGCAAGATCCTGGGTTTAAACACCATGATATGGAGCCAGCCAGCCAGCCAGCCAGCCAGCCAGCCAAGCGTGAGTCTCATGACTACTTTAAGAATGACAGGTGTGTTAGCTGGACAGTGGTAGCCCCTGCCTTTAATACCAGCACTTGGGAAGCAGAGGCAGGCGGATCTCTGTGAATTCAAGATCAGCCTGGTCTACAAAAGCTAGTTCTAGGACAGGCTCCAAAGCAACACAGGGAAACCCTGTCTCAAAAACAAAAAGCAAAACAAAACAAAACAAAACAAAACAAAAAAAAAAAAAAAAAAAAAAAAGGAGAGGTGTGGGAGTGAGGGGCCTCCCACCTACTCTATATGGTGTTATTCAATCAAAGTCAAGCCACCAGGCACTTCTCTGGTTACAAGGATGTCAGAGGCCCACACTTGAGGATAGGCTATATACCAAGTTGCAACTGGGTGTGTATATTTTATTTTGAGCCATGTTCTCATATATCCCCAGCCTGGCCCTGCTTGCTAGGTAACCGAGGATAACTTTGTCCTTCTGATAAGCCTTGCCTCAGCCTCCCAAGTGCTGAGATTAGAGGTGTGTACCATGGCGTGTTGCTTTATTTCAGAGGGGTTCTACCTATCTATACAGTCCTATCCAGCTTGGAACTCAAGGTCCTCCTCCTGCCTCGGCCTCCCAAGTGTTGGGATTACAGGTGGGTTATCAGGCCTGGAATACTTGTTTATCTACTCTGTAAACTTCAAATCCTTTTAGAGCAGGGTACAAAGGGCCAGTGAGAAGGCTGTTGGTAAAGTTGCCCTATGATCTGAGTTGAGTCTCCAGAACTCAAATGGTAGGAGAGCAGACTCCAGCCAGCTGTCTTCTGACCCCCACATCCACAATAACTAATAAATTGTTAAAATATTAGGATGGTGCATAAAGTTTAAAAAGGCAGCAACCTAAGAACCAATAACCTATTTAACAATTACATTGAGTGCTTGGACAGCAGCCGAGTCTTCAGGAGGATCTCATAAACACAAACGCGAAGCCTAAGTGCTATAATAAAGGGCCTGTAATATTTTAATAACTTCCTCTTCGAACCGTTCATTTATGATTGAATGTGTAATGAGCATGGAATACGGATGCTGACTGGAAGGGGGTGGGTGGTCTGGGTCTTCAGGAACCTGCAGGCTGCTGGCCACACAGGCAGCGATCTGCATGAATCCCACCCGCGGACCGCACGCTCCTCCATCCATTCATCCCTGGCCTCGCAGGGTGGTTATTTCCGAGCCCCCGCACACGTGATCGCGGACCACGGTTCCCTCTCCCCGCGTGGATCAGGAAACGGCAGGCGTGCTCAGTGTGGTCACCGGAAGGCGGCGGGCTCGGTGCTCTGCGCACGCGCAGAAGGCAGCAGGCGCCGCCAGGGGGCACTGCGGACGCCGTGGGGGAGGGGCGCACCGCCGCGCGGGACCACGTGCGCACCACGTGGCGCCCGGCAGCCCGGGGGCCGTGGCAGGGTCGCCCTGTCGGCCACCCCACAGCCCGCGTGGGTCGTGGAAGCCGTTCTCCCTATCTGCTCCCCGTGCCCGCTGACCTCTGACCTCCGACCTCACTGCTTTAGGGTTACCCCTCGCCGCCGGTCGCGCGGTGTGTTTATAAACAGAACTCCCGGTGGGAGCGAAACCCCGGATCGCCGGATTCTAACTCAGGGGAACGGAGCCTCCGCACATGCGTGGCCGCAGCTACATCCGCGCATGCGCACCGAGGCCCGGCGCCGGTGGCTGTCCCCGCCCAGTGCGTCCTTGCGCAGTGCCTGTGACTCTTCCGGTAAGTGGGGCCCGGAAAGTTAAGTACTGACCACGCACGAGACAGAATGCTGCCTACTTCTCTTGACCGTAGTGTTCCTAGTGGACACAACGAACCTGGCAGCTGAGGACCCTGAAGAATCAGATCAGTACAACACGAAGAACGCCGCACTTTGCATGTTTTATTTCAGAAGTGAGAGGAAATTAACGCTATATGATGAGCCTTGAGGACGTTGTGCAAGAGGTGACACACGCTTGTAATCTCAGCAGCTGGGAACGCTGAGGCAGGATGACGAGTTCCAGACCAGCCGTAGGCTGCGTGAGCCTGCTTATAAGAGGTCTCTGGAATAGTTAACAGTCACAGGAAGTAGAAAGGTGCCTTCAGGAATTAAGGAGGTGAAAATGAAAGCGTTTAATACGGACAGAATACCGTCTCGGAAAGTTAGAGAAGTTTTGGGTATGGCTGGTGGTGAACAGTGTGAATGTACTTTGCGTCACAAGACTGTTCTTAGAGACGGTTAAGGTGTCCCTGCTGTGTCTTCATGGGCAGAATGCTTGCTTAGTATTGCACCCCAAGACCACATAAACCAGGCATGGTGGTGCACCTCTAAAATTCCATCTTTTGGGGGAGGAAGGCAGAAGGATCATAAATTCAAGGCTAGTTTGGTCTATAGCAAAAGAGAGACCTTCTGAGGTTTCTTATATGTATTTTATAGATCAGGTCTGAGTAAAGGACAATATGCATTCTTTCTGTGAGCTAAGAGGCCGTCACTGGGCTCTCACCTTGTCGGTGTGAATCCCTCCACTCTTAAACAATACCCAGTTTCGGCCCCTATTAGATTAGTCTCTTATCTCCCTAACACCAGCCTGGGGCAGCAGCCCCCACTCTCCACCATTTCTGGTTTGTAGTCATCTTATAAATGCGGTCATGCTTATTAGACACTAGGTATTATGCAAGAAGGTAGGTGACCCACACAGGGCTCTCCTGCAGGGACTTTCTACTTAGAGGTCATTGTTGATGAAGACAAAGAAAAATGTCAAGTGGTGACTGCTGGAAGAAAGGATGATTTTAATTAAAATTTTATCCATTCTTTTTTTTTCTTAGAATTTAAAAAATATTATTCTCTCATATATTACATCCTGACTACAATTTCTCCTTTCTCCTTACCTCCCTGTCCCTTTCCCCTGTCCCCTCCCTGCCCACTGCTCCATTTCCCTTCAGAAAAGGGCAGGGATATCAACCAAACATGGCATATTAAGTTGCAATAAGACTAGACACCTCAACCGGTGCTGGTGGCGCACACCTTTAATCCCAGCATTTGGAGGCAGAGGCAAGTGAAACTCTGTGAGTTTGAGGCCAGCCTGGTCTACAGGGTGAGTTCCAGGACAGGCTCCAAAGCAATACAGAGAAACTGTCTGGAAAACCAAAAAACAAAAGGAGGGTCCTCCACTCCTTAAGGCTGGATGAAGCAACCCAGTAGGAGAAAAATGGTAGCAAAGTAGGCAAAAGCATCAGAAATAGGCCCCCTCCCTCAGTTAGGCGTCCCACAAAAACACCAAGTTACACAACTAACATAAACATTCATTCATTTTGTATCTTCCTAAGAAGGTATTCTGTTTCCATTAAACATAAACGTTCATTTCCTTTCTCTAGTCCTTGGTACCTGCCTATCATGCTACTTCCAGTGAGTGTGTGTATGAGCGCATATGTGTCAGAATACATGTATGAAGGTCAGAGGACAACTTGGAAAAGATTGGTTCTCTGCTTCCATTATGTGAGCCCCAGGGACTGAACTCAGGTCATCACTGTTCCTACCCCTTAAGCAGCTCACTGGCCTGTGATCTAACCTTGATTGGGAGATAGTGAAGAATTTGCTGAGCCTGTTCCTTTGCACTGATGCCTGTGTCATGTGTCACGAGGAGACAGCAGAGGGAGGGCTGGGTTTTTCCTTGGAGTTTCCATGGAGAGAGAAAACAACCAATAGACAAAGCTCTAGGGCTGGGATCTCCTGGTGAGTTTGAGTTTGACAGACAAAAAAGACACATGAGGGACATGTGAGGAAGAGAGTGGGTGGTGAGATGTGCAGGCAGGGAGAGACATGCCTCTTGATGTATTTGTGTGACAAATCACCTCAAGTGCAATTGCTTAGAATAACAGTCACTGTGTTTGAATCACAAGTTTATGGCTGCGGAGTTTCTTAAGTATCTTCTATAATGGTTATTAGATGTTATGGGTGTTATCCAAGCCTTCCCGTGGTTGACTGGTGGTGCTGGTTGTCAATGGAGAACTGGAAGGGATGCCAGGAAGGCCTCCCTGTGACTTTTCAAGTGTGGCAACCTTAGTGGCTTCACTTTCTCTCCCTCTCTCTCTCTCTCTCTCTCTCTCTCTCTCTCTCTCTCTCTCTCTCTCTCTCTCTCTCTCTCTCTGTGTGTGTGTGTGTGTGTGTGTGTGTGTGTGTGTCTGCACTCTTGAGTGTAGATGTGCACACATGTGGGGGCTAGAGGTCAAACCTCATTCTTTCTCCATCTTAGTTTTTGTTTGTTTGTTTTTGTTTTTCGAGACAGGGTTTCTCTGTAGCTTTTGGAGACTGTCCTGGAACTCACACTGTAGACCAGGCTGGCTTCGAACTCACAGAGCTTCACTTGCCTCTGTCTCCCAAATGCTGGGATTAAAGGCGTGCCACCACTGCCCGCCTCCGGCTCGATATTCTGAACAGCAAAGAACATGCAAGGAACTTTGTAGAGGTTCCCAGAGTTCTCTGTAGCATCCCTTAGACCCATTTTATAGAGAGGAACTAGAAGCTTATGGGGAGAGAGCCAGGGTCCAAGCCATGGGTTGTGTTGTGTTTCACTGATGATGACCCTCTGCCCTCCTCTGCCAAACCTGTCATGAGTCAGAGGTAGTGTTCAGTTGTGATGAATGATCAAAACAGATTTCATATACACAGATGGCTAAGTAGCCTCATGATGACAAATGACAAAAAGCATCCGGATAGAAAATTGGTCTGTGGCTGTAGCCTAGCATGCACAAAAGCCCTGTGTTCCACCCCCAGCCCTGCATGATCTGGTACAGCATGCCTGCAATTTCAACACTTGGGAGGTAGAGGCAGGGGCATCAGGAGTTCACAGCCATCCTTGAACAGTGAGGTCAGTCTCGGGTATATGAGACATTGTCTCAAATAAACCAGATCTAACAGGGCAGAGTGGCTCACTGCAGGTGTTAGAGTGGGGAGATGGCTCGGTTAGTAAAGTGGATGCCACGGAAATACTGAGAGCCCAAGTTTAATCCCCAGAACCTACAGAAAAATGCCAGGCATGATGGTACATGCTTGTGATCCCAGCCCTGGGAAGTCACTGACAGGCACATTCTTGTGGCTCACTGGCCACTGGCTGGTCTAGCCTCATTGATGAGCTCCAGGCCAGTGAGACTCTGTCTCTTATTACAAGGGGGGCAGTGTTTAAGGAACAACAGGCAATGTTGATCTTTGCCTTCCAGGGGAGGCCATCTCACTAGTACCCCAAAATAAGTTTTAGAAATCCTGAACATAAATGAATTGATAGGGCAAGAGATTAAGCTTTCACAAATGAGATGTTTTGATTAAGATATCACCTCTTCATACTGGCTGATGTCATGTGACATTATTCACCTACTTTTTTTCCATGGCAAAAAAAAAAAAAAAAAAAAAAAAAATTGATTGTAAGCCGGAGATCCTGTAATTACCCATTTGGCTGAACATGTCTCACAAGATCTTTGTGGGCCACTCACAATGAGGGAGGCAGGAACTCTGCCAGGTGCAGAGCTCTGCTGGCAAGGGGACAAGTAACACGAAACAAGGTGATGGCCAGAATTGCTCCTGTGGGATTCTTGGACTCATCTGACTGGCAGATGTAATAGTGCATGCCTGTCATACCAGCACTTTGGAGGCTGAGAAGGGAGGACCTCGAGTTTAAGGCCAGCCTGGGCTGCATGAAGATAACTTGTCTCAAAATAAAACAAAAAAACCAATAGAATCCAGTATTGGGGAGACAAGCCTATAAGCTAAGTATAACCACTCAGCTCTGGGTTCAAGTGAGAGACCTTGACTCAGTAAATACAGTGGAAAGTGATTGAGAAAGATGCGTCTTAATTTTCTTCCCATTGCTATGATAAAGCGCCATGGACATGTTCATGCATTAGTACACACACATTCAGCCAATGTTCACATTTGCTTTTCTCTCCATCACATAATATACCATTGGCTGAGAGAGTGTCAGTGGTCTAAGTTGAGAGACACTAGGAGATTAAGCACTCCTCAGAGGACATTGTCACTTATTCTAAAATAATGCATTTGCAGGCAGACAAGGGACAGTTCCATCATGTTAGAACGTACACATAACACAACATAAGGAGATGTGACTGTGTGTCAAGTTGACAAGGAGTGGCTTTTCTTGGTTGGCAAGTTGACTACATCTGGGATCAACTAAACCCTGAGCTGCCAGGCACACCTGTAAGGGAATTTTCTTTCTTTCTGCCCCCCTCTTTTATTCTTCTCTCATATATCACATCCTGACTAAAGTTTTCCCCCCTTCTCTTCCCTAATCCCCTGTAGCTTGTATGTTTTCCGCCAGCCTGCCTGCCGCTGGTCTGGCGTGTTGGCCCCAAATAATACCCAGAGACTCTGTATTTGATACAATCCTGTTGGCCAATTACCATTATTGTTTATGGGCTAGCTTTGTCTTCATTATTAACCCATTTCTACTTATCTAAATATTTCCACGTGGTCATCTTATTGGGGAGCCGCGGCTGGCGTCTTCCTTCCTCCCCGGTCTCCATCTTGACTCCTCCTCACTACTTCCTCTTTCCTCCTCCTGGTCTCCTAGCCCCACCTATCTAGTTTCCTATTGGCCCAACAGTGCTTTATTTATTAACCAGTATGAGAAACATATTTACAGAATAACATCTCCCATCAATCCCCCTTCCCCCTTCTCCTCTCCTCCCCTCAGAAAAAAGCGGGCCTCCTGGGGACATCAACCAATCACGGCATAATATGCTGCTATAAGATCAGGCATATCATATCAAGGCTGGGTGAGGCAACCCAACTAGGAGGAAAAGAGTCGGCAACCACCCCCCTACCTCACACCCCACCCTCACTCCCATTGTTAGAAATCCCACAAGAACACCTGGCTACTCAGCCACAGCATATATGCAGGGGACCTAGGTCAGATCTTACAGACTCCCTGATGTCTACAAGCCCTCATGAGTCCCAGTCAGTTGGTTATGTGGGCTGTGTTCTCGTGACCCCTCTGGTTCCTCCGATCCTCCCCCCATCTCCTCTGCAGGACTCCCCAAGCTATACCTAATGTTTGGCTGTGGTATTCTGAATCTGCTCCCATCAGTTGCTGGATGGAGTCTCTCTGTTGTCTTTGATGATGATTCTGCCGGTCCCAGAACACTCTACAGGCAGGACAAGCTGTAGGTCAAAGGTTTTGTGGCTGAATTGATGTTAGTCTCTCCACTTGAACCTTGCCTGGTTACAGAAGATGGCTGGTTCAGGCTCTGTGTCCTTCATTACTAGGCGTCTTTGCTAGCATTGCTCTCATAGATTACATGGAGTTTCCACTGTGCCCTGGAAATGCCTCCCCAATTTCAACAGTTTCTCCCAGTATTTACTCCACCTCCCACTTGATCTCCCCTAGTCCCAACACCACCTGTCCCCAGTCCACTCTAGAAATCTATTTCCCTCCCTAGGGAGATCCTTGTGTCCCCCTTAAGCCCTCCTTTTTACCTGGCCTCTCTGGATCCGTGGATGGTAGCACGATTATTTTTTACTTTACAGCTAATATCCACTTATATGTGAGTACATACAATGTTTATCTTTCTAGGTCTGGGTTACCTCAGTATGATTCTTTTCAAGTTCCACCCATTTCCCTGTAAATTCCATGATGTCATTGTTTTTAACAGCTGAGTAATATTCCATTGTGTAAATGTACCACATTTTCTTTATCCGTTCTTTGGATGATGGACATATAGGTTGTCTCCAGTTTGTGGCTGTTACTAATAAAGTTGCTATGAACAGAGTTGAGCAAGTGTCCTTGTGATAGGATGGGCTGTCCTTTGGGTGTATACCTAGGAATGGTATTGCTGGGTTGTGAGGTAGATCAAGTCCCAATTTCTGAGAATCTGCCATATTGATGTCCAAAGTGGCTGTCCAAGTTTGCACTCCTACAAGCAGTGGAGGAGTGTTCCCCTTGCTCCACATCCTCACCAGCATGAGCTGTCACTTGTGAGGGATTTTCTTAATCTGACTATTTGAAACAGAAAGACCCACTCTAACTCTTGTCCATGCACTCAAAGTTACTGGTTTTGCTCTAATTGTTGTTTCAGTAACAAGGATTTCGAAAACAAGTTGATTCCCAGTCGTTTTATATGCAGATTTTTGTGTGAGAGATATTTCTCGTATGTACTTGTTTCATACCATAGTAGACCTTGTCAGAAACCCTGCATCTGGACGTGAGGTTGTATTGAGCCTAGAACTTTGGGTTTTGTGATCTGAACTCAGGTCATCCCAATGTAGAATATGTGCTGAACCACTTTCCAAGACCCATATACTGTTTAGACAAAACAGTAAATATGATTTACAGATTGAAAACAACAAGAATGAAAGATAGTACATGAATAAAAAAGTAAACAATTAATCAAGGAAAAGTTCGTGCATTAGTGTGGATATTCTATATAAGATAAATTTGCAACATGAATAAAATACAGTGCAAAGTAAATTCATGACACCTTATAAGCTAATAATTTGAACAACCATGGAAATGCTACCATAAATGCCCTTCCCTGATAGTGAGATCATCAACTAAATCATTCACCAACATGGAGCCCTTATCTAGTACCTGTTGGAAACAGAAGCAAACACCCATAACCAAACACTGAGTCAAATTAGACACCAGATGCAAAGAGAGGAGACAAGACCAGGTTGCAGAAACTCACAAAGAAAGCTGATCTGAACAAGGAGGAGCTAACACCCCTCCCCCCACCAGACTGATAGCTGGGAATCCAGCATGGGACTGACCCACACCCCCTGAATATGGGTGTCAGCTAGAAGGACTGAGCATTCTGGGACCTCAGACAGTAGAAACAGGATCTATTCCTGGTGCAGAAAAGGACCTTGTGGACACATCCCCCATGAGGGACACTCCCTTAACCTAGAGACAGGAGAGAAGTCCTAGTCCTTACTTCAAATGACTTGACAGTTTTATATGACCCAACCTGGACAGCATAGCCCTACAAGTGGAATGGGGGTGGGGGGGATGGGAAGGGAGGGTGGCCAGGGTGCATGTCACAGGAAAAAGAGGGTAAGAGGTAGGGAAGAAGGGAGGGAGGGTTGGAGGGTGGAATGAAGAGGGAAATGGGATCCACATGTAAAATGTTTAAATTATATTATTAATAAAAAAGGAAAAATGATGCTGAATTAAATATATATGTATATATATATATTTAAAATATATTTAATATATACATATGTGTATATATTAAAAATATATATGTATATATTAAATATATGTATTTTTGTGTGGCAGCCCACACAAAAATACTTGGAGAAGAAAACTTTGCTTTCTGTCCTACTCTGTGTGGCAAGATAAAGTCAAGGTTAAAGTGAGCATGTAGAGAGATCTTGGGTATTTTAACACCCAAGAGTAGATCTCAGGAGCAGATTATGTGGAAAAAGCTACCTTGAGAAATTCTCTGCATGGCATAAGGCTGATTCAGCTCCAGCCAAGGAACCATAAACAGTTCCAAGGAGCACCCAAACTGTGCCCACCTGGTCAAAGTGACCCCATCTGGTGATCAAGCAATGAAAATTTTGGTAAATAACATCTTCTCACCACAGCAGTGCTTGTGGCAAAAGTTAATAACAATTTTGAAATCCCCCTAGCCCTTACCCAATCCTGAACAGCCAAGGCACATATCACCCTGCGGTTTTTTCCTTTATAAGCCCCTTGCAATTGAGGCCAGGCACCCTTTTCCTGCAGCTGCTGTGCTAGTTTGCAGGACAGGGTCCCTGCCGAGGCTTGTAACTTAACAATAAACCTTGTGTGGTTGAATCAGCGAGTTGGCTCTTTGGTGTTCTTTTTGGGGTCTCATGAACTTGTCATAACACTGAAGACATGACTCAGCTTTGTATACTGCATCCCACTCTTGCAGAGAAAATCTGTTTAAAAAAAAAAAAAAAGAAAAGAAAAAAGAAAGGAAGGAAGGAAGGAAGGAAGAAGCCAGGCTCACTTGATTGTATTTCTTGTTTGTTTTTTGAAATAGGATCTTACAGCTGGGTGTAGGGAAGGAACTTGGAGCAGAAATCCTGGAGGAACTTACTCACTGGTTTGGGCTCACATTCAGCTATCTTTCTACACAGCCCAGGCTTACCTTCCCTGTCCGCACTTCCCTCTGACTTAGCCTGGGTATCTTTCCAGATACTAGCACATGAAACTAGCCACGAGTGGGTACCTGGGCTTCCGACCTCTGACCCTGACGGCTTTGGGAATTGGTGTTCCCCTTCTTTTTTACTACTGCAAGTGAAGAGAGAATTGCTATAAGCTAATGGTTGCCTGTCGCCTGGCTATAAGCTAATGGTTGTCTCCATCCAGATCCAAAGCCTGGTCAGGCCCACAGTGCCTACCTCTGCAAGCTGAAATTGCAGCAGCTTTGCTTGATCTGAAGAGGCTCTAGTGTCCTGGAGGGAGCAAAGCAGGACCCCTCAGCAGCTCCTCTGAGTCCCACCCTGTCCAGCCACAGTCCCCTAGGCAGCTGGCCTGTATCCCCTAGGTTTCTACCCTGACCTCCAGCTCTGGGTATAGACAGGAAAGAGGATCCAGAGGAAGGCCCATCCTAAGGGAGTCTCTGAGCACAGTTTGGAGGGATGTGGTGGGATGCTGGTGTTGTGGGCTGGAGAGGGAGAACACTCATTTAATCATTTGACCACTGGGGAATCAACACTTATTGATCGAGTCCTGCAGTGTGACAGGCAGCTTGCTAAGTACCGGGACAGGATCAATGCAGAAAGCAAATGGTGACTAAGCATTGCCCAGATATGTGAGGTCACCATTAAGAACTACCTGCAAGGACCAGGAACAAATCTAAGAAAGGTTTCTCTTTCTTTTTCTTTAGAGACATGGTCTTGCTCTATAGTCCAGGCTGGCCTTGAACTCAAAACTTTCTGCCACTGTGCCTTCAGCACAGAGATCGGCCTGCTTCTGCCATCTAAGTGCTGGCACCACCACTGCCTCACCCCACAATGTTTTTGAGTCAGGGTCTTGCTGTGTAGTCCAGTCTGCCTTAGACTCATGCCAGTCCTCCTGCCTCAGCTTCCAAATGCTGAAATTACAAGCTATTACCTTGGCTGAGAAAGCTTTTTTTTTTTTTGTCTTTTGTGGTACTGGGAGTTGAGCCCAGAGCCTCATGTATGTTAAGCAAGTGCTCTGCTATTGAGCTGTATCATGTATTTGTGTGGGTGTGCTGTGCTGTGCTGTGCTGTGTGTGTGTGTGTGTGTGTGTGTGTGTGTGTGTGTGTGTGTGTGTGTGTGTGTATGCACAAGCACATACCTGATTTTGTTTATTTTAAAGTCAGAGTCCAATATAAGGATGACTTTAACCCCTGACCCTTCTGCCTATTCCACCCCCTGAGTCTTGGATTTGCAGATATGTGCCACCTCCTTTGATTTTATATGAAACCACAGTGTGATGATTTGAGTGAAATGTTCCTATAGTCTCAGGGATTTGAACACTTGGTCCCCAGTTAGTGAGGAGGGTTAGGAGGTGTGGCCTTTCTGGAGGGAGTATGTCCCTGGGGCAGGCTGTGAGGTTTCAAAAGGCTCATGCCATCCCCAGTGTACTCTCTGCCTTCTGCTTGCTGTTTGAGATGTGAGCTCTGTCACCATGGACCGTAACCCTCTGGACCCATAAGCCCAGTTAAATGCATTCTATTTTAAGTAGCTTTGGTCATGGTGTTTTATCACATCCATAGAAAATGATAATACACAGTGGTTCCTGCATGCTCCATCCATGAGTCTATATCCCCAATTTGTGTGTGTGTGTGTGTGTGTGTGTGTGTGTGTGCCTTCATGTGTATTCAGGCACACAAGTGTATGCAGTTACATGTTTATATGTGCATGTGTATGTGGAAGCCAGAGGACAACTTCGTGTGTCGTTTCTTAGAAGACAACCATCCTGTCTCTCACTGGTGAAGTAGGCTAGACTGACTGACCTGTAAGCCCCAAGGATCCTATAGTTGTCACCTTGCTCCCCCTTAGGAGCAAGAATTACAGATGTGAACTACCACATCTGGCTTTTATGTGTGCTTTAAGGATTTGAACTTGGGTCCTCAAACTTGTGCCACTGAATCATCTTCTTGGACCCCTGTATATGTATATGTATATTACAAAAATTAGAATCACATTATTTTTTTAGTGTATATTTGTGTGTGCTTATGCCTGAATGTGTGAGTCATGGTGTGAGTGTGGAGGTCTGAGGGTAAGTTGTAGGAATTGGTTTACTCCTCAACCAGGTGGGTACTGGGAATCAAATCCAGGCTGTCAAACTTGGTGGCAGGTGCCTTCCTACACAGGTATTTTACCAGCCCCTTACTTATTATTTTTGAGGCAAAGTCTCATCTAGCCCAGGCTGTCTTCAAACTTGAGATGTAACTAAAGATGCCTCCACCTCCTTAAGGTTGGGATTAAAGAGTACACCATCATACCTGATTGTACCAAGTACTGGGGACAGAACCAGAGCTTTGAGCATGCTAGACAAGCACTCTCCCAACTGAGCTGTGCCCCCAGTCTCCATTTCTGTTTAAAATTAACTCAATTAAAGAATCTTAGAGGATTTAAAATCTGTATTCTCCCCCATGTTGTAATCTTAAAAAAGCAGCTTGAGAGAGAAAGACGCCAGCAACAGAGTTCAAGTGCAAGTGGAAAGGAGGGTGTGTGTGGGGGACCAGCATCTGGGGACAGGGACAGACAGGGGCAGTGGGAAAGTAGAAAGAGAGGCAGAGAGAGAGAGACAGACAGACAGAGACAGAGACAGAGACAGAAAAGAGGGGCAGGGAATAGACAGAGAGAGGGATGGGAAGTGGGTAGGGCCCATTTAAAAGGGAACATATTGACTTGGCACAGGTGGAGCTCTTAGTGGCAGCAGCTGAGGGTGTGTCCTGTCAGAACTCTAAAGGGAGGCCAGTACAAATGCCTAAATACTGACACCCCTTCTCCCTCTGTGTGTGTGAGTATGCACATGTGCGGTGACATGCATAGGGCAATTAAAGAACAACTTGAGGGTCAACGCTGTCTGTCCTCTGTGCAGGTTGCTAGGCCTAGCAGCAAACACCTTTCCAAACCGAGCCATCTCTCCAGCCCTATTTTTCGTTTTTGAGATAAGGTATTGATATGCAGCCCAGACTGGCCTTGAACTCACAATCACCCTACCTCCTCATTCCCAGCACTGGGATGACAGGCATGTGCCACCACCCCCGTTCTTCCTTAGTTGGAAGGTCAGAGTTCCAAGTAACTGTGAATACTCACTCCCTCACTTCCTCATTTGCTTGAGACACAGGGTCTCATTGAACCTGGAGCTAGGAGGCTGGCAGCCAGCAAGCCTCCTCTACGCTCTCCGCCCCCCATCTTGGTCACCTCATAGTGCTGGGATTCCAGCTTTTTCCGTGGATGCTGGGATTTGAACTCAGGTCCTCAGGTTTTCTCAGCAAGAGTTCTCGCCCACTGAGTGTCTCCCCAGTCCCTTAGCTTTCTTTAAACCCCCAAGTTTCTTTTACTCACCAAGACCTGCCTGGTGTAGGTCCCTGAATTATGGTTTGTCACAATGTCCCTGACTTCTTGAACTTGAAAGCAGCCCATATCCTAGTGAACAATTACAAAAAACATCACTGGTCTCCTAGCCTTTAATCTCTCCCGCTGGGGCAATCCACTCACTGCTCTGTGGCTGAGATAAGAACATGTTATTGCTCAAAATTCACACAGACAAAAATCTGTTATGGCACTCATAGCGCTCTGCCATTCAGTCTAAACCTCTTTTTACATTGTCACCCACTACAGTGTCTCTTTCAGCAGACCGTCAATTCTGATCCCCTTCCTCATGTGTGTGTGTGTGTGTGTACATGAATGTATGTGTGTGTATATGTGCATATATATATGTGTGTGACGTACACATGTCGAAATCAGAGAGCAACCTTTTGTCTCCTTTTGTTTGAGACAAGGCCTCTTATTGGCCTGGAACTTTGCCACACAGACCAGGCTAGCTGACCCATGAACTTCTGAGGACCTGCCTGTCTTCCCCTCTCAGATCACCATTACTGGAATTATAGACACATGCCATGGTGCATGGCTCTTTATGGGGTCCCCACACTTTTGAGACAAGTACTTAACCGACTGAGCCATCTCTGCAGCTGCCAGCTGTCATCTTGAGAGTCAAGTTAGCAAGTTGTTTTCAGTTCTCCCATGATCCTTAGGTTCATCACCTTACCAGCTTTGACCAATCTTCATATGAATGAACAAATGGCTTGTCTAGAGCCCACCACTTTTCCACACCAGGGACTATTCCATTCATCACTGTGTGACTCAGGAGGAGGGTTACTATTGTTTAGGTGGACTGCAGGACACTTGAATTCCTACTACTAGTTTAGCTACTAGTTTAGCGTAATCTTATCTGTATGGAATTCCAGCCCTTCCCTCCTCCCTCTCTCTCCCTCCCTCTTTCCTTTCTTTCTTTGTAACACTAAAGATGGAACCCAGGGTCTCATACATAACTAGGCAATAGCTTGACCACCGAGCCACACCCCCAGCCCCTCACTGGGGGATTCTAGACAGGTGCTCTACCACTGAGCCATGTCCCCAGTCCCTCACTGGGGGATTCTAGACAGGTGCTCTACCACTGAGCCATGTCCCCAGTTCCTCACTGGGGGAGGCTAAGCAAGTTCTCTGTCATGGAGCTACATTCCTAACCCTCTTATTACTTTTTATTTTGAGACAGTGTCTCACTTAGTTCCAGGCTGAACTCATGCTATAGCGCAAGTAAACTTTTAACTCAAGATCCTTCTCCTTCAGCCTCTGACAAATCTGGGATGATAGGCTTGTGCCACTAGGACCTGCTGTTATTTTAAATTTTTAGCCTACGGCCTGGAGAGATGTCTCAGTAGTTAAGTATAACTTACACATGACCCAAGTTTGGTTCCCAGCTCCCACATGCTGGCTCACAACAATCTTGACTTGGGTTCCAGGGAGTCCAACATCCTCTCCTGACCTCTATGCACATGGTGTACATACATGCATACAAAACATTCACACATATAAAATAAATAAACCTAATATGATATTTTAGCTTAGCAGAGTGATGTACACAGAAAACCCTCACACCAGGGAGGCTGAGACAGGAAGGCCCTGAGTTGGAGGCCAGACTGAGGTATGTAGCATCTTGTCTCCAAAAAAAAGCTGCACTCAGATATGCTATGTGAATGAGGATGGCTCTGAACTTCTGATCCTCTTGTCTCCATGTCCCCAAAGCTAAGATCACAGGTATATATATCACCATGTCTGATTTTCAAAAGAGAAAAAAGTTTAATGGATTGGAATAGACTTCTTTTTTTCTCTACTTTTTATTTTAAACTGCTGTGCCTGCGCAGCCAGAGTACCGAGCTTGGCTGAGGGTGTCCGGATTGAAACACTTAACAGACCACCACGAGAAGTGAAGAGGAAGCTGCTGCCTTTTATTACAGAGAGTAATGGGCTTATATACCCAAGCCAGGGGATGGGCTAAGTATAGGAGGAAATCATGCACCACCCACATCTGGGGTCAAGGCATGGGCACTGCACACCAGAAAGTTATGAGAACAACCTTGTTTGATAAACCTTGAGAGCATGGGAGGTCTACAGCTGGGTGGGGAGGAAGAGAGCTGTAAGGGACAAGGACTTAAATTTCCCAACATTAAACCTTTATTTGTGTGCATTTGAATATGTTCCTTGGAGTGCAAATGCAGTATCAGAGGACAACTTGTGGGAGTAGATTCCTTCCTTCCACAGTGTGGTTCCTATGGGGATTGAACACAATACTGTCAGGCTTGGTGACCCACAAGTCTCAGAAAGTTTTCCTGTCCCTGCTTCCATTTCCTCATGGGAGCACCAGGATGACAGATATGTGCCCCACCATGTCCAACTTTTTATGTGGTCACTGGGGATCTGAACCCATGCCCTCATGCTTGTATGATGAGTGCTTTATGCACTCCCCACTCTCCCCAGCTCCAACATGTTTTTGAACTTCAGGGAAAAGGCCAGGGTTTCAGATGGTTCTATTACTGTTTATTGTTTATCAAACACTACAGCCAGAGATGAGCAGGCCTGTAGCACTTCCTGCTCTGTGCCTCAGGTGGACCTCATTGCTTGTGTCAGTGTCAGGACCAATATGAGTTGTCAGGGTGTGTGGACACCAGGAAACCCCACAGTCTCTAGTTCAGCACTGGGAACTGTCTGTGATGGAGAATGCATATCCATTGCTCCCGGTCATGTGACCAAAAGGACAGCTTCTCTTTGAAATCAGGACAGAGCAAGGAGCTGGTACAGAGATCTCCACAAGGAATGCTCCAGGCTTGCATGTTCTTCCTCCTTGTTCTGACTTGTAGCTCAGCTTCCAGGCAAGGGTGTGGCTTGCCTTCAATAGTAGTGACTGATTTTTATAACCACAGGTACTAAGGAGAAATGCCTTGTGATCAAGATGACTCTGTGAGTATAGTTTTGATTTCTCCTCTTCCTCTTTCTCTTTCTTTTTCTCCTCCTCCATCTTCCTCTCCCTCACCCCCACCCCCGTGTGTGTAGGCATGCAAACCCATATGCAGAAGCCAGAGGAGGACATCAAATGTATCCTCTTATCATTCTCCATCTTAATGCCTTGAGACAGGGTCTCTCCCTGAGCCAGAAGCTCACCATTTGGGTAGGGTGGCTCATCAGGGAAGACTTGGGACCCACCTGTCTCCACTGCCAATGCTGGGGTTACTGAGCATACATGACCATGCGCTGCTTTTATTTCTTGCCCAGCTTTGTAATTGGGTTTTGAACTCAGAACCTCATACCTGCATGCCAAGGACTCTGACATACTGAGTCATCTCTCTAGCCCCAGTTTTGGATACATGCTTTAACATTTAAACATTTTTCATTTATGTATATATGTGTTTGAACATATGTATGGGGGTGTCCAAAGAAGCCAGAGGAGGGTATTGGATCCCCTGGTGCTGGAGTTTCAGGCAGCTGTGATTTAACCAACATAAGTGCTGGGAACCAAACTTGGGTCCTCTCCAAGAGCAATGTGTGCTCTTAATTGCTGAGCCATCTCTCTAGCTAGTAGAGTTGAGGCAATAATCATAGCTTCCACCAGTAACTCCAACATGAAGTTAGACTCTCAGAAAGCCAAGGAATAGGGTGGGGCCAGCTGCTGCTTTAATTTTAGCCATGCTGTTTAGTAGATTAAAGACTCATGTGGTCAGAAAAAGATAGAGATATACAGTAAAGACAGATTCAGAGGGGGAAAACCCCTCTAAATGGTTTACAGTGTGTTAAAAAATATACATAGACTTGGGAGAGAAAAGAGAAAAGAAAAAAGAGAAGTCCTTAAAAGAAATAGAGTGGCTGAGTGGTGATGGCTCACACCTTTAATCCCAGCACTTAGGAGGCAGAAGCAGGCAGATCTCTGTGATTTCAAGACCAGCCTGCTTACAAAGTGAGTTCAAGGGCAGCTAAAGTTACACAGAGGAACCCTGTTTCAAAAAACCAAAAATTAAAATGCAAAGAAATAGAGTAATTAAAAAAGCCATGTAAAGATGAAAAATACACAGAGAGCCTGGGCACTGTATATTATTATGTTGTCATTAAAGTGATTGATTGATTGATTATAAATGCTGCTGGGTTAATTCAATCTATATATTTTGAAAATGCCTTGACTTCAAAGTTTAAGTCTAAGGACATGTTACTTTGGAAAAGAGGTTTTGCTTTCATTTCCATATAAGATGAAAAGCTGTGGATTCTTTCCAGACTAATATGGTTTGATCAAGCAAGACACCTGAAGCAGTGAGCCAACATCTAAAACAGCTGAGATGATGCAGCCTCAGACTACTACAGTTAAGAACTTGGCCATGATTCAGGATTTTCTCAGGATCCCCATGGGATTGACAGCACCTCCAAACAGCAGGAAACAGTTTGGAGAGAATGATGCTCGAATTCCCAAATATTGTTTATAAATGTTTGTTTTCATTTAAACAGGGTTGATTATAAATGGTTAATGATCACAGTCAATTTCTTTCTAAAGAAAAAGGGAATATGATATAGAAATGAATATTCTACATTGATATGGATTTTGGTTTATTGATATACATAACTAAGACTATAGATTATAGTCACCTATAATAGTCAAAAACTTAGATTTTCTAGAGATACAGAAATATACTTCGAATGGATAGGTATTCTTCAAAACCTTTCAAAGACCTATATAATATGGCATTTAAAATGGTTTATTAGGGGTTTCCATGACAATGAGACACAATTGCTCCTGGTAATACCAATTATGTCAGAGAGGAAGATGGGCATTTAAGAAACTCCTTATAGAGTTTGCTTTCAATATGGTGAGACTACCTATTTGGGTAAGGGGCTGCTCTTGCCTGGACTGTTTGACTGTTGCTGTATAAACTGGACATGCAGAACCCACAGGAAAGTGACTGGTGAACTTGACAAGTTGGGACAATCTTGCAGGGTTCCTGCTTCATGGAAGAGTCTGCCAGACATTCTGCAGGTCACAGAGAAGAATGATTGATAAATTTTCTGCTTCACTGAGAAGTTTATAGGCTGAAGATGGATGCCCCAATGCTTCAGAGGAACTTTGGGTGACTGTTCATGAAATGAGATGTCTCTGTCAATTCTAGAGTTTATGTATTATCCTTCTGAAGTCTTTGATAGGGTTGAAGACATGGTTATAGTTGTGATTTTTTAAGTTATGATAAAAGATAAGTTACATATAAAACTTTACACTCATAAAGATAGGATAGATAATAAAATATTTTCTTTAAATTTTGCCAAATATAGATGGACTAACTATTGGTAACTAAGTTCTTGCTTGAAACTGTTTTGTTATATATAATTTTACTATGTTAAAGTTAAAACTTTCCTTTTTATTTAGACAGAAAAGAGGAGATGACGGGGGAGGTCCTTCTGTATGCTGTGAATGTGTTCCTCTTATTGGTTTAATAACCAGACAGGAAAGATAGGTAGCTACCAGACTAGGAGAATGCTGGTAAGAGGAGGACACAAAGTGAGTTGCTAAAGAGACACCATGTAGCTACTGGGAAGAAGATAGGATGCTGGGCATTCTCCGGTAAGATAAGTTCATGTAGAAATACATAGATTAATCATTATGGGTTAATAATTAAGGGAGAGCTAGCCAGTAAGAATCTTGAGCCATCAGCCAAACAGTTTATTATTAATATAAGCCTCTGTGTGTTAATCTGGGACTGAAGGGTGGCAGGACCAGTTGGGACAGAAACTCAGTCTACATCCCTTTCTCTGGTCCTTTCTCTCTCTGCTTCTCTGTCCCTCACTCAGTCTCTCTTTTCTCTTCTGCTGCTCTTGTCCCCAGAGGCCAGTCTCCCCACCCCTCCCTCTTTTCCCCATTCTTCTCCATGTGAGGTCTGTCACATGGCATCACTCTCTCTAACTCTGCTTTTTAAATTACAGCAGTGGGGATGGCAAATCTCTTACTCTGTAGCACATAACACTTACCAGAGGGCCCAGGGCTCCCTGCAGATACCCAGGTTCAAGAGCTGAGGGAGCTAGAAAGTCAGTGGTGACCAGTGAGATTTGGGGAGCTGAGGGGGCGGGGCCTCTTCCTAGGAGTTAGTGAACCTTTAGCAGCCGTGAAACCCATTGCAGAGCAATTAGGATGAGGCAAGTCAGACAGCCTAGGAAGGATGGAGAATCCAACACAAATGATAAACACTGCCAACCAAAGCAAGAGGACCACACCTGCCCATCTCCCACAAGCCACATCCTGTGGGATTCTAGGCAGGTATCCTTCCACAGACCCATGCCACAGCCACTCACTGCGGGATTCTAGATGAGGGTTTTGGTGAGACCTCAGGCACCATGGTGGCGACGACGAGGAAGGATATTACATGGTAGGTGGCAGTCAGTCTTTCTTTATCACCTAAGGACAACAACTCACCTAACACCCTGTGGAAGATACTATAGCTGTGTCCATAGTGTCCTCAGACGCATCTGCAGGAGTTCTCCCTTCAGTGTGGTGCACTGACTGGCTACCAAGGAATAGAGCTGCTTCACCTAGTGGGGCTACCAGCCATAAGTCAACTTCATCCCTGCTGCTCACACAGCACAACACAACCGCTTCCTGTGTCTCCTATGTGCTTTAATCCCACCGAGAGAGGACCTCCAGGACCTGGAGGTTTCTGTCGAAAACTGGCGGGGGTGGGGTGGGTGGGTGGGTGGGGAGACAGGAAGATGGCACCTCTCAGAGGTTGCATGTCCTTCAACTATTTTGGAAAAAAGAAACTATCAGAGGTTGTGGGACTGACTCTGCCAACCTCAAAGTACAGCCGTGGGCACCACTGGATGTGTAGTGGTAAACAGACAATGGGGGGGGGAGGGACAACACTAGTCCCACAGCATGTGTGACCTCAAAGATGCCCTCCCCATGTGTTTCTATAGGTGGAAGAGTGGGTATAATGGTATGAGTAGGAAAGGTGGATTCATTGTTTTTTTAAATTGGCTGTGACAAAATACTTGACAAATGCCACTTAAGGAAGGAAGAGTTTGTTTGGCCCAGTTTGGGAGCTGTCTTTGGTGGTGAGGAAGTCATGGCAGCAGGGGCGTGAGGCAGCTGGCATCCGTGGTCAGGAAGCAGAGAGGCGAACGATGGTGCTCAGCTCACCCCCCCCCTTCAGTCTGGAATCCCAGCCCAGGCAATTATGCCATCTACATTCAGGGTGGCTCCTCCCACATCAGTTAAGCCTCCCCAGAAACACCGGATAGACAAGCCCAGTGCTGTGCCTCCTCAGTGATTCTGAGTCTCACCAAGTCAACAGCGGAACTTAACTACCACAAAAGGGAATAGCAGCGGATTCTTGTTTAGGACACACACCCGATGGTGACTTTGCCAGTGGACTGTGTGCCATCTGGGATTGGCCATGTGTCCAGTCTCACTGCCACCTTTGTTGCAAATATGGAAATGAGGTGGTTAAGGGTGACCTCCAAGTGTCCTGTCTCTACATGGCCATTTTGCTGTCTGGCTTTGCGCCACCAGAGATTGCCCTTGTATTGTTCCAGTGTGTGTAAGCATTGTGCTGATTTGCAGGGCTTCCACCAGCATCCAGTGGTGGGTGTATGGGATGACCATGTGCTCTGGGCCTTTGTAGTGTCTATGAGGAGTTCTGCCCCTTCTTGTGCCAGCCCATGAGCTGTGTGTGGTTCATAAAGAAGAGTTCCTGGGTGGCAGCAAGGACTAGCTTTCTTAGCTATTGTTGTCTTGGTCTTGGGACACATGGAAGACAAAATATCAGAGTTTACCAAGGTGGGGGCATGGGTCAGCAGTACATTGCTTGTCTAGAATCCTCTAGTGAAAGGCTGGGGTGTGTGACTCAGTGGTAGAGCATATGTCTAGAATCCCCCAGTGAAGGGATGGGATTGTGGCTCAGTGGTAGAGCTCCTGCCTAGCATTCATGAGACCCTGAATCGAAACTTAAAAAAAAAACATATATATATATGTCAAAACAAAAATCCCATGAACCAAAGAATTACCAAGTACCCCAAGATTCAACTTTATGCCGTCCTATTATAACCTCGCAGGCTTCCACCCTCAGTCCCTCACCCTGCAGACCTCTAATCTATTTTCCATTCTCACAATTTTGCCATTTAAAGGATATTATATAAACGGAACAATATAGAGTGTGACACCACTCCCCCCAGTCTGGCTTTTTCTCTGCATTCTGTATAATTCCCCTGTGAGCTATCAAAGTTACTATGTGTGCCATGGTCTTTTCTTTTCAGGGCTAAGTAGCATTCACGGGTGATGTTACAGCTTTAGCGGAGAACATTGGGTCATTTCCAGCTTTTGTCTATTATGAACAAAATTCCTCTGAGTAGTGTGGTGTGTGTGTGTGTGTGTGTGTGTGTGTGTGTGTGTGTGTGTGTGTGTGTATGGTGTCCTAATGAGTTTAATCAGGGTTATTAAAAAGTGTACAGATTTTACTGTGAGGCTGACTATTATGGTTTGAGACACATGTTTTTCAACATTTGTTCACCAGCAGGTGGCGCTGTTTGGAAAGGTAGTGTGATCAGTGGGACAAGGCAGGGACAGGACTTCAGGATTATAGCTCTCTGCTCCACTTCCTGTTCTACTAAGATGAGAGGAGGTGAGGAGTGCCAACCATCTGCTCCCACTTCCATGGAGCCACCTTGCCTTTGTCAGGTCATCTGTCCCCAGATAATAATACACAGGCTTATCCACAGGTTTTTCCAATTAGCCTTAGTCCCTGCCATGCCCTATTGCTTACCATCCCCATGACCGTCACCAATGGCAATAGAAAAAACTCAATGTATGGTGCTGATATAGTGGCCACTTCTCTCCTTCCAGCTCTACTTATTTATGTTCCCTGCCTGATGCATGTGATGGTTAATAGCAGTCCTCAACTTGACAGGATCTAGGATCACCTTGAAGATACGCCTCTTGGCAAATCTATGAGGGAGTTTCTAAATTAGGTTAACTGAAGTGGGGAGACCCACCCTGAATGGCACCATCCCATGGGCTTGGGTCCTGGACTGAATAAAAAGCAGAAAGCAAGCAAGCTGAGCACAAGCACCCATCAGAGCTTCCTGACTGTGAATGCAATGTGACCATCTGCCTCACACTCTTGTCATCCTGCCTTCCCTGCCAAAGTGGACTGTCCTCTCAAATGGTGAGCCGGTATGAACCCTTGTCTCTAAGTTGCCTCTCTCGGGCATTTTGTCACAAAAAGGAGAGAAGTAGCTGATACAATCTTGCAGGCATGCACCAGAGAAGTAGTTGATACAATGTTGCAGGCATGCCAGACAGAAGTAGCTGATACAATGTTGCAAGCATGCACTAGAGAAGTAGCTGATACAATGTTGCAAGCATGTCCTAGAGAAGTAGCTGATACAATGTTGCAAGTATGCCCTAGAGAAGTAGTTGATACAATGCTGAAGACATAAACCAGAGAAGTAGCTAATACAATGTTGCAAGCATGCTGGAGTGAATTAGCTGATACAATGTTTCAGGCATTGTTAGTTGACACTAACAAGGGGTCTTGAACTCAAGCTGATCATGGTGCCCTACTTACACATCTGTTACTTTGATGAAATACTCAGATAAGAAAGCAACTTAGAGGAGAACTGGGTTTATTTTGGCTCATGATTTCAGGTTACAGTCTATTACAGCAGGTAAATCAAGGCAGGAATTTCAAATTTCAAATCTAGTCACATATATACACCCCCAGTTAAGAGCAGAGTGAAAAAATTCATGCATGCTTTCAGGTTTACACCCAGCTTAATTTCTCTACTCTCTTACATTTTTGGTTGTGAGCCTAGCCTCTAATGGCGAGCCATCTCTCCAGTCCCCATTTCTCTACTCTTATATAGCTTAGGGCCCCCTGTCTAAGAAATGGTGCCACCGATGTGATTAAGACAACTGGGGCCAGAGAGAAGGCTGACACATGTCAGATGGCTGACAACTAACTGCCTATGCCTTCAGTTTCAGGGTTTCTGATGCCCTCTTCTGGCCTCCTTGGGTGCTGTACCATGTGTAAACTCATACACACACACACACACCACACACACACACACATCTTTGATAACAACAAAAAAAGACAATTCCACAAAAACATGTGCATAGGCCACCGAGACACTCTTCCCAAGTGATTCTAGATTGTGTGCCAAGTTAACAGCCAAAACCAACCACCACTGGTGGTAAAATTGGTAATTTTCATATCCATTGCACTGGAGTGGGACCTTATGGTCATAGGGCACTTGTTTACTCTTGTCCCCACCCAGAGGGGTGGAGTCTTTATGAACTGGTAGACAACAAATTGCAAAAATGGCACAAAGCCCAAGAGAAGGTGGTGGTAGCAATTGGATGAACCTGTGTGAGTGATTAGAGCTTCCAGAACTTTCTTAGAAATTACTTGGTGTCCCCAGAGACACAATCAAGGCAGAGGTGGCAGTGTGAAGTTGTGAGGCTGAGTCTAAGTCAAGCATACATATCTGCCTGTCACTTGATTTTAAGTGGAACTGATTAACTTCAGCCACTGCTGGCTTAGCAATATAGATTTCTTTTCATCTAGGGGTTAAACCACCTAACCATGAAGAATGGTTTTTGTCATTGAATGAAAAAGCCAAAGGTTAGGGTCATAGCTCAGTGGTAGAGCACCTGCCTAGAACCCCCCAGTGAGGGGCTGGGATGTGGCTCAGTTGTAGAGCACCTACCTAGCATGTGTGGGGCTCCCCTTTTAATCTCCAGTGCTGAGACAATAATAATGACAGCAAGATAGTGTTTCTCAGAATGTTGAGTTGTGTCATATAATCTTCACATAGACTGTCTTCCTAATTAGCTCCATCATTTAGACATATTTTAGAGAGGAACAAACTGAAGCCTAAAGGTAAACAGTTTGCCTGAGTGTGTAATAATTGCAGAACTCAAGTTTTGAATTCCTCTCTTCAAGTGCCCAAACACCATTGGCTTTAGTAGCAGAACCCCTCAGGCTGGGGAGATTGTCAGTGCTTAGAGCACTTACTGTGAAAGGGTGAGGACTGGAGTTCAGATCCCCAGGACTCATAAACGCTTGGTGGGTTTGGCAGTCCATCCATAATCCAGCCTATCAAGGTGAAAACAGGGGGATCTCCAGAGCAAGCTCCTTAGGGAGACTAGCCATATGAGTGCGCCCTGGGTTTCAGTGAGATATCCTGCCTTATTGGACAAGGTGGAAGGAGATCGATGGAGGGTGATTCCTGACATCAACGCTGGGCCTCATGGGCATGTACACTCATGTGCTGTTGGTTTTAAGTCAGCTTGGCACAAGCTAAAGTAATCAGAGAGAAGGGAGCCTGGGTTGAGAAAATGCCTTCGTAAGGCCAGGCTGTAGGCAAGCCTGTAGGGCATTTTCTTAATTAGTGATTGATAGGGGAGGACCCAGGCCACAGTGGGTGGTGCCATCCCTGGGCTGGTAGTCATGTGTGCTATCAGAAAGCAGGCTAAGAAAGCCATGAGGAGAAAGCCAGTAAGCAGCACCCCTCCATGGCTTCAGTATCAGCTCCTTTCTAGCCAGTTTGAGCTCCTGCCTTGGCTTCCCTCATGGGACTGTAGCTCTGGATATGTAAGCCAAACAAACCCTTTCCCCTCCATGCTTTTGGTCATGGTGTTTCTTCACAGCAACCCCAAGATAACCTGTGCACACGTATAACAACAACAAAACACAGAATAACCCATACAGATACACAAACATGCATACCTTCCACACACACCCGAAAAACAGAAAAAAGAAACAGAAAAAAGAAACAGAAAAAAGCTGAACCTTCTAAGTGAAGGAGTTTGGGTTCACAGTTACAAAGGTATCCTTACCATACCTGGAATGTGCCACACCTTTTGGGGAGATATAGGTCATTTTTGATGCCGTGAGTTTTGAGACCCCCACAGGCAGAACACTCATGAAGCCCACCCCCCTCAACTTGGCACCTTTTACTAGATTCTGGGGTTCAACACACCATGCCTGGAGGTGGGAACCCCCCACTCTGGTTGGGTTTTCTCCACTAGCACTGGATCTGAGTTCTAGATTTGGAGGTGGTAAGGTGCATGGGGATTCAGTTGGGTTGGGACAATTCGTCTGTTCATCGTTTAGGATGGGGTTGTCCCCTGTCTGGAGCCACTACTCTGAAACCAGCAGCCTTGGTGCATGTGCCTGGCTTCTTAGGTGGGGTGTCTCAGCTCCTGTGGGTTTCCAGCTATGGCAGAGAGGCATCCTGGCCCACACTCCTGCCAGAATAGGTTCAGTCTTGCCCTGACTTGGAAGGCTTAACCAGGATATTAAGTAACCTCAGGCCTGCCTGATGCCCTTGCAGGGGTGTGGTGAGTGTCAAATTAGCTATGCGTGAGAAAGTGCTTAGGAGGGATTAGATGGTATGTAAACTCGGTACATTCTCTTTCTAGCTCCCTTTTTTCTCCTGTGCATGTGTGTGTATATGTGCATACCATTCCATGTATTGTGTGGGTATGGAGACCAGAGGACAACCTTGAGTGTCACTTTAGATACCACCCACCACTTTTTGAGGCAGGGTCTCTCAAGTACCTCAGGTTAGTGAGCACCAGGGATCCTCCTGACTCTATTTTCCCAGCTCTGGGGACATGAGTGTACACCACCACGCCTGTCTTTTTTCTCATGGGTTCTGAAGACGAAGATCAGGTCTTCATGCTTATGAGCCATCATGCTTATGATGGAGACATCTTCCCAAACCCATAAACAGAGTTTTATGATTACAGGAGTGGAAAAGCAAGCCAGAAGGGAGGCTGTTGGGAAGGTGTGCCATTTCTATATCTGGAGTAGAGACCAGAGCCAAATGCTTGTCTCTTCCGTGCTCCGCTGCCTTTGCAGGGACTGGCTGGTTGAGGGTGTGGCTTAACTTTGACATTTTGGCTTTGGGCTGTTGTTTGCATAGAAGCTCTGAATTGAAGACATCTGACAGATAGATGGAATAAAAGCTTTACTCAGGCCCCAGGAAGGTGGTTATTTGTATTATGTGGGAGTAGCTATTTGTGAGAATGAGAAATTTTCTTCTTAAGAAAATAAAGATGGGCAGATGAGATGGCTCAGCCAGGAAAGGCACCAATGGCCAAGTCTGAGAACCTGAGTTTACACAGGGTAAAATTTTAAAAATGTGATAAGGGGTGGGAGAGATGGCTCAGTGGTTAAGGGCACTGGCTGTTCTTCCCAAGGACCTGGGTTAGAGTCCTAGCTGTAACTCTAGTTCCAAGGGCTCTCTTGGCTCTCTCTCTCTCTCTCTCTCTCTCTCTCTCTCTCTCTCTCTCTCTCTCTCTCTCTCTCTCTCTCTCTCTCTCTCTCTCTCTCTCACACACACACACACACACACTCACTCACTCACATGCATGCCATGGTATATTCATGGAGGTCAGAGGACTACTTGGAATCAGTTTTTTCCTTCTACCATAAGAGTCTCTGGTATAGAACTCAGGCATCCAGCTTGGTGGAGGACTTTTCTACCTGCCAAGACATCTCCCTGGTCCTTCATTTGTTTTCATGATGATAGCCATTCTCACAGGGACACCACATCTTATGTGGCCTCAGCATTTTTGGATCCAAAGTGTAGCATACATGGATGTCCATGTGAGGGACAAAGTCCAATAGGATTACAGATGAGGAAAAAGTCATTGTTGCTATGGAGATGAGGGTCAAGCAATGCTCATGCCAAGTCCAAAAGGATGTATCAAAGCTACAGTTAGATGAGGGGGTCAGTTACAGCAAAGGAACAGCCCTGCAAAGGCTCAGAGGCTGCAGGGAGATTTTGGGCACAAAGTGTTACCAACAGTTGGTGGAGTGCCAAGGTCAGGCTGAGAGGACATCGATGGGGACCATGAGAATCTCTGCTTGCTCCAGCCTCACCCCTTTTTAGGTCCAAACTCACCACCTCAATATTTCTATTATATTTTTAAAAAGTCCTGAGGCCGGAGTGACAAATCTGTTGTTTAGAGCACTTGCTGCTCATACAGAGGACCCAAGTTTGATTCTCAGCACCCAAGTGGTATCTTACAACCATCTCTAACTCTGGTCCCAGGGATTCCATCACCTTCTTTGGACCTTCACAGGCATCAGGCACACATGATGGCATACAGACTTATGTGAAGGCAACACACACACACACACACACACACACACACACACACACACACACACACGAAATCTAAAAGTCCTTTTTAAAATTTTTCATTGCTATGCAAATTTTCTCATGTTTTCAATAAATGATGAAGTACAGCAACCAATTGTTTAGAATAGGTGTCTTTATTATCTATTATCAGTAAACGCTGGCAAAATGGTGACAAGTGAAAAATGCTCAGTAGCCCCAGAGTATACCACACTATCCTACTGTTTACCGCAAGGAGGCAGGGTTTTCTATTCCTGAGTAGAGTGACAAACTTCCTCTTAAGCAGATAGGTGTCTGGCTGAGTAAGAACCAGGTAGAGGTGGCCTGGACCAGCATTTATGGGCAGGACATGCCCTGTGGCACCATGCCAATTGTATCTGTCAGCAATTGTGACCATAATTCAGAGGAACAAGTCAGCTAGCACTCAGTGGCCACAGCAACTAGCCTTGTCCCATGGCTGGGGTGATAGCCTATAGTTCCACTGAGCTGGAAGGGGCTTCCTCCAGGCCCCACCCCTTTACTGTTAATCCTATAGTATGGTGTAATTGGGCTTCAAAAGCCTGGGGCTGTAGCTGGGGTGATAGATCCTTTGGGAGAGCTCTGGGCTTGGATCCCAGCATTGCACTATCCAGGCATGGTGGTGCATGTTAAGGTACAGCAAGAGGGATGGATAAAGTGTACAATGGGCATTGGGCTGTCTGCAGGATCTGTGCAATAGCAGCCACCACACTGTCTGCAGACCACCATTGGACTCCAAAGGGAATCAATCTTCCTTCTTTTCTTTTCTTTCTGTCTCTCCTCTCTCTCTCTCTCTCTCTCTCTCTCTCTCTCTCTCTCTCTCTCTCTCTCTCTCTCTCTCTCTCTCTCTCTCTCTCTCTCTCTCTCTCTTCTCCTACCCCTCTCTCTGTCTCTCTCTTTCAGCTGAGAAATGATGAAAGCAGCTCATATGGAATCTTGTTTTGAGGATGATCATTCTAATAACTGTGGGGAAATTGGCCTGGAATCAGGGAGGCCAAGGAGGAGGATTCCACATGAGAAATGGTGGATGGCTGTGGTGGTGATGCCGTGGATGGCTGATGCCACGGATGGCTGTGGGGTATGATGTGGTGGATGCATGCAGTCAGCCTCCAGCAGGGCTTTGCAGTCAAAGCTTGCAGCATGTCTGGTCAGATAGATGGAACACAAGCAAAACCCAGACAGGAGCTGCAGGAAGGAGGTCAAGGCTGTCCCTGGAGCTAGAGTTACAGGTGGTTATAAACCACCTGATGTGGGTGCTGGGAGCTGAACCCAGATCTTCTGTGAGAGCAGTAAGCCCCAAGCCATCTCTCCAGGCCCTTCTGTTGAAGACCTAATGAATTTTCAGGTTGCATCTAGGAACACAGATGAGGGGCTGTTTACTGGAGCATGATGGGTAATTTGCCAGTGTTCACCACTGAAGACAATCTCTCTCTCTTCACCAGCAATCATTAACTACCTATAAATCCTCAGGAAGTGCAGATTCTCACAAGCCCTTCCCTCAATCAACTGTAGCCCCCTTTTTTTCCTCAGGCAGAATGTTGGTGGGCCCAGTCTTGTGCAGGTGGTCATAACTGATGAACACAAAATGGGTTCTGTGGAATGGGAACCGAGAGAGAGAAGGCTCATGGGAAAGGACATCTGTTCCACAGCACTCGAGGTCTCAAATGGGAAGACTTGGAGCCTCCACCGCAAGAGGGAACCTAACTGAAGCCATTTTCAGTCTGGGCAAAGTCTCCATTTTGTATTCAGGTCAAGTAAAGTTTAAGTTCCCAAGGCATCCCATCCTCCCACAGGTCCCCTTCCCCCACCGTCCCCTTGGGTAACTAACATCGACATCCTGTCCTGCAAATATAGATATATGACATCATCTCTGCAAGGACTGATATATGGTATCCTGTTTCACAAGGACCAGAGGGACACCTTAGATACCAGTCTAAATGCATTGGGCAGGGGGCAGCCAATAGGAACAAGCTGAACCACCCAGTTCAAATGCCCTAAGCCCTGATTGGTCCTTGACACTCATATAAGCAAAGGTGGTTGTGATTCCTTTCATTTAAAAATCCTGAGTCTGGGACACAGTCTGCTTCTGCGTCTGTGCTGTTGTCCTTGGCCCATCAGTTTGTGCTGTCCAATCCAATTAAATCTTGCTTTGCATGAACTCTTATGTCTGCTTGGGTTGTTTCAGAGCCTCAGACCCCACAACACCATGATGTCTGGGGCTTGAGCTACTGACAGACCTCTTGACTTACATGGCTGGAGGCTGATGGTTTGAGCGATTGAAGATGAGTGGTATCCTGGGACACAGTCATATTAAACAACCATGGGGCTTTCACATAGTGTTCCAGCTGGGCCCCAGAAACAAGGTACATGCTCTAGTCCTTGGAAGTCACTCAGTGTCACTCCTGCCTTGCTGTTCTGTGACTACAAATCATGGGCAATTTTATGTATTTATTTTTTATTTTTATTTTAAATATCGATCACAGTTTCCCCTCCCTCTTTCCCTCCCTTCCTCTTTCCCTCCCTCCTTCTTTCCCCCTCTCCCACTCTCCCATGCCCCCCAACCACCCTCCCCCCACTCCTTATGTAGGGTGATGCCTTCCAGGAGTGGTCATCTAAATCTGCCAAGTCATTTGGAGTAGGGATTAGGCCTTCCCTCCTGCCTCTAGGTTAAGGGAATAGCCCTCCATGGGGAATGTGCTTCCAAAGTCCTTTTGTGCACCAGGGATACATCCTGGTTTCACTGTCTGAGGTCCCTTAGATTTTTTCAGGCCTTCTAACTGAGACCCATGTTCAGGGGGTCTGAGTCAGTCCAATGCTGGATTCCCACCTATCAGTCTGAGGGCCCTTCTCCTTGTTCAGGTCAGCGGTCTCTATGTGTTTCTGCAGCCTGGTCTTGTCCTCTCTCTCTCTCTCTCTCTCTGTATCTGGATTCCAGTTCAGCTTAGTGTTTAGTTCGGCTTCTGTTTCCATCAGCTACTAGATGAGGGCTCTATGATGGAGGATAAGTTAGTCATCAATCTCATTAGCAGGGAAGGACATTTATGGTAGCCTTTCCACTGTTCACATTGTTAGTTGGGGTCAGTCTTGTAGGTCTCTGGACATTTCTCTAGAGTCAGTTTTCTCTTTAAACCTATAATGGCTCCCTCTTTTTTGGTCTCTCTCTCTCTCTCTCTCTCTCTCTCTCTCTCTCTCTCTCTCTCTCTCTCTCTCTCCCCCCCCCCTCTGGTCTATTCCTCCCCTGACTCAATCTTCTTAGCCCCACGTGCTTTCTTCTCCCCTTCTCTTTCTCCGAGCTCCCTCTCCACTCAATGTCCCCCTCCACTCCCAATATGCTCAGGAGACTTTGTCCCTTCCCCCTTCTGTGAGGGACCTTATATGAATCTCTTAGAATCCACCTTGTATCCTAGTTTCTCTGGAGATGTGAATTATAAGCTGGTGATCCTTTGTTCTATGTTTAAAATCCATATATGAGTGAGTACATACCATGTTCCTCTTTTTGTGACTGGGTTACCTCATTTAGGACGGTTTCTTCAAGTTGCATTCATTTGCCTACAAATTTCAAGATTCCATTTTTTCCCCACAGAGTAGTATTTCATTGTGTAAATAAGCATGGACAATTTTAAGGGATGGGCTCATTGCTACATGGAAGTATCAAAGTTTCATGTTAAGAAGAGCTAATAGGGGAGGTGGGGGGGGAGATAGTACAAAACGTGTTTAGAGAATTACCTCCCTGGGGAGCTGGAAACAACATCCAGCCCTTCCTCCTTACTTTCCAAGGACATCCCAAAGTACAGTTTACCGAAGTTCACCCTGGGGAATGATTAGCCTTACCTACAGAGCAAGGGTGAGGACTTATTGGCAGGAGCATAGGGGACTTCAATGCACCCTCACTGAGAAGTCTCCACACAGCATGGATGATGGCTTTTCATTATCCACATAGACGGACCCCCATTCAATTAGCCCACACCAGACTCTAGCACCTCCTGAGACCTCGAGGTTACATGTGAGATTGGGGTAGAATTGCACACAGATATGGGGGAGGGCAATCTGGAATCTCAGGTGACTGATCAGTGGTCATCTCAAGAGAACATGAGGTGTTCAAAAGGCGGGATCCTGATGCTCTTGTACCTAGAAACTCCTGATCTAATGAAGATGGTGACAATGTAGCCCAGGGGACCTTGTTCTACTAGTGAAACAATTGCCAAGCCTGAGAGACAGGAGAATTGTCCCCTGGCCTCTGCCCTGTGAACACACAGACACACACAGACACAGACACAATCACACACAGTCTGTCTCTGTCTCTGTCTGTCTCTGTCTCTGTCTCTCTGTTTCTCTGTCTCTCTGTCTCTCTGTCTCTCTCTCTCTCTCTCTCTCTCTCTCTCTCTCTCTCTCTCTCTCACACACACACACACACACACACATATACACACACATTCTTGTCCCAGATAGGGAGTCAGCAGCAAACTAAAGTGATGGTTACAAAGCCCAATTTGGGGAACCAGAGTTTATTAGGTTACTAACAGGGTTATATAGAGGAGCAGGAATGACCCAAATGTAGTCACATCACAGGGGTACACCATGTGATTGCGTTTGGCACTTAGAGAGATCCCATAATTCCATGCAGCTACACATAGTACACTTACCACTTTCTCAGCTTTGGTTGTTTTCCACATCAGCAGCCAGCACACTGCACCACATTAACGTCTATGTATTTTTCCATCTGGAAAAACCTCCTTTTTCCTTTCTTAACTACCTCACAGAGACATAAAAATGGCTGCCTAAATACCCTGTTATACATCAGATGGAGAATAAAAAGAGACATTACCAAAATAGAAGACACTCCTCACACTGGAGGATTGTAAAGCCCTTGATCAGGGAACTGGGAATTGGAGTGTTAAGTAGCAGCCACATCGGCAAATATCTTAGAAAGGATGGAATAATTAGAGACTGGAGCTGTTAGGGGGAGAGAGGGAAAGCTACACCGAGGAGGAGGCAAGAGAACATTGCTGGACAGAGAAAGCAGGAAATGCAACAGGAGAGAGAAGTTTGTGCCCATCCTCTGTTATTCCAGCAACATTTGAAATGGGAGCAAAATGAAAAGTGGGGCTTTGAAAGGGAAACGGGCTGTAACATTTTTAATTGCCAACTTGGTACAATCTAGAATCGTTTGAGAAGAGCATCTCAATGAAGAATTGTGTAGATCAGGTTGGCCTATGGGCATTTCCATGGGAATTGTCTTCATTGTTAACTGATGTGGAAAGACCCAGCTCACTGTGGGTAACACTATTCCTTAGACAGGACATCCTGAGCTGTCCTCATGGAGACCGTGAGCTGAGAGCAAGCAACATACAAAAATCCACACATTTATTCTCCCTGCTCTTGACTGTGGATAGAATCTTTGAAGATCCTATCTTCCCTGTGGTTATGAACTATAACCTGGAATTATAAGATGAAGAAACCCCTTTCTTTCCTATGTTGCTTTTGGTCAGAGTGGCTTTAAGTTTCTTCCTTTCTTCCTTCCTTCCTTCCTTCCTTCCTTCCTTCCTTCCTTCCGTCCGTCCGTCCTTCCTTCCTTCCTTCCTTTCTTCCTTTCTTCCTTCCTTCCTTCCTTCCTTCCTTCCTTCCTTCCTTCCTTCCTTCCGTCCTTCCTTCCTTCCTTCCTTCCTTCCTTCCTTCCTTCCTTCCTTCCTTCCTTCCTTCTTTCCTTCCTTCCTTGCTTCCTTCCTTTCTTTTTAAAATAAGATTGATTTTTAAGTGTGTGTGTGTTGTGTGTGTGTGTGTGTGGTGTGTGTGTGTGTGTGTGTGTGTGTGTGTGTGTGTGTGTGTGTGATGGTGGCCACATGCATGCAATGACTGTGGAAGCCAGCAGAGGGCGTTGGATCTCCTCGAGCTGAAGTTACAGATGATTGTGAACTGCCGAGTGTGGGTGCTGGGAACTGAACTTGAGTCTTCTGCAGGATCAGTGTGTATTCTTCACCACTGAGCTATCTCTCTAGGCCCTGCTAAAGGCCCCCCACCCACCCCAACAACAGAAGTGAAACTAGAATGGAAAAGAATGCTTTCTCTTTTATTTTAACATATGTCAGTTTTAATGAAGTATCCTTTGCATCTAGTGAAATTCACTCTTTTGGGAGGTGTATTCTATGATTTTTATTTGCTATTTATTTTCTGAGGGGTCTCTAGAGTCTTGATATAAAGGCCAGGCTGGCATCAAACTTGTAATCCTCCTGCCTCCACATCCAAGTTCTAGAATTACAGCATCATCACATCTGCCAACTACTATGGTGTTTGTTTGACCTACTTCCTGCAACTAGATTATAAGTCCTTTGAGGTTTCCATCACTTTACAAAACAGCACTGCCCCCTGGGGACCAAGCATTCAACACATTTTCTATCCAAGCCATAATGATGCGAAAGAAGCCACAGTCTAGAGAGTGTCCTCTCTCTTCTCCTTTCTTCTCACCTCTTTTGTCCACTCCCATCCTTCCACATTCCCGTCTTTCTCTTCTCTTCCTTTATTTTTTACTTAGCTTTTCTTTCTTCTCCTTCCTCCTCCCTTCCCCTCCCCTCCCCTCTCCCCTTCATAGAACCCAGAACCTAACACATAATAGGAAAACTTCACCACCAGAGAAAAGTCACACTTAAAAAATTATGGGTTTTGTGATGACATTTTCATACATATATCATTGTAATGTCCTCATACTCACCGCCATTACTTTCTTTCATTCTCCTCTGGCTGGACCCCTCTACTCTGAAATAGTTTGTTTTCTGCTTCTCTGTCATGTCTATATCACCAATTTGTACATGCATGTCATCTATAGGTACACACACAGACACACACAGAGAATCTATATCTGCATCATTCATATCACATTTGAAAGGAAACATGAGAGTCTGTGTTTCCTCTCTGTCTGTGATAAGATACCCCAACAAAGCAACCTAAGGTAGAGAGGGTTTATTTGGCTCCCAGTTCCCAGTTACAGTTTATAACTCTGGGGATGTCAAGGTGTCAGGAACTAGAAGTGGCTAGTCACAGCACATCCACAGTCAAGCTCAGAGAGAATGAGCATGCGTGCTCAACCACTTTCTCCCTTTCATGCACTCCAGGGCCCATATGTGAAAAGGCACTCCTACATCCATGGAGATGATAGATTTTCCACCTCAACAACTCAATTAAGACAGCTCCTCCAGACACACCTACAGTCCAAACTAATCTAGACAACTCCTTATTGAGACTCCCCTAGTGAGTCTACATTGTGTCAAATTGAGTGTACACCTTGTCAAGTTGAAACATTACGATCAAGACAATTTACAGAAGAAGGATTTTATTTGGGCTTAGAGTCCGGGAGAGTTAGTGATGGCAGAATGGAGCCATGGTAATAGCAGCAGGAAGCTGAGGGCTCACATCTTGAACTACAAGCACTGAGAGTGCATGATACATGGTGTGAGTCTTTTAACTCTTAAAGCCCAACCCCACTGATATATTTCCTCTAGTAAGACCATGCCTCCTAAACCTCCCAAACAGCACCGGCAAGCATTTGGGACCAAACATTTGAATGCCTGAGACTTTGGGGACATCATTCAGACCACCTCAGCACTGACAATCAAATTGTTCTTTTCTCCTCCATTACCTTCCTTTGTACCACTCTCCCCCCAAACTGCTCTCTCCCCCCTTAAGGTCCTCTTTCTTCTTTGATGCACATGGATATATTTAAATCTGGATTCTGCATATGTAAAATGCTATTCCTTTAACAGTTGTGCCATGCCATTCCTCAGTGAGGCTCTACCAACAGATTGGAAGGGAAGATCAGGTGGCCCAGGTACATTCTGGAATTAGATATTTTGATGATTGCACTGTAGATACCAACTGTCCCAAATTGTACACCTTAATTATTTTTTATTAAATACTATATAAATTTCAGCTAATTTAAAGGTGGTTTGGCACTAAGGAGATGGCTCAGTGGGTAAGGTGCTTGTTGTACAAGCATGAACACCGGAGCTTGGGTCTCTAGCACCCACACAAAAAGCTGGTTATGGGGGGACACACCTATAACCCTAGCACTGGGAAGATGAGGCAGAGACAGGAGGATCGTGGGGTTCCCTGGCAGCCAGTCTAGCCTACATGGTAAGCTCCAGGTTCAATGAGAAACCCTGACTCAAACAAATGGAGAGCAATTGAGGAAGAGACCAAATGTTAACCCCTGACCTACATATACCTACACGGGTAAGCTCACCCACCTACATGCATCCACATATGCATAATGCCACCTTCCTTCTCACATACATAAGAAGAGAGAGAGAAAAAAGAGACTAATTATTAAAAAAAAAAAGGTATTAGCTTACAACATTGCAACGTGACCCAGGAGCTGGGTGGAGAAAGTGAAGTCAGAGCCTACAATTCTCTCCTTGCTAATTGGAGTGAGCTCAGGTTTCTGGCTGCAGCAAGCTGTCTTTATGTGATTAATTTAGAAAATGTCATGGTCAAGAGGACAGGCTGTGGATCTGAGCGGCATAGGTCTGAGGCTCGGCTTTGCCACTTAGAAGTTGTGTGACCTTGGCGAGAGTTTTAATTTTAAAAAAATTATTCATTTATTATCAGCAGCCCAAGAGGAAACGTGTGACTCTTATCCAATATTCTGTTTAACCTTTCATGTCTTGAGACTCCCCTGGGGTGGGGGAGGGGTGATGTCAGATTTGGTGGACAAATAGCCAAGAAGAAAGAGGCCATCATGAGTCTGAATATTCCAAAATGTTTCTGAACGTTAGAAAAATTAATCATCAATTGAAAAGAGCTTCTGGGAGTCACGAATCCTTAAATTCTTGGCGCTTCAGTTTCTTTACTGGTGATTGGGGAATAATAAGGGAGGCAATGAAATAAAGGGCATTTCATACCCTGCTCAGTAGCTGCAAGCTTTGCAATAGTTGAAATTATTATTATTGTTATTATTATTAATTCATCCAGCAGTTCAATGTGAATTCTGGGATAGTAATAAATTTCCCTACTCCCATCCAACCACCAGGCCCAGCATTTATTTTCACTGTTTCTGTCTATATGGTGTGTGTGTGTGTGTGTGTGTGTGTGTGTGTGTGTGTTTGTGTGTACCCTTGTGTGCATGGAGGCCAGAGAAAAACACTGGATAGCCTATTCCACTAGTCTCTAGCATACTCCCTTGAGACAGGGTCTCTCACTGAACCTTGGAGCTAGGATGGTGGCTAGCAAGCTCCAGTGGTCTTTCTGTCTCCATCCCCAATAGCATTTGAGTTTGTGGATGTGTGTGTGGCCACATCCAGATTTTTACATGGGTCCCAAGGATTTAAATTCAAGTCCACATTCAGGAGAGTATGGGATGGCATTGGCTTAATGAACAGATACTTCCCAGAAACTCTTTTGGGCCCTGAATGTTTTTCTGACATTGGGCATGGCTCAGTGGTAGCACTCCTGCCTAAAATCCCCCAATGAGGAGCTGGGGTGTGACTCAGTACCTGCCCAGAATCCCCCTGGGAGGAGCTTAATTTCCTGCCATGACTTCCCTCAATGATGATCTGTGATCTGGACATGTAAGGCAAGTATATAATCTCCTCCCTTAGGCAGTTTTTGGTTATGACAGTTGTCACAGCAACAGAATGAAACTAGAACACATAGTAAATTGCAACACGTGTTCAGTGTGGTTCAGAAAATTATCTATGACAATCATGTTTTCAGTTTTGAATGAATACATTTATTAAGCAAGCAAAATTTATTAAAGCAAGCAAAAGTAAAAGAACAAAGAACAAGGAGTAGACAGAAGCAACAGACAGATTACAAAACATCAAATCAGACACCTACAACATCCCACAGAGAGGCTAGAGTAGACCATTGATAGCAACAAAAAGCAATATGATCAAATTGAGGCTTGAAAACATCTAGCAGAAATCGCCTGGGGAAGCTCATTGAAGGAGTCTTCCGGAGTTCCTGAATGAGATTCTCTAGTGGAGTAGAGCAGCACATCCCCTTGGGTGATGCTTCCAACTACAAGACCAGATAGAAACAGGAAGGAAGTATCATAATGGCATGTATAGTCAACTAGCAGAAATGGCTGGGGAAGCCTTGAAACAATCAGCAGTGAGTTCCTTATTGAGAATTCTGGGCAGAGCAGAACATTTTGGCATGGATGAACTTCTGTCCTCTCTTTTCCATGACATGCATTTTAATATTATGGTATCAATAATAGTAACCTCTGTTGGAAATTGTTTACCTTCTGGGACGCAGGGTCTTGAAGGACACTAGAGCATACTGATCCTCCTGGATCCTAGGCTTAAACAGCACATTATAATTTATCAGTAAACCCCAGATACATTACTGTTTTCTTGGAATTGAAGGAGACACATAAAAACTCTGGAAGTAGACACAATTTACAAGGCTTAGGAAGCTCCTGAAACTTACAAGACCTCGGTCCCTTTCTCCCAAATTATGTAAACAGTAACAATTACCTGGGAAAGGAGACTGTCCAACTGGCTGAGCTGCCTGCAAGTTGTACAGAGAGCATCAGGGATGAAGCTTTCAGGAGTTGTCACCTATGCTGTCATGAATTTTGTAGTGATATAGCTGTCTTTGAGTTCTCCATGCTCAAAGACATGTATGTATGTATGTATGTATGTATGTATGTATGTATGTATGTATGTATGTATGTATCCCCAGTAAACTCACTGGCTCACTAAGGTAGACTTGGGTGGAATCATTTCTTTATGTGTTGTTCCTTGTCCGGGGTGAGAATAGATTTTTGTTCATATTTCCCTAGGAAAATTATGCAACACAAGACCATTTCAGTTTATGTAATGCATCTTGGCTAGAGTCTTCATGAGCAGAGAGAAAATAAAGGCAGGAGAAAATAAAAGGAGAATTAAGGGAACATGAGCAAGAAGCCTCTCACTCTGGAGTCTGGTTGAGTTCTCTTTACAGCTGAATATCAAGAATTCTGACACAAAACTGGGTGATGATGGCCCATGCCTTTAATCCCAGGACTTGGGAGGCAGAGGCAGGTGGATTTCTGAGTTTGAGACCAGACTGGTCTATAGAGTTAGTTTCAGGACAGCTAGGGCTACACAGAGAAATCTTGTCTTAAAAATGGAACAAAGCAAAACAAAACAAAAAACACACAAAAGAATTCTGACACAGCCAGGCGTAATGATGCATGTATTTAATTCTAGCATTTGTGGGAATTCATCTGACAATAGTTTTGGGGGACTGGTCTTAGAGCATGATTTCTCTGTGTGGACTTGGTCTCTTGTAAGAGGAGGAGACTCTCTTGCTCTCTTGTGTGGTGGTCAGAGATCTGATAACAGCTTTCATTGACCCCAGGACAGAATGGAAGACCGTGGAGGCACTCTACCTTATTCTTATTCGTGAGTGTTCACCAATAAATATTCTCTAGCCTTGTATTGGGCTCTTGTGGACTCACATACCATCGCCAACAAGCACTTGGGAGGTAGAGTCGGCAGTTCTCTGTAAGTTTAAGGGCAATCTGGTCTACATAGTGAGCTCTAGGAAAGCAAGGACTATATAGTGAGATCCTGTTTGAAAACACAACAAACAAACAGAAAAGAACTTCAACACAGTTAACAACCTTTGCTGTGAAGGCTGCCTACATATAGAAGATATTCCTTTTCTATGCAGATACTTCAAATGTTAAACTAGTCAGTCATGAATTAAAGTGGCATCTTGTCTTGCCAGTGAACTTGTAGTGGTGGTCACACCTTTTGGGTGTGGTTGCAGGTGCAGACATGACCCACTATAAGGTAGAGGAGGGGCTGACTCAAGCCCTTTTGGATTGTGGGGAGCATCTGAAGGGTAGAGACTACATCTTTTGGAGCAGGAAGACGGTGCCCATTATTTACTCTTACCTGTGTGTTTTCCTAGTAAATATCTATTTGTCAATTACCTTGGGTCTGGTGTACTCATTTAAACCCTGCCTTCAATGAATCAAGCTTAAGGTTTCAGTTTATATGGTCTTGATGCCTTTCCCAGATAGAAACTCAAAATTTTCTGGAATTCTTCCAAAGGACTATAAACTTTGGTTACAGTAAACATAGCTTGGCTTCCTTGTGTAGCCCTTCTCTCCTAGAGTCCCTTTCCCAAGCCCGTGTACCCTAGGAATCACCGTATGATTTCATTTATATTCTTAGTCACTCTTTGAGTCATAATGTCAGTACCCACCAAATCGTACATATGGCTTTGTGCTTGTGAGTGTGTGTGTGTGTGATTTCTCTGTGCACATTGGTGTGTACATATGAAGGTCAGATTTCAACTTCAAGTTGTCCTCTGACCTCCCCATGTACGCTGTGGCTCTGCCTCCCTTCCTCCACCTTTCTCTTTCTCTGTCCGTTTCTCCTTTCCCTCCTCCCCATACCTCCCTCTTCCACCTCCTCTTTCTTTCCCCCTTCTTTCTCTTCCTTCTCCTCTTATTTGTTCTCTTCCTCTCCGGCTTGTCTTCCCTCTCCACTTCTCCTTAATCCCCCCTCTTCCCTTTCTACCATCTTCCTCCTTTCCTCCTCCTTAGGGCTTCATTGTTCTCACATTGTCCTCAGCTGTGAGGCATTGTTGATAAAATATTTGGCTCCTCCAGCTATTGGGGTGGGAGTGTCCCTTTGTCTGCAAGGAGAGCCAGGAAAGATACACCATGGAGATGATAAAAAGCTCCTCAGGGCGTTTTGCTCACATAGAGTCTAGAAGGTGCCAGAGGTCATGATTACATTTTAATCCATACATCCCTCATCTTTTTACCTTTGGAATCCAGCAAAAGCCCTACCTTTGTTTTGAGAGTTTTACAACTTGACATCTGATGTCTTGTGTGGGGAGTCTTTGGATTTTTCCTATGAAATGTGTTTTACTCAGGAATGTTTGTCAGCAGCAATTCCTCAATGATGGAGTCTAGAAGCAGTGCTTTTCAGTCCAGGATTCTCCCTGACCTACTTTTTGAGCCTTTCTTCTCCTTTCTATCTATCTATCTATTTATTTATTTATTTATTTATTTATTTATTTATTTATTTATTTATTTGTGTCATTTAACATGTTTTACATAGCCTATAAAATCCACACATCTTTTTCAAGAAAAACTTCCTAGATAAAATGATGGGAATAAACCACCGTAGTTTGCAAGTGAAACATCCTCCACAGGCTTGTGTGTTTGAACCACTGGTCTCCAGATGGTGGCACTGTTGGGAAGGTTGTGGAAGCATTAGGAGGTGTGGCCTTGCTGGAGGAAATGTTTTAGTGGGGGGGAGGCCTTGAGGTTTTATCATCTGGCCCCAGTTGCTCTCTTCTCTCTGCTTTCTATGCCACCAAGATATGAGGAGGTGAGGCATCCTGTTGAGTGCTCCTGCCACCATGGAGCCATCTACAGCTATCCCTTCTCCATGATGCACCATATCCCTCAGAGAGCCAAAACAAACTGGTTGCTTCAGCTGCTTTTGTCAGAGTACCAAACACGGACAGAATGTATGTTGATGATACTCACCCCTCACTCTCCCCTCACAGCTCCCCTACCCCCATCCCCTCTCCAATTCATGTTCTCATGTCTTTTTCTTTCCTTATCTCCACGAGATTTAGTTTTATTATTAATTGTGTGTATGACTGCTGGCTGGAGCCTTCAGTGTAGCAGCTGGTATCTCCCAGAATGACTAATCATTCAGTTCATAGTTGTTTAGCCCCATGTACTTGAGCAGAACATTGTTGCAGAAGGAGCTAGAGGAAGAGGATGCTCACCCCAAAATGGACAGGAAACAGGAAGTGGAGACAGGGATCTCTTCATTTGTGTGTGTGTTCACATATGTGTCCATGTGTGCTTGTGTGTGGAGGCCAGAGGATAGATAACTCAGTACTAGGGTTACAGGGATATATAGCCATACTCAGTTTTTAACATGGGTTCTGGGATTTGAACTCTGGTCTTTGAGGTTGTAGAGCAAGCTCTTTTACCCACTGAATCCTCTCTCTATTGTCCTACATATCTTGATAAGCAGTCAACTACAACCATTATTTTCACATCTTTTTTAGGATCCCGAGCTGGCCCACTTAGTGTTTTTATTCCCTAATTTGGAGGGTCTGTTTGTCAGTCCCTCTTGGAGCTAACCTCTTGCCTTGCATTCCCATACTTGCTTCACTGTGGCTTTGATTGACATGGCTGATCACTGAGGATGGAGCTAACAGGGTGTTTCGAGGTTGCTCTGTTTTGTTGTTGACATGTGTCTTCTTTTCACTTATTTCAGAAATTAGAATACTGCACAGGTCTCCAGCAATGTGGCTCTGTCTCTTTCAGCTTTAATTTACTGTCAAATACAGGGCAGAGAATTCAGACTGCAGGTCCCAGCTCTCAGCCCTGAGGCTCTGCGTTAAAGTTCTTTAAATCTTTATCAAAAATCAAATCCACACATCTCCTCTCCATAATTCAAGGATGGTGACCTTGGGCAAGCCTGTCTGTCATCCGTGTTTGCAATTCCAGGCAAGGCTTTACCTACACCTCTGACTCTGCCTAGTGTTTTTCAGATTATAAATCGAAATCTCTGTAGAAATGCTGCAGTCTGTGCATCAAAAATATTATACATATTATTATTATCTCCCCATTGCCAGGCAACACCACCCACCTGTCTCCTGTGTGGCTCACAAGTGTTCAATTAGTTCTTAGTATTCTTAGTGTGACACAGGTACTTCAAGCTTCCTGCTTTCCCTCCCCCCCCCCCCGTCCCTCCCCTCTTTCAGTCCCTCCCTTTCTTGGTTCCTTTCCTCTGTCATCCTCCCTCCTTTCCTCTTTGCCCCTCCCCTCTTCTTCCATATCTATCCCTCTCCCTTGCCCCCACAGCCTCTTCTGGGACCTGCTGGGCTCCAGTCACTATCCTCTGAAGATTACTGGTTCTTTCTTTCTCTATGGCCATTTGCTTTAAGAGACCCCTAAGAGGGTTTTGTAAGACAAAGCTTGACCATCATTTCTTAAAATTCTCACCCCATGGCCCCGACTGGCTTGGAACTCTACATAGCCCAAACTGTCCTTAACCATTGCAATCCTTTTGCCTCAGCCTCCTGGGTGCTAGGATTCCAGGTGTGAGCCACCACGTGCAGCTTTTTCTTTTTCTTTTCAATTGCAAATTGTACTATCTATCTCCAAAAGGTGTTTGCCTTGAAGTCCATCCTGGGCCAGCCTTGGTAACTCCCAAAGAAATCTCAGACCACTCAGAATAAAAGACACATTCAATAGAAATATTGGAAACGGAATGGTTAGGGACAGTTAGGCTTTTTCAAGGTCCTGGTTCCACAGTAGAGTGCAAGCCTGGGTGAGACCTGGATTCAGTCCCAAGTGCCACAAAACAAAACAACAAAACTGAAGAAAAGCAAGAGTGTCAAACCCACAGATTTCCCCGAGACAGTCAAGAGGACCACAGAGTCTTCATTTCTCCTTTAGCCAACTCATGTGATTTGTCTTCATGCTGTCCATCCTTTTCCACCCTTGAGTTCTAAGTTAAATCCCTCTTCTAAAACATTCGTTCAGTATTGTATTTCTAGGCTGCAGTTGACCATAAGTAACTGATGTTGGAGACTGAAATCCAGGGCACAGGAGCAGGGCTCACTAACATTTTCACGTAACTGGAGTCTCCTGAGAAAAAGGACCCTTTGGGGGAAGTGCCACAGTACTCATACCTGCCATGGTTATTTTTGATTGTAGACTTTACAGAATCACCTGTTAGCTGGGCCTCTGGGAGTGTCTGTGATGTAGCATCTTAACCATGATAACCAATGTAGGAGGGCCTGTCCACTGTAGGAGGCATCATTCCCTAGGAATGGATCCTGGTCTCTACAAAATGGAAAGGACAGGCTGAGCAGTAGTGTGTATGGCATTACTTCATTCATTAAAAAGGTTTAAATTTAATTTTTTTCTTTTCTTGTCTTTTTCTTTTTTCTTTTCTTTTTTATATCTATGGGTGTTTTGCCTGTATGTATGTCTAATCAGGCAGTTTCTGTAAAGACTAGAATAGGGCATTGGATCTCTTGGGACTGGAGTTACAGATGGTTGTGAGCTGCCATATGGGTGCTGAAAATTGAACCCAGGTCCTCTGGAAGAGCAACCAGTTCTCTTAACCCATAAGTCATCTCTCCAGACCCAAAAATGAAAAAACAAAACAAAACCAAAAAGACCAACAAAGCAAACAATTGAGTGTACTAATGTGTGCTTGTAATTCCAGGATGGAGAGATATGTGGTAGATACAGGGGGATCCCTGGGAGCTTGCTGGTCTGCTTGTTGGAAGGTACCTGAGGGAAAACACCTGAGGTTGTCCTCAGACCTCCACATGCACACGCGCGCGCGCACACACACACACACACACACACACACACACACACACACACACACACACACACACATTTACAAATAAAAAAGTAACTGTCCCTATTTCTATATATTGCCTGTGTGATAAAAAGAATTTTGAAATTGTTTGAGCCAAGCAAAGCAAATATCTACACTTTATCTAGAACTGACTCATGAGCTCTGATTTACACCAAGGTCTAATTGCCAGTCAGTTCTGAGGGCCAGGAGACTCCCGGAACAGAGATGGAGGTAGCAGAGGAGAGGCTAGTCCCAGCGCTCTCCATGAAGAAAACCCCTCGGGAGGAGGTGGATGTATTTTTTTTTCTGTATTAAGAGATCAATGGGAGATTATTGATAACCCTGGTTGTGGACACAACTCTTCAGACTCGAGTGCTTGCTGCCCTGTAATCTTGTTTGATCCTCAGAACGGCCCATGAGCTCATCAAGAGCACTGGACACGTCCTAACCCGATTAGAGATAGAGAAAGACTCAGACTATTTTATTTATTGGAAGAAAGCCAAGAGGGGAAAGGAAGTGGCAGGGTTCACATTTCCCTGGGAAAGGGGAGAACAAGCTCAGATCCTGTAGCGCTGTCTGCTCACTCTTATCCTTTCTCTGCTTTCCTGCACAGTGGATGCAGGAGGCAGGAGCTCAAAGCCAGCAACCTGAGAGGTCACTTACAGATGAATGGACAGACTAATGTGGGCTCTATCCATCTATGTATCTATGTGTGTATGTTTGTATATATGTGTCCATGAATGCATCATCTATCTATTTGTATATCTATCATCTCTATCTGTAGTCTATCATTATATATGTATCTATTTGTCATCTATTTTCTATCTGTCCACCATCTATCTATATCTCTATTATTTGTCAATCTATTATCTATTTATATTAATCTATCATCTATTTATAATTTATCCTCTATTTATAATCTGTAGTCTATAATGTGTCTATCTATATCTATCTATGCATTTGTAATCTAACTATTCATCTATCATCCATCTCTAACCCTTGTCTGTATCTATCATTTTTCAGCTGTCAATGATCTGTCTCCATCTCTCTATCTTCCTGTCCCGGTTTACTATTCAGCTGTAAGGACACACTTTATGACATCATTTACACAGAAGAACCTTGGGAACATTCTGAATAAAATAAGCCAATCACCAGAAGGCAAATACTGTGTTAGTTCATTTTAATGGGGTCCTTTGAGTTGTCAAGTTTCTTAAGACAGAAAGTAGGATGGTGGGTGCCAGGAGCTGGGGTGAGAGTGGATAGCTCATGGGGGTCAAGTTTCAGTTTTTGCCAGATGAGAAGAGTTCTGGAGACAATAGGTTATCACATGAATGACGTAACACAATGCTAAAAGGTGTTTAAGACACTATGCAGATGACATGTGTGCTTGCTAGTTTTATGACAACCTTGAGGCATTTCTGAGGGCATGGGACTAGTGAGGTTGAGCAAGTGACAAGGAGTGACCACAAGGTGGCAGTAGAATCCTGAGTTTTTTCAGTTGATGCTTTGCAGAGTTTCAGGTGGGGGACTTTTAGGAGCTAGGGTGTGGGGCTGCCACTCAGAAGACCCAGAGGGCTGGGACACTAGTGGGAGCTGCATCAGAGGGGCCGTTGGTACACCTGGATGGTGTTTGTTACCCAGCAGCCCTTGAGGGCCTCTGGCTTATGGTAGAGTGGTCTCTTCTTAGTGACTAGATTTATCACAAGTATGTGAGGCACAAACACACAGACACACACATGTATTTTGTAAGTTTTAAAAAATAACATGCTTTTGAAAACAAGTTAAGACTGTTGTGGTGGGGCATGCCTTTAATCACAGCACTTGAGAGGCAAGAAGATGGAAAAGAGATGGAGAAAGAAGGAAGGATTAAAAAAAAGGAAGAAAAGAACTGGATGGTCTCTAAGGGGCAGCACAGCTGTCCTCTGGCCTCCATCTCCCCCTCCCCCAACACTCACACACAAAGAAGACATCTTTTTGTTGTTGTTCTTGTTATTCCCTAAACAATGCTGTTTAGCAACAATTTACCCAGATGTGACCTTGTGTTAGTCATTCTAAGCAATCTAAAGATAACTGAGTGTGTGCAGGAAGATGTGCATGGTCCTATGCAAGTGCCATGACATTTATGCAAGGACCTACACATAAGTGGAATTTGATGTTTGTGAAGGATCCCAGAACCAATACCCCAGGGACAGAGAGAGGTGACTGCATTACCAGGACATAAGTAACATGAAAAGGATACATTTGTGAGTGATTCTCAGTTTGGCTATGTGCAACAAAATCTGCGTAAAGGAACAAACCCCAAAATGATGCTATTAAGAAAAAGCTCTGAGGCTGGGCAGATGGCTCAGTGGGTAAAGACTTGACAAGCAAGCCTGAGGACCCAAGTTCAAGTCCTCAGAAGTCATGTAAGGTCTAACACGGTAGTACAGACCTGTAATCTCAGTGCTTCTGAGGCAAGATGGAAGGTGAAGACAAGAGAATTTCTGAAAACACATGGGCCAGGTAGCCTGGTGTGCATAGTGGCAAACAAGACATCTGGTCTCAAGGTAGAAGGCCAGGACTGACTCTTGAGGTTTTCCTCATGTGTCATGGCATGTATACATCCCTACTCCCATGAATACTCACACACACACACACACACACACACACACACACACACACACGCATGCACACACACACACACACACAGATAAAAAGTAAACTACTTAAAGAATCTCTTCAAGGGTAAAATTTCCAGTCTTGAGAGTCACTTTAAAATGAAGCAACATGAGACTTAGTCTGTCCCACAACGAGGGCAAACAAGCTAAATAGACTTTTTCTAAAGCGCTGCTGGGACTCTGTCATTGCTATTCGACTTGTCACACAGCTCTGTCAAGAAACCTAAATTTAGATTGTTCCTTGTTCGGAAACCAGGACATTCCATTTTTGTCCAAAAAGCAATGACACAGAAGGCCTATTCAGTTGCTGTTAATTCATAAAACGTTTGAATCCAGCTGGAGAAATAGAGATGTTAATTGCATTGTTATTTATAGTAGCATAAATTAGAAAAAAATTTAAGTGGTAAAAAGGAGGAGAGAAGAAAATAAACTATGGTATAGTTAATCAAGGAATATTATGTAGACATTAAGAAGGATAGTCATAGGGGCTGGGAGATAGCCTAGGCACTGAAGTGCTTGCTATGGAAGCATGAAGGTCTGAGTTCAGTCCTAGAATCTGGATGAAAAAGAACCAAACAGGACTATTAGTGCATGCTTGTAAACCCAATGATGGGGAAGCAGAGATTGGGCATCTCATTGACTCACTGACCAGCCAACATAGCCTAAAAACAGTTATCCTGGGTCCTAATGAGAGGCTCTGTCTCCAAAAATAAGAGGACATATTTTTATTGAATTCCAATAAAAATTGCTCCCAAGAAACAATACCTGAGACTGATCTCTTCCCCCATAAATAACAGTAATAGTAATAACAATAATGACAAAAATAAGACCATATGTTAGTTATGGTAACACATGCCTTACATGTAATTGTAGTACTTGAGAGGCCAACATAGGACCTCATAGAGAAATCCTGTTCAAAAAACAAAATGAAACGAAACAAAATGGAGTAAATCAAAAACCAAAGGGAAAGAGAGAGAGAGAGAGGAAAAAGCAATTAAAAATTCAACCAACCTGCCAAACCATCAATCAACTAACAAACTAGCCAACCAACCATTTAATCAACCAACCAATCAACTAACCAACTAATCAACTAATCAACCAAAATCTAATCAATAGATTAACCAAACAACCAATCATTCAACCAGCCAATCAACCAATCAACCAATAAGTCAGCTAACAAACATATCTACCAACCAATAAACCAATCAACCAACCAAATAGCAAGCTTATTAACCAACCAGCCATCTAACCAACCAACACTAATCAACCAATTAACCAACCAATCAAACAACCAATTTATCTACCAATTATCCAACCAATGTACCAACCAATCAACAACCAAATCAACCAATCAACCTACCATCCATCCGTCCATCCATCCATTCATGTGTCTGTCTATCCACCCATTCAGCCAACCAATCAAACAATTGAACCAAACAACCAACCCAAACAACCAAACAATTTAACCAACCTACCAGCCAGGCAGCCAGGCAGCCAGCCAACCAATCAACTGAATCAACCAACCAACCAACCAACCAACCAACCAACCAACCAACCAACTGAGCAAGCAAACAGCAAACAACAGAAACCCTCAAAGGGTAGTCATGAAGACTCAATGGGAAGGTGGGAAACAAATGAGGTTAACTGAAAAGCAGGAAGTAAAACTGTATGAATACTACAACAATTATGCATGTGAAAAATACATTGGAATTAGGGAAATGTTATTTGCCTCATTGAACTTGAATAATTTTTAAAATGTTTATTATTTATTCACATGAAGGCATGCATGTGCATGCATTCCAATTGTACATGGAGGTCAGAGGACAACTTACAAGAATGGATTCTCTTCTTCTATTATGTAGGTTCCAGGTATTGAACTAGGGACATTAGAGAGAGAGAGGTAAAAGTGGTGATAGAAGGCATTTGAACAAACATTGTAATTGATTAGAAAAATAAATTAGCGTGCTGGTGGTGTATGACTTTAGCCCCAGCACTTAGGAGGCTGAGGTAGGAAGGTCATGAGGTTGAGGTAATTTTGAATAGGGTTGCTGCTGGGTATGATGACACATGTCTTTAATTCCAGCACTCTGGAGGTAGAGGCAGAGGGATCTCTGAGTTTAAGGCCAACCTGGCCTCCAAATTGAGTTCCAAGGACAGCCAGAGCTACACAGAGAAACCCTGTCTCAAAAAAACAAACAAAAATTAAGAAAGACGGTGATTAGGCCGTGGCCTTTGGACAAATCCAGTGTATTTTTGTGGTTCTTGTTATTGTTTTGAGACAGGATCTCATGTAACCCAGGCTGGCCTTGAGCTTGCTATGTAGCTGAAGAAGGCACCCACCATTCACTCGGACCTCCCTGTGTGTGTGCATGGATATGCACACTTATACACTCACACCCATGCCACACACATACAGATATAGCTGGGAATGGTGGTGTACACCTGTATTTCCAGCCCTCAGGAGATGGAGACGGGAGGATCATGAGTTTGAGATTGGCCTGGGCTACAAAGCAAGACTGTTGACAGACAGATGGACAGACATGAAACACCAAAGTTGTAGAGTCTAAAAGTCATTTTTGCAGTTTGTGGGGCCTCGCCTGAATAGGGATAAACTTTGTTTGGATTTGTTATCTCGAAATACTTGCCCTTTCTGCAGTTGATCCCACACAAGTGTGGCACCCACTATGCCCTCACACCTGTTACCCTGAAGCTGCCCCTGCCTTCCCCCACCCCATGCTATCCAGGGAGGCTGACTCACTAAAGGCTCACAGAGGGAGGCCAGGGGAAAAATCGCTCTGAAATTCAGGAAGCAAGACAAGAGTGTGCTTTTTGCTGCGGATAGATTGCCAGAGATTTTCGAGGCCCTTTCAGCTGTCTTCTCTCTGAAGAATTCTATTTTGGTGCTGGCGGAGAGCATCCACTCAGCTATTCGGAACACACACCCGATCCACAGGGCTGAATCACCCCTCAGCAGCTGTTGTTGTCCATGGCGATGGTGCTCGTTAAATTTGGGGTTTGAGTCTGAAGTACCTTCCATGCGCTCATGTGTTTGAACACTCGGCCCTCAGGTGGTGGTGGGGATGTCTGGGAGGTGTTGTGGAGATTCATTTTCATGTCCTCAAGAGGCATACACCTCTGGGCATTTCTGTGGGGGCATTTCTAAATAGAGTTAACCATGGAAGACAACTTGTCATGAATATAGGCTGCACGGTCTCATGGCTTCCCAGGTTGAATAAAAATGAAAAACTAAAAAAAAAAAAAAAAAAAAAAAAAAAAGGAGGAGAAAGCAAGCAAGAATCCCCTTCCCCCACCCGGTGCCTGCTTTCTTGCTGTGGACACTATGTGACCAGATGCCTCAGGCTTTTGTCACCATGTTTTGCCCACCATGATAGACTACCTTGTCAAATAATGAGGTAAAGTAAACCCTTGTTACTTTTGTCATGGCAACAAGAAAGGTTGCTAATACAGAGCTGTAGATGTTCACCCTTCCTCAAGATTTATTTTATTTTTGGTTATGTGTATATTCATGCCTCTCTGTGTGCATGGTGTGTGTGTGTGTGTGTGTGTGTGTGTGTGTGTGTGTGTGTGTGTGTGTGGTATTTGACCATGTATGCATGTGTGGAGGGAGGCCAGAGATTCACATCAGGTGTCTTCCTTCATCACTCTCACCTCATTCTTTGAGACAGGGTCTCTCACTGAACCCCGAGTTAGACGATTTGGCTAGCCAGGCTGGCTGGATCCCTGGGATCTATCTATCTTTCCCCACACTTTGTTGGGGTCAGAGGCATGTGCTGTCATACTGGACATATGCTGAGGACTTGATCTTATGTCCTCATGCTTGTGCAGTGAACACCTTATCCACTTCTGTCTTGTTAGGTTTCTATTGCCATAGTAAATGAAAATATACTATGACCATGGCAACTCATAAGGAAAACATTTAATTGAGAGGGCTGGCTTACAGTTTTAGAGGTTCAGTCCATTATCATCATGGCAGGGAGCATGGCAGCGTGCAGGCAGACATGGTGCTAGATCTGAGAGTGCTACATCTCGAAGGCAGCAGGAAGTTGACTGACTGTCACATAAGAAATGGGAGCAAAAGAGACCTGCCCCCACAGTGACACACTTCCTTCAAAGAGGCCATATTCACTCCAACAAAGTCACATCTCCTAATAGTGCCACTCCCTAGGAGATTATGGGGGCCAATTACATTCAAACTATCACATCACCTGATGCTATTTCCCTGTCCTGGCTGTGCCATGACAAATGATAATCTATGCTCACACCAACTGGAAGACAGTTTCAAAGAGCCTTCAAGAGAAGAACTGAGCTAACAGATGTCCAATTGATGCTCATTTTCTCAAAATGCAGTCAGTTTGTCACCCAATACAGTTGTTATGGATTAAATATGAAATGCCACACCTCTAGGCTGACATGATGACTGGCTTCCTGATAGTTACACTATTTGGGGAGTTTCCAGAAACTTTTGGAAGTTTGGTGTAGCTGGAAGTAGCAGTTTGTAGTTCATAGTGGGAGTGGGCTTGACATGGGTCCTTAGAGGTATTTTCTTCCTGGCCACTTCCTTTTTGCCCTTTTCTTGTCTGCCATAAGGTTAAGAACCATGACCACCATATGCTGTGACCATCACGTCATTCTGCCAGGTAATAGAGCCATGCAGCCAAAGGTCTTGGATGCAGGCTCACAGGAACACTGAGATGGATTGTTGGGGTAGAGAGTTGGTTAGAAGAGGTATTAACCTCATGGACAGTTGATGATGTGCCTGCGTTATCTGTGAGAAAAGAAGGCTGCTGCAGGGTTTGAGATCTGGGCTACAGCTAGATTCTAACATCACAGTTTTATAATCACCATACACCAAGCCCCCAGAAACCATGAACCAAAATGAATAATTGTGATTTGGATACAACTGTAGACACACTGATTTTTTTTTTCCTTTAGGGAGAGGAAGATGGGGGTGTGTCTTGAAAAAGTTCATAGAGGGATGTCTCATCAGAAATCCCACAGCTCACACCTTGAGATAAAATGCAAGTATCTCCTTGTACTACTCTTTGTGACAGCACAGAGGGACATTTTATTACTTTCATAATGCCTTCACATGAAGGAGCTAGGGTGCCTCAAATGTTTGGTCGTTGCCTAGAAAACACCCAAAGAAGCCCTCCATCTTCATTAGCTCTCAGTGGCAGGGAAGGTTTCTAACTTTGGAGGTCACACTTTGGGTCACACTTTGGGTCACTAACTTTGGGGCCACAGGTGACTGGTTTCCCACCTGTTTTAGCAGAAGCACCATCTCTACCATGTGTGTTATGGTAACAGTTGCCTAGGTTACATTTCATGGACTTGAGGGATACTTTTATTGACAATATTGGATCTGCAGATGTCCTGTTGAGTGATAGGAATAGGATGGAAAGGCTGGGCATCTCTGTCATAACAATGTGACCACCTCCTTTGCTGCGTGAGCTTTTGTATCAGACCCTACCTGTCTCTGTCTCTGCATGTAGATAAGGGGATCATTTGGGAAATGCTTTGTTCTGAACTGGGTTACAGGCTGGACCTGACCTAGACTTTCCTACTCTCTCTTTTCCTCTTCAAGGCTAAAAACAAGCTCTTCCATGACCAAAACCACAAGACCTTGAAAGGGAGAAAGAGAGGTGTCCTTGAAGATGGGAAAGTTGGCTCAGTTGCTAAAATGCTTTTTGTACATTTGGGAGGGTCTGAATCAGATCTCAGAACCCACCTATTAAGCTGGACACGGCATAGCACATGCTTATCATCTTAGCATTGGTGGAGTAGGGATGATCCCTGGGCTTCTCTAGCCAGACAGCCTAGCCTGATTGGTGACACTCAGGACCCAATGAGAGACATTGCCTCAAAGAACAAAGTAGATTGCTCCTGAGGAACAGCACCTAGGTTGTCCTCTGGCCTCCACATGGACGTGGACATACATACACACATGCACATACATACACACACCCATACTCCCAAAGATATAAGGAAGTTAGGACACATGGCATGGGGGAGACATTTGAAATAT